>JAWNPJ010000083.1:902500-1427500 GCA_035047585.1 Drosophila monieri | reverse complement strand
TCTGTCTGTCTGTCCTGTCTGTCTGTCCTGTCTGTCTGTCCTGTCTGTCTGTCCTGTCTGTCTGTCCTGTCTGTCTGTCCTGTCTGTCTGTCCTGTCTGTCCTGTCTGTCTGTCCTGTCTGTCTGTCCTGTCTGTCCTGTCTGTCCTGTCTGTCTGTCCTGTCTGTCTGTCTGTCTGTCCTGTCTGTCTGTCCTGTCTGTCTGTCCTGTCTGTCTGTCCTGTCTGTCTGTCCTGTCTGTCTGTCTGTCCTGTCTGTCTGTCTTGTCTGTCTTGTCTGTCTGTCCTGTCTGTCTGTCCTGTCTGTCTGTCCTGTCTGTCTGTCCTGTCTGTCTGTCTGTCTGTCTGTCCTGTCTGTCTGTCCTGTCCGTCTGTCCTGTCTGTCTGTCCTGTCTGTCTGTCTGTCCTGTCTGTCTGTCTGTCTGTCTGTCTGTCTGTCTGTCTGTCCTGTCTGTCTGTCTTTGTCTGTCTGTCTGTCTGTCTGTCTGTCTGTCCTGTCTGTCTGTCTGTCTGTCTGTCCTGTCTGTCTGTCCTGTCTGTCTGTCCTGTCTGTCTGTCTGTCTGTCTGTCTGTCCTGTCTGTCTGTCCTGTCTGTCTGTCCTGTCTGTCTGTCCTGTCTGTCTGTCCTGTCTGTGTGTCCTGTCTGTCTGACGTGTCTGTCTGTCTCCTGTCTGTGTGTCCTGTCTGTCTGTCCTTCTGTCTGTCTGTCTGTCCTGTCTGTCTGTCCTGTCTGTCCTGTCTGTCTGTCTGTCTGTCTGTCCTGTCTGTCTGTCCTGTCTGTCTGTCCTGTCTGTCCTGTCTGTCTGTCCTGTCTGTCTGTCCTGTCTGTGTGTCCTGTCTGTCTGTCCTGTCTGTCTGTCTGTCTGTCCTGTCTGTCTGTCTGTCTGTCTGTCTCTTGTCTGTCTGTCTTCTGTCCTGTCTGTCTGTCCTGTCTGTCTGTCTGTCTGTCTGTCCTGTCTGTCTGTCCTGTCTGTCTGTGTCTGTCTGCTGTCTGTCTGTCCTGTCTGTCTGTCTGTCTGTCTGTCCTGTCTGTCTTTCCTGTCTGTCTGTCTGTCTTTGTCTGTCTGTCCTGTCTGTCTGTCCTGTCTGTCTGTCCTGTCTGTCTGTCCTGTCTGTCCTGTCTGTCTGTCTGTCTGTCCTGTCTGTCTGTCCTGTCTGTCTGTCCTGTCTGTCTGTCTGTCCTGTCTGTGTGTCCTGTCTGTCTGTCCTGTTGTCTGTCCTGTCTGTCTGTCCTGTTGTCCTCTGTCTGTCTGTCTGTCTGTCTGTCTGTCTGTCCTCTTTCTGTCTGTTCTGTCTGTTCTGTCTGTCTGTCCTGTCTGTCTGTCTGTCTGTCTGTCTGTCTGTCTGTCCTGTCTGTCTTTCTGTTTGTCTGTCCTGTCTGTCTGTCTGTCTGTCTGTCTGTCTGTCTGTCTGTCCTGTCTGTCTGTCCTTTGTCCTGTCTGTCCTGTCTGTCTGTCCTGTCTGTCTGTCCTTCTGTCTGTCCTGTCTGTCTGTCCTGTCTGTCTGTCTGTCCTGTCTGTCTGTCCTGTCTGTTGTCTGTCTGTCTGTCTGTTTCCTGTCTGTCTGTCCTGTCTGTCTGTCCTGTCTGTCTGTCCTGTCTGTCTGTCCTGTCTGTTCTGTCTGTTCTGTCTGTCTGTCCTGTCTGTCTGTCCTGTCTGTCTGTCCTGTCTGTCTGTCCTGTCTGTCTGTCTGTCTGTCTGTCTGTCTGTCTGTCTGTCTGTCTGTCCTGTCTGTCTGTCCTGTCTGTCTGTCCTGTCTGTCTGTCCTGTCTGTCTGTCCTGTCTGTCTGTCCTGTCTGTCTGTCTGTCTGTCTGTCCTGTCTGTCTGTCTGTCTGTCTGTCTGTCCTGTCTGTCCTGTCTGTCTGTCTGTCTGTCTGTCCTGTCTGTCTGTCCTGTCTGTCTGTCCTGTCTGTCTGTCCTGTCTGTCTGTCCTGTCTGTCTGTCCTGTCTGTCTGTCCTGTCTGTCTGTCCTGTCTGTCTGTCCTGTCTGTCTGTCTGTCCTGTCTGTCTGTCCTGTCTGTTCTGTCCTGTCTGTCTGTTGTCTGTCTGTCTGTCCTGTCTGTCTGTCTGTCTGTCTTTCCTGTCTGTCTGTTCTTCTGTCTGTCCTGTCTGTCTGTCTGTCTGTCTGTCCTGTCTGTCTGTCTGTCTGTCCTGTTGTCTGTCTGTCTGTCTGTCCTGTCTGTCTGTCTGTCTGTCTGTCTGTCTGTCTGTCCTGTCTGTCTGTCTGTCTGTCTGTCTTCTGTCTGTCTGTCTGTCTGTTGTCTGTCCTGTCTGTCTGTCTGTCTGTCTGTCCTGTCTGTCTGTCCTGTCTGTCTGTCTGTCTGTCTGTCCTGTCTGTCTGTCTGTCTGTCTGTCTGTCTGTCTTCTGTCTGTCCTGTCTGTTGTCTTCTGTCTGTCCTGTCTGTCTGTCCTGTCTGTCTGTTGTCTGTCTGTCTGTCCTGTCTGTCTGTCTGTCTGTCTGTCCTGTCTGTCTGTCTGTCTGTCTGTCTGTCTGTCTGTCTGTCTGTCTGTCTGTCTGTCCTTGTCTGTCTGTCCTGTCTGTCTGTCTGTCTGTCTGTCCTGTCTGTCTGTCCTGTCTGTCTGTCCTGTCTGTCTGTCTGTCCTGTCTGTCTGTCTGTCCTGTCTGTCTGTCCTGTCTGTCTGTCTGTCTGTCTGTCCTGTCTGTCCTGTCTGTCTGTCTGGTCTGTCTTGTCTGTCCTGTCTGTCTGTCCTGTCTGTCCTGTCTGTCCCGTCTGTCTGTCCTGTCTGTCTGTCTATCCTGTCTGTGTGTCCTGTCTGTCTGCCCTGTCTGTCTGTCTATCCTGTCTGTGTGTCCTGTCTGTCTGTCCTGTCTGTCTGTCTGTCCAGTCTGTCTTTCCTGTCTGTGTGTCCTGTCTGTCTGTCCTGTCTGTCTGTCTGTCCTGTCTGTCTGTTCTGTCTGTCTGTCCTGTCTGTCTGTCCTGTCTGTCTGTCCTGTCTGTCTGTCTGTCCTGTCTGTCTGTCCTGTCTGTCTGTCCTGTCTGTCTGTCCTGTCTGTCTGTCCTGTCTGTCTGTCCTGTCTGTCTGTCTGTCTGTCTGTCCTGTCTGTCTGTCCTGGCTGTCTGTCCTGTCTGTCTGTCCTGTCTGTCTGTCCTGTCTGTCTGTCTGTCTGTCTAGTCTGTCTGTCCTGTCTGTCTGTCCTGTCTGTCTGTCCTGTCTGCTGTCTGTCCTGTCTGTCTGTCCTGTCTGTCTGTCTGTCTGTCCTGTCTGTCCTGTCTGTCCTGTCTGTCCTGTCTGTCTGTCCTGTCTGTCTGTTCTGTCTGTCTGTCCTGTCTGTCTGTCCTGTCTGTCTGTCTGTCATGTTTCTCTGTCCTGTCTGTCTGTCCTGTCTGTCTGTCTGTCCTGTCTGTCTGTCCTGTCTGTCTGTCCTGTCTGTCCTTCTGTCCTGTGTCTGTCTGTCCTGTCTGTCTGTCTGTCTGTCTGTCTGTCCTGTCTGTCTGTCCTGTCTGTCTGTCCTGTCTGTCTGTCCTGTCTGTCTGTCCTGTCTGTCTGTCCTGTCTGTCTGTCGTGTCTGTCTGTCCTGTCTGTCTGTCTTGTCTGTCTGTCTGTCTGTCTGTCCTGTCTGTCCTGTCTGTCTGTCTTGTCTGTCTTGTCTGTCTGTCCTGTCTATCTGTCCTGTCTGTCTGTCCTGTCTGACTGTCCTGTCTGTCTGTCTAGTCTGTCTGTCCTGTCTGTCTGTCCTGTCTGTCTGTCCTGTCTGTCCTGTCTGTCTGTCTGTCTGTCTGTCCTGTCTGTCCTGTCTGTCTGTCCTGTCTGTCCTGTCTGTCCCGTCTGTCCTGTCTGTCTGTCCTGTCTGTCTGTCTATCCTGTCTTTGTGTCCTGTCTGTCTGTCCTGTCTGTCTGTCTTCTGTCTGTCTGTCCTGTCTGTCTGTCCTGTCTGTCTGTTGCCTGTCTGTGTGTCCTGTCTGTCTGTCCTGTCTGTCTGTCCTGTCTGTCTGTCCTGTCTGTCTGTCCTGTCTGTCTGTCCTGTCTGTCTTTCCTGTCTGTGTGTCCTGTCTGTCTGTCCTGTCTGTCTGTCTGCCTGTCTGTCTGTCTGTCTGTCTGTCCTGTCTGTGTGTCCTGTCTGTCTGTCCTGTCTGTCTGTCTATCCTGTCTGTCTGTCTGTCTGTCTGTCCTGTCTGTCTGTCCGTCTGTCTGTCCTGTCTGTCTGTCCTGTCTGTCTGTCCTGTCTGTCTGTCTGTCTGTCTGTCCTGTCTGTCTGTCCTGTCTGTCTGTCTGTCTGTCTGGCCTGTCTGTCTGTCCAGTCTGTCTGTCCTGTCTGTCTGTCCTGTCTGTCTGTCCTTCTGCTGTCTGTCCTGTCTGTCTGTCCTGTCTGTCTGTCCTGTCTGTCCTGTCTTCCTGTCTGTCCTGTTATCCTGTCTGTCCTGTCTGTCTGTCCTGTCTGTCTGTCCTGTCTGTCTGTCCTGTCTGTCCTTTCTGTCTGTCCTGTCTGTCTGTCCTGTCTGTCTGTCCTCTGTCTGTCCTGTCTGTCTGTCCTGTCTGTCTGTCCTGTCTGTCCTGTCTGTCTGTCCTGTCTGTCTGTCCTGTCTGTCTGTCCTGTCTGTCTGTCCTGTCTGTCTGTCCTGTCTGTCTGTCCTGTCTGTCTGTCCTGTCTGTCTGTCTGTCCTGTCTGTCTGTCCTGTCTGTCTGTCCTGTCTGTCCTGTCTGTCCTGTCTGTCTGTCCTGTCTGTCTGTCCTGTCTGTCTGTCCTGTCTGTCTGTCTGTCTGTCCTGTCTGTCTGTCCTGTCTGTCTGTCCTGTCTGTCTGTCCTGTCTGTGTGTCCTGTCTGTCTGACCTGTCTGTCTGTCTGTCCTGTCTGTCTGTTCCTTCTGTCTGTCCTGTCTGTCCTGTCTGTCTGTCCTGTCTGTCTGTCCTGTCTGTCTGTCCTGTCTGTCTGTCCTGTCTGTCTGTCCTGTCTGTCTGTCCTGTCTGTCTGTCCTGTCTGTCTGTCCTGTCTGTCTGTCCTGTCTGTCTGTCCTGTCTGTCTGTCCTGTCTTTCTGTCCTGTCTGTCTGTCTTGTCTGTCTGTCCTGTCTGTCTGTCCTGTCTGTCTGTCCTGTCTGTCTGTCCTGTCTGTCTTGTCTGTCTGTCCTGTCTGTCTGTCTGTCCTGTCTGTCTGTCCTGTCTGTCTGTCCTGTCTGTCTGTCCTGTCTGTCTGTCCTGTCTGTCTGTCCTGTCTGTCTGTCCTGTCTGTCTGTCCTGTCTGTCTGTCCTGTTGTCTGTCCTGTCTGTCTGTCCTGTCTGTCCTGTCTGTCTGTCCTGTCTGTCTGTCCTGTCTGTCTGTCCTGTCTGTCTGTCCTGTCTGTCTGTCCTGTCTGTCTGTCCTGCCTGTCTGTCCTGTCTGTCTGTCTGTCTGTCTGTCCTGTCTGTCTGTCCTGTCTGTCTGTCCTGTCTGTCTGTCTTCTGTCTGTCCTGTCTGTCCTGTCTGTCTGTCCTGTCTGTCCTGTCTGTCTGTCCTGTCTGCCCTGTCTGTCTGTCCTGTCTGTCTGTCCTGTCTGTCTGTCCTGTCTGTCTGTCCTGTCTGTCTGTCCTGTCTGTCTGTCCTGTCTGTCCTGTCTGTCTGTCTGTCTGTCTGTCTGTCTGTCCTGTCTGTCTGTCCTGTCTGTCTGTCCTGTCTGTCTGTCCTGTCTGTCTGTCCTGTCTGTCTGTCCTGTCTGTCTGTCCTGTCTGTCTGTCTTGTCTGTCTTGTCTGTCTTGTCTGTCTTGTCTGTCTTGTCTGTCTTGTCTGTCTGTCCTGTCTGTCTGTCCTGTCTGTCTGTCCTGTCTGTCTGTTCTGTCTGTTCTGTCTGTTCTGTCTGTCTGTCTGTCCTGTCTGTCTGTCCTGTCTGTCTGTCTGTCCTGTCTGTCTGTCCTGTCTGTCTGTCCTGTCTGTCTGTCTGTCCTGTCTGTCTGTCCTGTCTGTCTGTCCTGTCTGTCTGTCCTGTCTGTCTGTCCTGTCTGTCTGTCCAGTCTGTCTGTCTGTCCTGTCTGTCTGTCCTGTCTGTCTGTCCTGTCTGTCCAGTCTGTCTGTCCTGTCTGTCTGTCCTGTCTGTCTGTCCTGTCTGTCTGTCCTGTCTGTCTGTCCTGTCTGTCTGTCCTGTCTGTCCTGTCTGTCTGTCCTGTCTGTCTGTCCTGTCTGTCTGTCTGTCCTGTCTGTCTGTCCTGTCTGTCTGTCCTGTCAGTCTGTCCTGTCTGTCTGTCCTGTCTGTCTGTCCAGTCTGTCTGTCTGTCCTGTCTGTCTGTCCTGTCTGTCTGTCCTGTCTGTCCTATCTGTCTGTCCTGTCTGTCTGTCCTGTCTGTCTGTCCTGTCTGTCTGTCCTGTCTGTCTGTCCTGTCTGTCTGTTCTGTCTGTCTGTCTCTCCTGTCTGTCTGTCCTGTCTGTCTGTCCTGTCTGTCTGTCCTGTCTGTCTGTCCTGTCTGTCCTGTCTGTCTGTCCTGTCTGTCTGTCCTGTCTGTCTGTCCTGTCTGTCTGTCCTGTCTGTCTGTCCTGTCTGTCTGTCCTGTCTGTCTGTCCTGTCTGTCTGTCCTGTCTGTCCTGTCTGTCTGTCCTGTCTGTCTGTCTGTTCTGTCTGTCTGTCTGTCCTGTTTGTCTGTCCTGTCTGTCTGTCCTGTCTGTCTGTCCTGTCTGTCTGTCTGTCTGTCTGTCCGTCTGTCTGTCTGTCCTGTCTGTCTGTCCTGTCTGTCTGTCCTGTCTGCCCTATCTGTCTGTCCTGTCTGTCTGTCCTGTCTGTCTGTCCTGTCTGTCTGTCCTGTCTGTCTGTCCTGTCTGTCTGTCCTGTCTGTCTGTCTCTCCTGTCTGTCTGTCCTGTCTGTCTGTCTTGTCTGTCTGTCCTGGTTGTCTGTCCTGTCTGTCTGTCCTGTCTGTCCTGTCATTCCTGTCTGTCTGTCCTGTCTGTCCAGTCTGACTGTCCTGTCTGTCCTGTCTGTCCTGTCTGTCCTGTCTGTCTGTCCTGTCTGTCCTGTCTGTCCTGTCTGTCCTGTCTGTCCTGTCTGTCCTGTCTGTCCTGTCTGTCCTGTCTGTCCTGTCTGTCTGTCCTGTCTGTCTGTCCTGTCTGTCTGTCCTGTCTGTCTGTCCTGTCTGTCTGTCCTGTCTGTCTGTCCTGTCTGTCCTGTCTGTCTGTCCTGTCTGTCCTGTCTGTCTGTCCTGTCTGTCTGTCCTGTCTGTCTGTCCTGTCTGTCTGTCTGTTCTGTCTGTCTGTCTGTCCTGTCTGTCTGTCTGTCTGTCTGTCCTGTCTGTCGGTCCTGTCTGTCTGTCCTGTCTGTCTGTCCTGTCTGTCTGTCCTGTCTGTCTGTCCTGTCTGTCTGTCCTGTCTGTCTGTCCTGTCTGTCTGTCCTGTCTGTCTGTCCTGTCTGTCTGTCTGTCTGTCTGTCTGTCCTGTCTGTCTGTCCTGTCTGTCTGTCCTGTCTGTCTGTCCTGTCTGTCTGTCCTGTCTGTCTGTCCTGTCTGTCTGTCCTGTCTGTCTGTCCTGTCTGTCTGTCCTGTCTGTCTGTCCTGTCTGTCTGTCCTGTCTGTCTGTCTTGTCTGTCCTGTCTGTCTGTCTGTCCTGTTTGTCTGTCTGTCCTGTCTGTCTGTCCTGTCTGTCTGTCTGTCCTGTCTGTCTGTGCTGTTTGTCTGTGCTGTTTGTCTGTCCTGTCTGTCTGTCTGTCCTGTTTGTCTGTCTGTCTGTCTGTCTGTCTGTCCTGTCTGTCTGTCCTGTCTGTCTGTCCTGTCTGTCTGTCCTGTCTGTCTGTCCTGTCTGTCTGTCCTGTCTGTCTGTCCTGTCTGTCTGTCCTGTCTGCCCTGTCTGTCTGTCCTGTCTGTCTGTCCTGTCTGTCTGTCCTGTCTGTCTGTCCTGTCTGTCTGTCCTGTCTGCCTGTCTTGTCTGTCCTGTCTGTCTGTCTGTCCTGTTTGTCTGTCTGTCCTGTCTGTCTGTCCTGTCTGTCTGTCTGTCCTGTCTGTCTGTGCTGTCTGTCTGTGCTGTCTGTCTGTCCTGTCTGTCTGTCTGTCCTGTCTGTCTGTCTGTCCTGTCTGTCTGTCTGTCTGTCTGTCCTGTCTGTCTGTCCTGTCTGTCTGTCCTGTCTGTCTGTCCTGTCTGTCTGTCCTGTCTGTCTGTCCTGTCTGCCATGTCTGTCTGTCTGTCCTGTCTGTCTGTCCTGTCTGCCTGTCTTGTCTGTCCTGTCTGTCTGTCTGTCCTGTTTGTCTGTCTGTCCTGTCTGTCTGTCCTGTCTGTCTGTCTGTCCTGTCTGTCTGTGCTGTCTGTCTGTGCTGTTTGTCTGTCCTGTCTGTCTGTCTGTCCTGTCTGTCTGTCTGTCTGTCTGTCTGTCTGTCCTGTCTGTCTGTCCTGTCTGTCTGTCCTGTCTGTCTGTCCTGTCTGTCTGTCCTGTCTGTCTGTCCTGTCTATCCTGTCTCTCTGTCCTGTCTGTCTGTCCTGTCTGTCTGTTCTGTCTGTCTGTCCTGTCTGTCCTGTCTGTCCTGTCTGTCCTGTCTGTCCTGTCTGTCCTGTCTGTCCTGTCTGTCTGTCTGTCTGTCTGTCCTGTCTGTCCTGTCTGTCCTGTCTGTCTGTCTGTCTGTCTGTCCTGTCTGTCCTGTCTGTCTCTCCTGTCTGTCTGTCCTGTCTGTCTGTCCTGTCTGTCTGTCCTGTCTGTCTGTCCTGTCTGTCTGCCCTGTCTGTCTGTCCTGTCTGTCTTCTGTCTGCACTGTCTGTCCTGTCTGTCTGTCTGTCCTGTCTGTCCTGTCTGTCCTGTCTGTCTGTCCTGTCTGTCTGTCCTGTCTGTCTGTCCTGTCTGTCTGTCCTGTCTGTCTGTCCTGTCTGTCTGTCCTGTCTGTCTGTCCTGTCTGTCTATCCTGTCTGTCTGTCCTGTCTGTCTGTCCTGTCTGTCCTGTCGATCCTGTCTCTCTGTCCTGTCTCTCTGTCCTGTCTGTCTGTCCTGTCTGTCTGTCCTGTCTGTCTGTCCTGTCTGTCTGTCCTGTCTGTCTGTCCTGTCTGTCTGTCCTGTCTGTCTGTCCTGTCTGTCTGTCCTGTCTGTCTGTCCTGTCTGTCTGTCCTGTCTGTCTGTCCTGTCTGTCTGTCCTGTCTGTCTGTCCTGTCTGTCTGTCCTGTCTGTCTGTCCTGTCTGTCTGTTCTGTCTGTTCTGTCTGTTCTGTCTGTTCTGTCTGTCCTGTCTGTCTGTCTGTCCTGTCTGTCTGTCCTGTCTGTCTGTCCTGTCTGTCCTACCTGTCTATCTGTCCTGTCTGTCTGTATTGTCTGTCTGTCCAGCCTGTCTGTCCTGTCTGTTCTGTCTGTTCTCTCTGTCTGTCCTGTCTGCCTTTCCTGACTGTCTGTCTGTCCTGTCCGTCTGTCCTGTCCGTCTGTCCTGTTTGTCCTGTCTGTTTGTCCTGTCTGTCTGTCCTGTCTGTCTGTCATGTCTGTCTGTCCTGTCTGTCTGTCCTGTCTGTCCTGTCTGTCTGTCTGTCCTGTCTGTCTGTCCTGTCTGTCTGTCCTGTCTGTCTGTCCTGTCTGTCTGTCCTGTCTGTCTGTCCCTTCTGTCTGTCCTGTCTGTCTGTCCTGTTGTCTGTCCTGTCTGACCTTCTGTTTGTCCTGTCTGTCTGTCCTGTCTGTCTGTCCTGTCCTGTCTGTCTGTCCTGTCTGTCTGTCCTGTCTTCTGTTCTTCTGTCTGTCCTGTCTGTCTGTCCTGTCTGCCTGTCTGTCTGTCCTGTCCTGTCTGTCTGTCCTGTCTGTCTGTCCTGTCTGTCATGTCTGTCTGTCCTGTCTGTCTGTCCTGTCTGCCTGTCTTGTCTGTCATTTCTGTCTGTCTGTCCTGTTTGTCTGTCTGTCCTGTCTGTCTGTCTGTCCTGTCTGTTTGTCCTGTCTGTCCGTCCTGTCTGTCTTTCTGTCTGCACTGTCAGTCCTGTCTGTCTGTCTGTCCTGTCTGTCCTGTCTGTCTGTCCTGTCTGTCTGTCCTGTCTGTCTGTCCTGTCTGTCTGTCCTGTCTGTCTGTCCTGTCTGTCCTGTCTGTCTGTCCTGTCTGTCTGTCCTGTCTGTCTGTCCTGTCTGTCTGTCTGTCCTGTCTGTCCTGTCGGTCCTGTCTGTCTGTCCTGTCTGTCTGTCCTGTCTGTCTGTCCTGTCTGTCTGTCCTGTCTGTCTGTCCTGTCTGTCTGTCCTGTCTGTCTGTCCTGTCTGTCTGTCCTGTCTGTCTGTCCTGTCTGTCTGTCCTGTCTGTCTGTCCTGTCTGTCTGTCCTGTCTGTCTGTCCTGTCTGTCTGTCCTGTCTGTCTGTCCTGTCTGTCTGTCCTGTCTGTCTGTCCTGTCTGTCTGTCCTGTCTGTCTGTCCTGTCTGTTCTGTCTGTCCTGTCTGTCTGTCTGTCCTGTCTGTCTGTCCTGTCTGTCTGTCCTGTCTGTCCTGTCTGTCTGTCTGTCCTGTCTGTCTGTATCGTCTGTCTGTCCAGTCTGTCTGTCCTGTCTGTTCTGTCTGTTCTCTCTGTCTGTCCTGTCTTCCTTTCCTGACTGTCTGTCTGTCCTGTCCGTCTGTCCTGTCCGTCTGTCCTGTTTGTCCCTGTCTGTCTGTCCTGTCTGTCTGTCCTGTCTGTCTGTCCTGTCTGTCTGTCCTGTCTGTCCTGTCTGTCCTGTCTGTCCTGTCTGTCCTGTCTGTCCTGTCTGTCTGTCCTGTCTGTCCTGTCTGTCTGTCTGTCCTGTCTGTCTGTCCTGTCTGTCTGTCCTGTCTGTCTGTCCTGTCTGTCTGTCCTGTCTGTCTGTCCTATCTGTCTGTCCTGTCTGTCTGTCCTGTCTGTCTGTCCTGTCTGTCCTGTCTGTCTGTCCTGTCTGTCTGTCCTGTCTGTCTGTCCTGTCTGTCTGTCCTGTCTGTCCTGTCTGTCTGTCCTGTCTGTCTGTTCTGTCTGTCTGTCCTGTCTGTCTGTCCTGTCTGCACTGTCCTGTCTGTCCTGTCCTGTCTGTCTGTCCTGTCTGTCTGTCCTGTCTGTCTGTCCTGTCTGTCTGTCCTGTCTGTCTGTCCTGTCTGGATGTCTGTCTGTCCTGTCTGTCTGTCCTGTCTGTCTGTCTTGTCTGTCATTTCTGTCTGTCTGTCCTGTCTGTCTGTCTGTCTGTCTGTCTGTCTGTCCTGTCTGTCTGTGCTGTTTGTCTGTCCTGTCTGTCTGTCTGTCCTGTCTGTCCTGTCTGTCTGTCCTGTCTGTCCTGTCTGTCTGTCCTGTCCTGTCTGTCTATCCTGTCTGTCTGTCCTGTCTGTCTGTCCTGTCTGTCTGTCCTGTCTGTCTGTCCTGTCTGTCTGTCCTGTCTGTCTGTCCTGTCCGTCTGTCCTGTCTGTCCTGTCTGTCTGTCCTGTCTGTCTGTCCTGTCTGTCCTGTCTGTCCTGTCTGTCCTGTCTGTCTGTCCTGTCTGTCTGTCCTGTCTGTCCTGTCTGTCTGTCCTGTCTGTCTGTCCTGTCTGTCTGTCTGTCCTGTCTGTCTGTCCTGTCTGTCTTTCCTGTCTGTCTGTCCTGTCTGTCTGTCCTGTCTGTCTGTCCTGTCTGTCTGTCCTGTTTGTCTGTCCTGTCTGACCTGTCTGTCTGTCCTGTCTGTTTGTCCTGTCTGTCTGTCTGTCCTGTCTGTCCCGTCTGTCCTGTCCCGTCTGTCCTGTCTGTCTGTCTTTCTGTCTGTCCTGTCTGTCCTGTCTGTCCTGTCTGTCCTGTCTGTCCTGTCTGTCCTGTCTGTCCTGTCTGTCTGTCCTGTCTATCTGTCCTGTCTGTCTGTCCTGTCTGTCCTGTCTGTCTGTCCTGTCTGTCTGTCCTGTCTGTCTGTCCTGTCTGTCTGTCCTGTCTGTCTGTCCTGTCTGTCTGCCCTGTCTGTCTGTCCTGTCTGTCTGTCCTGTCTGTCTGTCCTGTCTGTCTTTCTGTCTGCACTGTCAGTCCTGTCTGTCTGTCCTGTCTGTCTGTCCTGTCTGCCCTGTCTGTCTGTCCTGTCTGTCTGTCCTGTCTGTCTGTCCTGTCTTTCTGTCCTGTCTGTCTGTCCTGTCTGTCTGTCCTGTCTGTCTGTCCTGTCTGTCTGTCCTGTCTGTCCTGTCTGTCTGTCCTGTCTGTCCTGTCGATTCTGTCTCTCTGTCCTGTCTGTCTGTCCTGTCTGTCTGTTCTGTCTGTCTGTCCTGTCTGTCTGTCCTGTCTGTCTGTCCTGTCTGTCTGTCCTGTCTGTCTGTCCTGTCTGTCCTGTCTGTCTGTCCTGTCTGTCTGTCCTGTCTGTCTGTCCTGTCTGTCTGTCCTGTCTGTCTGTCCTGTCTGTCTGTCCTGTCTGTCTGTCCTGTCTGTCTGTCCTGTCTGTCCTCTCTGTCCTGGCTGTCTGTCCTGTCTGTCTGTCTGTCTTGTCTGTCTGTCCTGTCTGTCTGTCCTGTTCTTCCTGTCTGTCTGTCCTGTCTGTCTGTCGTGTCTGTCTGTCCTGTCTGTCTGTCCTGTCTGTCTGTCCTCTCTGTCCTGTCTGTCTGTCCTGTCTGTCTGTCCTGTCTGTCTGTCCTGTCTATCCTGTCTGTCCTGTCTGTCTATCCTGTCTGTCCTGTCTCTCTGTCCTGTCTGTCCTCTCTGTCCTGGCTGTCTGTCCTGTCTGACTGTCCTGTCTGTCTGTCCTGTCTGTCTGTCTTGTCTGTCTGTCCTGTCTGTCTGTCCTGTCTGTCTGTCCTGTCTGTCTGTCCTGTCTGTCTGTCCTGTCTGTCTGTCCTGTCTGTCTGTCTAGTCTGTCTGTCTGAGTCTGTCTGTCCTGTCTGTCTGTCCTCTCTGTCTGTCCTGTCTGTCTGTCTGTCTGTCTGTCCTGTCTGTCCTGTCTGTCCTGTCTGTCCTGTCTGTCCTGTCTGTCTGTCCTGTCTGTCCTGTCTGTCTGTCCTGTCTGTCCTGTCTGTCCTGTCTGTCCTGTCTGTCTGTCCTGTCTGTCTGTCTGTCTGTCTGTCCTGTCTGTCTGTCCTGTCTGTCCTGTCTGTCCTGTCTGTCCTGTCTGTCCTGTCTGTCCTGTCTGTCTGTCCTGTCTGTCTGTCCTGTCTGTCTGTCCTGTCTGTCTGTCCTGTCTGTCTGTCCTGTCTGTCTGTCCTGTCTGTCTGTCCTGTCTGTCTGTCCTGTCTGACCTGTCTGTTTGTCCTGTCTGTCTGTCCTGTCTGTCTGTCCTGTCGGTCCTGTCTGTCCTGTCTGTCTGTCCTGTCTGTCTGTCCTGTCTGTCTGTCCTGTCTGTCTCTCCTGTCTGTCCTGTCTGTCTGTCCTGTCTGTCTGTCCTGTCTGTCTGTCCTGTCTGTCTGTCCTGTCTGTCTGTCCTGTCTGTCTGTCCTGTCTGTCTGTCCTGTCTGTCCTGTCTGTCTGTCCTGTCTGTCTGTCCTGTCTGTCTGTCCTGTCTGTCTGTCCTGTCTGTCTGTCCTGTCTGTCTGTCCTGTCTGTCTGTCCTGTCTGTCTGTCCTGTCTGTCTGTCCTGTCTGTCTGTCCTGTCTGTCTGTCCTGTCTGTCTGTCCTGTCTGTCTGTCCTGTCTGTCTGTCCTGTCTGTCTGTCCTGTCTGTCTGTCCTGTCTGTCTGTCCTGTCTGTCCTGTCTATCCTGTCTCTCTGTCCTGTCTGTCTGTCCTGTCGGTCTCTCCTGTCTGTCTCTCCTGTCTGTCCTGTCTGTCTGTCCTGTCTGTCTGTCCTGTCTGTCTGTCCTGTCTGTCTGTCCTGTCTGTCTGTCCTGTCTGTCTGTCCTGTCTGTCTGTCCTGTCTGTCTGTCCTGTCTGTCTGTCCTGTCTGTCTGTCCTGTCTGTCCTGTCTGTCCTGTCTGTCCGTCCTGTCTGTCTGTCCTGTCTGTCCTCTCTGTCCTGGCTGTCTGTCCTGTCTGTCTGTCTGTCTTGTCTGTCTGTCCTGTCTGTCTGTCCTGTTCTTCCTGTCTGTCTGTCCTGTCTGTCTGTCGAGTCTGTCTGTCCTGACTGTCTGTCCTGTCTGTCTGTCCTCTCTGTCCTGTCTGTCTGTCCTGTCTGTCTGTCCTGTCTGTCTGTCCTGTCTATCCTGTCTGTCCTGTCTGTCTGTCCTGTCTGTCCTGTCCCTCTGTCCTGTCTGTCCTCTCTGTCCTGGCTGTCTGTCCTGTCTGACTGTCCTGTCTGTCTGTCCTGTCTGTCTGTCTTGTCTGTCTGTCCTGTCTGTCTGTCCTGTCTGTCTGTCCTGTCTGTCTGTCCTGTCTGTCTGTCCTGTCTGTCTGTCCTGTCTGTCTGTCTAGTCTGTCTGTCTAGTCTGTCTGTCCTGACTGTCTGTCCTCTCTGTCTGTCCTGTCTGTCTGTCTGTCTGTCTGTCCTGTCTGTCCTGTCTGTCCTGTCTGTCCTGTCTGTCCTGTCTGTCTGTCCTGTCTGTCCTGTCTGTCTGTCCTGTCTGTCCTGTCTGTCCTGTCTGTCTGTCCTGTCTGTCTGTCTGTCTGTCTGTCCTGTCTGTCTGTCCTGTCTGTCCTGTCTGTCCTGTCTGTCCTGTCTGTCTGTCCTGTCTGTCTGTCCTGTCTGTCTGTCCTGTCTGTCTGTCCTGTCTGTCTGTCCTGTCTGTCTGTCCTGTCTGTCTGTCCTGTCTGTCTGTCCTGTCTGACCTGTCTGTTTGTCCTGTCTGTCTGTCCTGTCTGTCTGTCCTGTCGGTCCTGTCTATCCTGTCTCTCTGTCCTGTCTGTCTGTCCTGTCTGTCTGTTCTGTCTGTCTCTCCTGTCTGTCCTGTCTGTCTGTCCTGTCTGTCTGTCCTGTCTGTCTGTCCTGTCTGTCTGTCCTGTCTGTCTGTCCTGTCTGTCTGTCCTGTCTGTCCTGTCTGTCTGTCCTGTCTGTCTGTCCTGTCTGTCTGTCCTGTCTGTCTGTCCTGTCTGTCTGTCCTGTCTGTCTGTCCTGTCTGTCTGTCCTGTCTGTCGGTCCTGTCTGTCTGTCCTGTCTGTCTGTCCTGTCTGTCTGTCCTGTCTGTCTGTCCTGTCTGTCTGTCCTGTCTGTCTGTCCTGTCTGTCTGTCCTGTCTGTCTGTCCTGTCTGTCTGTCCTGTCTGTCCTGTCTATCCTGTCTCTCTGTCCTGTCTGTCTGTCCTGTCTGTCTCTCCCTGTCTGTCTCTCCTGTCTGTCCTGTCTGTCTGTCCTGTCTGTCTGTCCTGTCTGTCTGTCCTGTCTGTCTGTCCTGTCTGTCTGTCCTGTCTGTCTGTCCTGTCTGTCTGTCCTGTCTGTCTGTCCTGTCTGTCTGTCCTGTCTGTCTGTCCTGTCTGTCCTGTCTGTCCGTCCTGTCTGTCTTTCTGTCTGCACTGTCAGTCCTGTGTGTCTGTCCTGTCTGTTTGTCCTGTCTGTCTGTCCTGTCTGTCTGTCCTGTCTGTCTGTCCTGTCTGTCTGTCCTGTCTGTCTGTCCTGTCTGTCTGTCCTGTCTGTCTGTCCTGTCTGTCCTGTCTGTTTGTCCTGTCTGTCCTGTCTGTCTGTCCTGTCTATCTGTCCTGTCTGTCTGTCCTGTCTGTCTGCCCTGTCTGTCTGTCTTTCTGTCTGCACTGTCAGTCCTGTCTGTCCTCTATGTCCTGTCTGTCTGTCCTGTCTGTTCTGTCTGTCTGTCCTGTCTGTCCTGTCTGTCTGTCCTGTCTGTCTGTCCTGTCTTTCTGTCCTGTCTGTCTGTCCTGTCTGTCTGTCCTGTCTGTCTGTCCTGTCTGATTGTCCTGTCGATCCTGTCTCTCTGTCCTGTCTGTCTGTTCTGTCTGTCTGTCTGTCCTGTCTGTCTGTCCTGTCTGTCCTGTCTGTCCTGTCTGTCCTGTCTGTCCTGTCTGTCCTGTCTGTCTGTCCTGTCTGTCTGTCCTGTCTGTCTGTCTGTCCTGTCTGTCTGTCTGTCTGTCTGTCCTGTCTGTCCTCTCTGTCCTGTCTGTCTGTCCTGTCTGTCTGTCTAGTCTGTCTGTCCTGACTGTCTGTCCTGTCTGTCTGTCCTGTCTGTCTGTCCTGTCTGTCCTGTCTGTCTATCCTGTCTGTCCTGTCTGTCTGTCCTGTCTGTCCTCTCTGTCCTGGCTGTCTGTCCTGTCTGTCTGTCCTGTCTGTCTGTCCTGTCTGTCTGTCCTGTCTGTCCTGTCTGTCTGTCTTGTCTGTCTGTCCTGTCTGTCTGTCCTGTCTGTCTGTCCTGTCTGTCTGTCCTGTCTGTCTGTCCTGTCTGTCCTGTCTGTCTGTCTAGTCTGTCTGTCTAGTCTGTCTGTCCTGACTGTCTGTCCTCTCTGTCTGTCCTGTCTGTCTGTCTTTCTGTCTGTCCTGTCTGTCCTGTCTGTCTGTCCTGTCTGTCTGTCCTGTCTGTCCTGTCTGTCTGTCCTGTCTGTCTGTCCTGTCTGTCTGTCTGTCTGTCTGTCCTGTCTGTCTGTCCTGTCTGTCCTGTCTGTCCTGTCTGTCCTGTCTGTCTGTCCTGTCTGTCTGTCCTGTCTGTCTGTCCTGTCTGTCTGTCCTGTCTGTCTGTCCTGTCTGACCTGTCTGTTTGTCCTGTCTGTCTGTCCTGTCTGTCTGTCCTGTCTATCCTGTCTCTCTGTCCTGTCTGTCTGTCCTGTCTGTCTGTTCTGTCTGTCTCTCCTGTCTGTCCTGTCTGTCTGTCCTGTCTGTCTGTCCTGTCTGTCTGTCCTGTCTGTCTGTCCTGTCTGTCTGTCCTGTCTGTCTGTCCTGTCTGTCCTGTCTGTCCTGTCTGTCCTGTCTGCCCTGTCTGTCCTGTCTGTCCTGTCTGTCTGTCCTGTCTGTATGTTCTTCCTATTTGTCCTGTCTTTCCGTCCTGTCTGTCTGTCCTGTCTGTCTGTCTATCCTGTCTCTGTGTCCTGTCTGTCTGTCCTGTCTGTCTGTCTGTCCTGTCTGTCTGTCCTGTTTGTCTGTCCTGTCTGTCTGTCCTGTCTGTCTGTCCTGTCTGTCTGTCCTGTCTGTATGTCCTGTCTGTCTGTCCTGTCTTTCCGTCCTGTCTGTCTATCCAGTCTGTCTGTCCTGTCTGTCTGTCTATCCTGTCTCTGTGTCCTGTCTGTCCTGTCTGTCTGTCCTGTCTGTCTGTCCTGTCTGTCTGTCCTGTCTGTCTGTCCAGTCTGTCTGTCCAGTCTGTCTGTCCAGTCTGTCTGTCCTGTCTGTCCTGTCTGTCTGTCCTGTCTGTATGTTCTTCCTATTTGTCCTGTCTTTCCGTCCTGTCTGTCTGTCCTGTCTGTCTGTCTATCCTGTCTCTGTGTCCTGTCTGTCTGTCCTGTCTGTCTGTCTGTCCTGTCTGTCTGTCCTGTTTGTCTGTCCTGTCTGTCTGTCCTGTCTGTCTGTCCTGTCTGTCTGTCCTGTCTGTATGTCCTGTCTGTCTGTCCTGCCTTTCCGTCCTGTCTGTCTATCCAGTCTGTCTGTCCTGTCTGTCTGTCTATCCTGTCTCTGTGTCCTGTCTGTCCTGTCTGTCTGTCCAGTCTGTCTGTCCAGTCTGTCTGTCCAGTCTGTCTGTCCAGTCTGTCTGTCCTGTCTGTCCTGTCTGTCTGTCCTGTCTGTCCTGTCTGTCCTGTCTGTCTGTCCTGTCTGTCTGTCTGTCTGTCTGTCTGTCCTGTCTGTCTGTCCTGTCTGTCCTGTCTGTCTGTCCTGTCTGTCTGTCCTGTCTGTCTGTCCTGTTTGTCTTGCCTTTTTGTCTGTTCAGACTGTCTGTCCTGTCTGTCTGTCCTCTCTGTCTGTCCGGTCTGTCTGTCCTGTCTGTCTTTCCTGTTTGTCTGTTCAGACTGTCTGTCCTGTCTGTCTGTCCTCTCTGTCTGTCCGGTCTGTCTGTCCTGTCTGTCTTTCCTGTTTGTCTGTTAAGTCTGTCTGTCCTGTCTGTCTGTCCTGTCTGTCTGTCCTGTCTGTCTGTCCTGTCTGTCTGTCCTGTCTGTCCTGTCTGTCTGTCCTGTCTGTCTGTCCTGTCTGTCTGTCCTGTCTGTATGTCCTGTCTGTCTGTCCTGTCTTTCCGTCCTGTCTGTCTATCCAGTCTGTCTGTCCTGTCTGTCTGTCTATCCTGTCTCTGTGTCCTGTCTGTCTGTCCTGTCTGTCTGTCCTGTCTGTCTGTCCTGTCTGTCTGTCCTGTCTGTCTGTCCAGTCTGTCTGTCCAGTCTGTCTGTCCAGTCTGTCTGTCCTGTCTGTTCTCTCTGTCTGTCCTGTCTGTCCTGTCTGTCTGTCTGTCCTGTCTGTCTGTCCTGTCTGTCTGTCCTGTCTGTCTGTCCTGTCTGTCTGTCCAGTCTGTCTGTCCAGTCTGTCTGTCCAGTCTGTCTGTCCAGTCTGTCTGTCCTGTCTGTCCTGTCTGTCTGTCCTGTCTGTCCTGTCTGTCCTGTCTGTCTGTCCTGTCTGTCTGTCTGTCTGTCTGTCTGTCCTGTCTGTCTGTCCTGTCTGTCCTGTCTGTCCTGTCTGTCTGTCCTGTCTGTCTGTCCTGTCTGTCTGTCCTGTCTGTCTGTCCTGTCTGTCTGTCTTGTCTGTCTGTCCTGTCTGTCTGTTCTTCCTATTTGTTCTGTCTGTCTGTCTGTCCTGCCTGTCTGTCCTGTTTGTCTGTCCTGTCTGTCTGTCCTGTCTGTCTGTCCTGTCTGTCTGTCCTGTCTGTATGTCCTGTCTGTCTGTCCTGTCTGTCTGTCCAGTCTGTCTGTCCAGTCTGTCTGTCCAGTCTGTCTGTCCAGTCTGTCTGTCCTGTCTGTTCTCTCTGTCTGTCCTGTCTGTCTGTCTGACCTGTCTGTCTGTCCTGTCTTTCTGTCCTGTCTGTCTGTCCTGTCTGTCTGTCCTGTCTGTCTGTCCTGTCTGTCCTGTCTGTCTGTCCTGTCTGTCTGTCCTGTCTGTCTGTCCTGTCTGTCTGACCTGTCTGTCTGTCCTGTCTGTCCTGTCTGTCTGTCTGTCCTGTTTGTCTGTCTGTCCTGTCTGTCTGTCCTGTCTGTCCTGTCTGTCTGACCTGTCTGTCTGTCTGTCCTGTCTGTATGTTCTTCCTATTTGTCCTGCCTTTCCGTCCTGTCTGTCTATCCAGTCTGTCTGTCCTGTCTGTCTGTCTATCCTGTCTCTGTGTCCTGTCTGTCTGTCCTGTCTGTCTGTCCTGTCTGTCTGTCCTGTCTGTCTGTCCTGTCTGTCTGTCCAGTCTGTCTGTCCAGTCTGTCTGTCCAGTCTGTCTGTCCTGTCTGTTCTCTCTGTCTGTCCTGTCTGTCCTGTCTGTCCTGTCTGTCTGTCTGTCCTGTCTGTCTGTCCTGTCTGTCTGTCCTGTCTGTCTGTCCTGTCTGTCTGTCCAGTCTGTCTGTCCAGTCTGTCTGTCCAGTCTGTCTGTCCAGTCTGTCTGTCCTGTCTGTCCTGTCTGTCTGTCCTGTGTGTCCTGTCTGTCCTGTGTGTCTGTCCTGTCTGTCTGTCTGTCTGTCTGTCTGTCCTGTCTGTCTGTCCTGTCTGTCCTGTCTGTCTGTCCTGTCTGTCTGTCCTGTCTGTCTGTCCTGTCTGTCTGTCCTGTCTGTCTGTCTTGTCTGTCTGTCCTGTCTGTATGTTCTTCCTATTTGTTCTGTCTGTCTGTCTGTCCTGTCTGTCTGTCCTGTTTGTCTGTCCTGTCTGTCTGTCCTGTCTGTCTGTCCTGTCTGTCTGTCCTGTCTGTATGTCCTGTCTGTCTGTCCTGTCTGTCTGTCCAGTCTGTCTGTCCAGTCTGTCTGTCCAGTCTGTCTGTCCAGTCTGTCTGTCCTGTCTGTTCTCTCTGTCTGTCCTGTCTGTCTGTCTGACCTGTCTGTCTGTCCTGTATTTCTGTGCTGTCTGTCTGTCCTGTCTGTCTGTCCTGTCTGTCTGTCCTGTCTGTCCTGTCTGTCTGTCCTGTCTGTCTGTCCTGTCTGTCTGTCCTGTCTGTCTGACCTGTTTGTCTGTCCTGTCTGTCCTGTCTGTCTGTCTGTCCTGTTTGTCTGTCTGTCCTGTCTGTCTGTCCTGTCTGTCTGACCTGTTTGTCTGTCCTGTCTGTCCTGTCTGTCTGTCTGTCCTGTCTGTCTATCCTGTTTGTCTGTCTGTCCTGTCTTTCCGTCCTGTCTGTCTGTCCTGTCTGTCTGTCTATCCTGTCTCTGTGTCCTGTCTGTCTGTCCTGTCTGTCTGTCTGTCCTGTCTGTCTGTCCTGTTTGTCTTGCCTGTCTGTCTGTTCAGACTGTCTGTCCTGTCTGTCTGTCCTCTCTGTCTGTCCGGTCTGTCTGTCCTGTCTGTCTTTCCTGTTTGTCTGTTCAGACTGTCTGTCCTGTCTGTCTGTCCTCTCTGTCTGTCCGGTCTGTCTGTCCTGTCTGTCTTTCCTGTCTGTCTGTTAAGTCTGTCTTTCCTGTCTGTCTGTCCTGTCTGTCTTTCCTGTCTGTCTGTCCTGTCTGTCTGTCCTGTCTGTCCTGTCTGTCTGTCCTGTCTGTCTGTCCTGTCTGTCTGTCCTGTCTGTATGTCCTGTCTGTCTGTCCTGTCTTTCCGTCCTGTCTGTCTATCCAGTCTGTCTGTCCTGTCTGTCTGTCTATCCTGTCTCTGTGTCCTGTCTGTCTGTCCTGTCTGTCTGTCCTGTCTGTCTGTCCTGTCTGTCTGTCCAGTCTGTCTGTCCAGTCTGTCTGTCCAGTCTGTCTGTCCTGTCTGTTCTCTCTGTCTGTCCTGTCTGTCCTGTCTGTCTGTCTGTCCTGTCTGTCTGTCCTGTCTGTCTGTCCTGTCTGTCTGTCCTGTCTGTCTGTCCAGTCTGTCTGTCCAGTCTGTCTGTCCAGTCTGTCTGTCCAGTCTGTCTGTCCTGTCTGTCCTGTCTGTCTGTCCTGTCTGTCCTGTCTGTCCTGTCTGTCTGTCCTGTCTGTCTGTCTGTCTGTCTGTCTGTCCTGTCTGTCTGTCCTGTCTGTCCTGTCTGTCCTGTCTGTCTGTCCTGTCTGTCTGTCCTGTCTGTCTGTCCTGTCTGTCTGTCCTGTCTGTCTGTCTTGTCTGTCTGTCCTGTCTGTCTGTTCTTCCTATCTGTTCTGTCTGTCTGTCTGTCCTGTCTGTCTGTCCTGTTTGTCTGTCCTGTCTGTCTGTCCTGTCTGTCTGTCCTGTCTGTCTGTCCTGTCTGTCTGTCCTGTCTGTCTGTCCTGTCTGTCTGTCCAGTCTGTCTGTCCAGTCTGTCTGTCCAGTCTGTCTGTCCAGTCTGTCTGTCCTGTCTGTTCTCTCTGTCTGTCCTGTCTGTCTGTCTGACCTGTCTGTCTGTCCTGTATTTCTGTCCTGTCTGTCTGTCCTGTCTGTCTGTCCTGTCTGTCTGTCCTGTCTGTCCTGTCTGTCTGTCCTGTCTGTCTGTCCTGTCTGTCTGTCCTGTCTGTCTGACCTGTTTGTCTGTCCTGTCTGTCCTGTCTGTCTGTCTGTCCTGTTTGTCTGTCTGTCCTGTCTGTCTGTCCTGTCTGTCTGCCCTGTCTGTCTGTCTGTCCTGTCTGTCTGTTCTTCCTATTTGTCCTGTCTTTCCGTCCTGTCTGTCTATCCAGTCTGTCTGTCCTGTCTGTCTGTCTATCCTGTCTCTGTGTCCTGTCTGTCTGTCCTGTCTGTCTGTCCTGTCTGTCTGTCCTGTCTGTCTGTCCTGTCTGTCTGTCCAGTCTGTCTGTCCAGTCTGTCTGTCCAGTCTGTCTGTCCTGTCTGTTCTCTCTGTCTGTCCTGTCTGTCCTGTCTGTCTGTCTGTCCTGTCTGTCTGTCCTGTCTGTCTGTCCTGTCTGTCTGTCCTGTCTGTCTGTCCTGTCTGTCTGTCCAGTCTGTCTGTCCAGTCTGTCTGTCCAGTCTGTCTGTCCAGTCTGTCTGTCCTTTCTGTCCTGTCTGTCTGTCCTGTCTGTCCTGTCTGTCCTGTCTGTCTGTCCTGTCTGTCTGTCTGTCTGTCTGTCTGTCCTGTCTGTCTGTCCTGTCTGTCCTGTCTGTCCTGTCTGTCTGTCCTGTCTGTCTGTCCTGTCTGTCTGTCCTGTCTGTCTGTCCTGTCTGTCTGTCTTGTCTGTCTGTCCTGTCTGTATGTTCTTCCTATTTGTTCTGTCTGTCTGTCTGTCCTGCCTGTCTGTCCTGTTTGTCTGTCCTGTCTGTCTGTCCTGTCTGTCTGTCCTGTCTGTCTGTCCTGTCTGTATGTCCTGTCTGTCTGTCCTGTCTGTCTGTCCAGTCTGTCTGTCCAGTCTGTCTGTCCAGTCTGTCTGTCCAGTCTGTCTGTCCTGTCTGTTCTCTCTGTCTGTCCTGTCTGTCTGTCTGACCTGTCTGTCTGTCCTGTATTTCTGTGCTGTCTGTCTGTCCTGTCTGTCTGTCCTGTCTGTCTGTCCTGTCTGTCTGTCCTGTCTGTCCTGTCTGTCTGTCCTGTCTGTCTGTCCTGTCTGTCTGTCCTGTCTGTCTGACCTGTTTGTCTGTCCTGTCTGTCCTGTCTGTCTGTCTGTCCTGTTTGTCTGTCTGTCCTGTCTGTCTGTCCTGTCTGTCTGACCTGTCTGTCCTGTCTGTCAAGTCTGTCTGTTCTGTCATGTCTGTCTGTTCTGTCTGTCCAGTCTGTCTGTCTGTCCTGTCTGTCTGTCCTGTCTGTCTTTCCTGTCTGTCTGTCCTGTCTGTCCTGTCTGTCTGTCTGTCTGTCTGTCCTGCCTGTCTGTCCTGCCTGTCTGTCCAGTCTGTCTGTCCAGTCTGTCTTTCCTGTTTGTCTGTTCAGTCTGTCTGTCCTGTCTGTCTGTCCTGTCTGTCTGTCCTGTCTGTCTGTCCTGTCTGTCTGTCCTGTCTGTCTGTCCTGTCTGTCTGTCCAGTCTGTCTGTCCTGTCTGTCTGTCCTGTCTGTCTATCCTGTTTGTCTGTCTGTCCTGTCTGTCTGTCCTGTCTGTCTGTCCTGTCTGTCTGTCCTGTCTGTATGTTCTTCCTATTTGTCCTGTCTTTCCGTCCTGTCTGTCTGTCCTGTCTGTCTGTCTATCCTGTCTCTGTGTCCTGTCTGTCTGTCCTGTCTGTCTGTCCTGTTTGTCTTGCCTTTCTGTCTGTTCAGTCTGTCTGTCCTGTCTGTCTGTCCTGTCTGTCTTTCCTGTTTGTCTGTTCAGTCTGTCTGTCCTGTCTGTCTGTCCTGTCTGTCTGTTCAGTCTGTCTGTCCTGTCTGTCTGTCCTGTCTGTCTGTCCTGTCTGTCTGTCCTGTCTGTCTGTCCTGTCTGTCTGTCCTGTCTGTCTGTCCTGTCTGTCTGTCCTGTCTGTCCTGTCTGTCTGTCCTGTCTGTCCTGTCTGTCTGTCTGTCTATCCTGTCTCTGTGTCCTGTCTGTCTGTCTGTCCTGTCTGTCTGTCCTGTTTGTCTGTCCTGTCTGTCTGTCCTGTCTGTCTGTCCTGTCTGTCTGTCCTGTCTGTCTGTCCTGTCTGTATGTCCTGTCTGTCTGTCCTGCCTTTCCGTCCTGTCTGTCTATCCAGTCTGTCTGTCCTGTCTCTCTGTCTATCCTGTCTCTGTGTCCTGTCTGTCTGTCCTGTCTGTCTGTCCTGTCTGTCTGTCCTGTCTGTCTGTCCAGTCTGTCTGTCCAGTCTGTCTGTCCAGTCTGTCTGTCCTGTCTGTTCTCTCTGTCTGTCCTGTCTGTCTGTCTGTCCTGTCTGTCTGACCTGTCTGTCTGTCCTGTCTGTCTGTCCTGTCTGTCTGTCCTGTCTGTCTGTCCTGTCTGTCTGTCCTGTCTGTCTGTCCTGTCTGTCTGTCCTGTCTGTCTGTCCTGTCTGTCTGTCCTGTCTGTCTGTCCTGTCTGTCTGTCCTGTTTGTCTGTCCTGTCTGTCTGTCTGTCTGTCTGTCCTGTTTGTCTGTCTGTCCTGTCTGTCTGTCCTGTCTGTCTGACCTGTCTGTCTGTCTGTCTGTCTGTCCTGTCTGTATGTTCTTCCTATTTGTCCTGTCTTTCCGTCCTGTCTGTCTGTCCTGTTTGTCTGTCCTGTCTGTCTGTCTTGTCTGTCTGTCCTGTCTGTCAAGTCTGTCTGTTCTGTCATGTCTGTCTGTTCTGTCTG
This sequence comes from Drosophila monieri, assembly GCA_035047585.1. Classification (NCBI taxonomy): domain Eukaryota; kingdom Metazoa; phylum Arthropoda; class Insecta; order Diptera; family Drosophilidae; genus Drosophila; species Drosophila monieri. The sequence goes on along the minus strand of JAWNPJ010000083.1, from coordinate 1,403,747 downwards.
TCCAGTCTGTCTGTCTGTCCTGTCTGTCTGTCCTGTCTGTCTTTCCTGTCTGTCTGTCCTGTCTGTCCTGTCTGTCTGTCCTGTCTGTCTGTCCTGTCTGTCTGTCCTGCCTGTCTGTCCTGTCTGTCTGTCCTGTCTGTATGTCCTGTCTATTTGTCCTGTCTTTCCGTCCTGTCTGTATGTCCTGTCTGTCTGTCTATCCTGTCTCTGTGTCCTGTCTCTGTGTCCTGTCTGTCTGTCCTGTCTGTCTGTCTGTCCTGTCTGTCTGTCCTGTTTGTCTGTCCTGTCTGTCTGTCCTGTCTGTCCTGTCTCTCTGTCCTGTCTGTCTGTCTTGTCTGACCTGTCTGTTTGTCCTGTCTGTCTGTCCTGTCTGTCTGTCCTGTCTGTCTGTCAATCCTGTCTCTGTGTCCTGTCCGTCTATCCTGTCTGTCTGTCTGTCCTGTCTGTCTGTCCTGTTTGTCTTTCCTGTTTGTCTGTTCAGTCTGTCTGTCCTGTCTGTCTGTCCTGTCTGTCTGTCCGGTCTGTCTGTCCTGTCTGTCTGTCCTGTCTGTCTTTCCTGTTTGTCTGTTCAGTCTGTCTGTCCTGTCTGTCTGTCCTGTCTGTCTGTCCTGTCTGTCTGTCCTGTCTGTCTGTCCTGTCTGTCTGTCCTGTCTGTCTGTCCTGTCTGTCTGTCCTGTCTGTCTGTCCTGTCTGTCTGTCCTGTCTGTATGTTCTTCCAATTTGTCCTGTCTTTCCGTCCTGTCTGTCTGTCTATCCTGTCTCTGTGTCCTGTCTGTCTGTCCTGTCTGTCTGTCTGTCCTGTCTTTCTGTCCTGTCTGTCTGTCCTGTCTGTCTGTCCTGTCTGTCTGTCCTGTCTGTCTGTCCGGTCTGTCTGTCCTGTCTGTCTGTCCTGTCTGTCTTTCCTGTCTGTCTGTTCTGTCTGTCTGTCCTGTCTGTCTGTCCTGTCTGTCTGTCCTGTCTGTCTGTCCTGTCTGTCTGTTCATCCAATTTGTCCTGTCTTTCTGTCCTGTCTGTCTGTTCTGTCTGTCTGTCTATCCTGTCTCTGTGTCCTGTCTGTCTGTCCTGTCTGTCTGTCTATCCTGTCTCTGTGTCCTGTCTGTCTGTCCTGTCTGTCTGTCCTGTCTGTCTGTCCTGTCTGTCTGTCCAGTCTGTCTGTCCAGTCTGTCTGTCCAGTCTGTCTGTCCTGTCTGTTCTCTCTGTCTGTCCTGTCTGTCTGTCTGTCCTGTCTGTCTGTCCTGTCTGTCTTTCCTGTCTGTCTGTCCTGTCTGTCTGTCCTGTCTGTCTGTCCTGTCTGTCTGTCCTGTCTGTCTGTCCTGTCTGTGTGTCCTGTCTGTCCTGTCTGTCTGTCCTGTCTGTCTGTCCTGTCTGTCTGTCCTGTCTGTCTGTCCTGTCTGTCTTTCCTGTCTGTCTGTTCAGTCTGTTTGTCCTGTCTGTCTGTCCTGTCTGTCTGTCCTGTCTGTCTGTCCTGTCTGTATGTCCTGTCTGTCTGTCCTGTCTGTCTGTCCTGTCTGTCTGTCCTGTCTGTCTGTCCTGTCTGTCCTGTCTATCCTGTCTCTCTGTCCTGTCTGTCTGTCCTGTCTGTCCTGTCTGTCCTGTCAGTCTGTCTTTTCTGTCTATCTGTCCTGTCTGTCTGTCCTGTCTGTCTGTCCTGTCTGTCTGCCCTGTCTGTCTGTCCTGTCTGTCTGTCCTGTCTGTCTGTCCTGTCTGTCTGTCCTGTCTGTCTGTCTCGTCTGTCCTGTCTGTCTGTCCTGTCTATCTGTCCTGTCTGTCTGTCCTGTCTGTCTGCCCTGTCTGTCTGTCCTGTCTGTCTTTCTGTCTGCACTGTCAGTCCTGTCTGTCTGTCCTGTCTGTCTGTCCTGTCTGTCTGTCCTGTCTGTCTGTCTGTCCTGTCTGTTCTGCCTGTCCTGTCTGTCTGTCCCGTCTGTCTTTCTGTCTGTCTATCCTGTCTGTCTGTCCTGTCTGTCTGTCCAGTCTGTCTGTCCTGACTGTCTGTCCTGTCTGTCTATCCTGTCTGTCTGTCCTGTCTGTCTGTCCTGTCTGTCTGTCCTGTCTGTCTGTCCTGTCTGTATGTTCTTCCTATTTGTCCTGTCTTTCCGTCCTGTCTGTCTGTCCTGTCTGTCTGTCTATCCTGTCTCTGTGTCCTGTCTGTCTGTCCTGTCTGTCTGTCTGTCCTGTCTGTCTGTCCTGTTTGTCTTTCCTTTTTGTCTGTCCAGTCTGTCTGTCCTGTCTGTCTGTCCTGTCTGTCTGTCCGGTCTGTCTGTCCTGTCTGTCTTTCCTGTCTGTCTGTTCAGTCTGTCTGTCCTGTCTGTCTGTCCTGTCGGTCTGTCCTGTCTGTCTGTCCTGTCTGTCTGTCCTGTCTGTCTGCCCTGTCTGTCTGTCCTGTCTGTCTTTCTGTCTGCACTGTCAGTCCTGTCTGTCCTGTCTGTCTGTCCTGTCTGTCCTGTCTGTCCTGTCTGTCCTGTCTGTCTGTCCTGTCTGTCTGTCCTGTCTGTCTGTCCTGTCTGTCTGTCCTGTCTGTCTGTCCTGTCTGTCTGTCCTGTCTGTCTGTCCAGTCTGTCTGTCCTGTCTGTCTGTCCTGTCTGTCTATCCTGTCTGTCTGTCCTGTCTGTCTGTCCTGTCTGTCTGTCCTGTCTGTCTGTCCTGTCTGTATGTTCTTCCTATTTGTCCTGTCTTTCCGTCCTGTCTGTCTGTCCTGTCTGTCTGTCTATCCTGTCTCTGTGTCCTGTCTGTCTGTCTGTCCTGTCTGTCTGTCCTGTTTGTCTTTCCTTTTTGTCTGTTCAGTCTGTCTGTCCTGTCTGTCTGTCCTGTCTGTCTGTCCTGTCTGTCTGTCCGGTCTGTCTGTCCTGTCTGTCTTTCCTGTCTGTCTGTTCAGTCTGTCTGTCCTGTCTGTCTGTCCTGTCTGTCTGTCCTGTCTGTCTGTCCTGTCTGTCTGTCTGCCTGTCTGTCTGTCCTGTTTGTCTGTCCTGTCTGTCTGTCCTGTCTGTCTGTCCTGTCTGTCTGTCCTGTCTGTATGTCCTGTCTGTCTGTCCTGTCTTTCTGTCCTGTCTGTCTATCCAGTCTGTCTGTCCTGTCTGTCTGTCTATCCTGTCTCTGTGTCCTGTCTGTCTGTCCTGTTTGTCTGTCCTGTCTGTCTGTCCTGTCTGTCTGTCCTGTCTGTCTGTCCTGTCTGTCTGTCCAGTCTGTCTGTCCAGTCTGTCTGTCCTGTCTGTTCTCTCTGCCTGTCCTGTCTGTCCTGTCTGTCTGTCTGTCCTGTCTGTCTGTCCTGTATTTCTGTCCTGTCTGTCTGTCCTGTCTGTCTGTCCTGTCTGTCTGTCCTGTCTGTCTGTCCTGTCTGTCTGTCCTGTCTGTCTGTCCTGTCTGTCTGTCCTGTCTGTCTGTCCTGTCTGTCTGTCCTGTCTGTCTGTCCTGTCTGTCTGTCCTGTCTGTCTGTCCTGTCTGTCTATCCTGTCTGTCTGACCTGTTTGTCTGTCCTGTCTGTCCTGTCTGTCTGTCTGACCTGTTTGTCTGTCCTGTCTGTCCTGTCTGTCTGTCTGTCCTGTTTGTCTGTCTGTCCTGTCTGTCTGTCCTGTCTGTCTGACCTGTCTGTCTGTCTGTCCTGTCTGTCTGTTCTTCCTATTTGTCCTGTCTTTCCGTCCTGTCTGTCTGTCCTGTCTGTCTGTCCTGTCTGTCTGTCTTGTCTGTCTGTCCTGTCTGTCATGTCTGTCTGTTCTGTCTGTCCAGTCTGTCTGTCTGTCCTGTCTGTCTGTCCTGTCTGTCTTTCCTGTCTGTCTGTCCTGTCTGTCTGTCCTGTCTGTCTGTCCTGTCTGTCTGTCCTGTCTGTCTGTCCTGTCTGTCTGTCCTGTCTGTCTGTCCTGTCTGTCTGTTCTTCCTATCTGTCCTGTCTGTCCGTCCTGTCTGTCTGTCCTGTCTGTCTATCCTGTCTCTGTGTCAAGTCTGTCTGTTCTGTCTGTCCAGTCTGTCTGTCTGTCCTGTCTGTCTGTCCTGTCTGTCTTTCCTGTCTGTCTGTCCTGTCTGTCTGTCCTGTCTGTCTGTTTTGTCTGTCTGTCCTGTCTGTCTGTCCTGTCTGTATGTTCTTCCTATTTGTCCTGTCTTTCCGTCCTGTCTGTCTGTCCTGTCTGTCTTTCCTGTTTGTCTGTTCAGTCTGTCTGTCCTGTCTGTCTGTCCTGTCTGTCTGTCCTGTCTGTCTGTCCTGTCTGTCTGTCCTGTCTGTATGTTCTTCCAATTTGTCCTGTCTTTCCGTCCTGTCTGTCTGTCCTGTCTGTCTGTCTATCCTGTCTCTGTGTCCTGTCTGTCTGTCCTGTCTGTCTGTCTGTCCTGTCTGTCTGTCCTGTTTGTCCTGTTTGTCTGTCCTGTCTGTCTGTCCTGTCTGTCTGTCCTGTCTGTATGTCCTGTCTGTCTGTCCTGTCTTTCCGTCCTGTCTGTCTATCCATCTGTCTGTCCTGTCTGTCTGTCTATCCTGTCTCTGTGTCCTGTCTGTCTGTCCTGTCTGTCTGTCCTGTCTGTCTGTCCTGTCTGTCTGTCCAGTCTGTCTGTCCAGTCTGTCTGTCCTGTCTGTTCTCTCTGTCTGTCCTGTCTGTCTGTCTGTCTGTCTGTCCTGTCTGTCTGTCCTGTCTGTCTGTCCTGTCTTTCTGTCCTGTCTGTCTGTCCTGTCTGTCTGTCCTGTCTGTCTGTCCTGTCTGTCTGTCCTGTCTGTCTATCCTGTCTGTCTGACCTGTTTGTCTGTCCTGTCTGTCTGTCTGTCCTGTTTTCTGTCTGTCCTGTCTGTCTGTCCTGTCTGTCTGTCCTGTCTGTCTGTCTGTCCTGTCTGTTGTTCTTCCTATTTGTCCTGTCTTTCCGTCCTGTCTGTCTGTCCTGTCTGTCTGTCCTGTCTGTCTGTCTTGTCTGTCTGTCCTGTCTGTCAAGTCTGTCTGTTCTGTCTGTCCAGTCTGTCTGTCTGTCCTGTCTGTCTGTCCTGTCTGTCTTTCCTGTCTGTCTGTCCTGTCTGTCTGTCCTGTCTGTCTGTCCTGTCTGTCTGTCCTGTCTGTCTGTCCTGTCTGTCTGTCCTGTCTGTCTGTCCTGTCTGTATGTTCTTCCTATTTGTCCTGTCTTTCTGTCCTGTCTGTCTGTCCTGTCTGTCTATCCTGTCTCTGTGTCAAGTCTGTCTGTCCTGTCTGTCAAGTCTGTCTGTTCTGTCTGTCCAGTCTGTCTGTCTGTCCTGTCTGTCTGTCCTGTCTGTCTGTCCTGTTTGTCTGTCCTGTCTGTCTGTCTTGTCTGTCTGTCCTGTCTGTCAAGTCTGTCTGTTCTGTCTGTCCAGTCTGTCTGTCTGTCCTGTCTGTCTTTCCTGTCTGTCTGTCCTGTCTGTCTGTCCTGTCTGTCTGTCCTTCTGTCTTCCATCTGTCTATCTTTCTGTCTGTGTGTCTTCATCTTCTTTCTGTCTGTCCTCTGTCTGTCTGTCCTGTCTGTCTGTCCTGTCTGTCTGTCCTGTCTGTCCTTCTGTCCTGTCTGTCTGTCCTGTCTGTCTGTCCTGTCTGTCTGTCCATCTGTCTGTCTGTCCTGTCTGTCTGTCCTGTCTGTCATTCCTGTCTGTCTGTCCTGTCTGTCCTGTCTGTCTGTCCTGTCTGTACTGTCTGTCCTGTCTGTCTGTCTGTCTGTCCTGTCTGTCTGTCTGTCCTGTCTGTCTGTCCTGTCTGTCCTGTCTGTCTGTCCTGTCTGTCTGTCCTGTCTGCCTGTCCTGTCTGTCTGTCCTGTCTGTCTGTCCTGTCTGTCTGTCCTGTCTGTCTGTCCTGTCTGTCTGTCCTGTCTGTCTGTCCTGTCTGTCTGTCCTCTCTGTCTGTCTGTCCTGTTTGTCTGTCTGTCCTGTCTGTCTGTCCTGTCTGTCTGTCTGTCTGTCTGTCTGTCCTGTCTGTCTGTCCTGTCTGTCTGTCCTGTCTGTCTAACCTGTCTGTCTCTCCTGTCTGTCTGTCCTGTCTGTCCTGTCTGTCTGTCCTGTCTGTACTGTCTGTCCTGTCTGTCTGTCTGTCCTGTCTGTCTGTTTTCCTGTCTGTCTGTTCTGTCTGTTCTGTCTGTCCTGTCTGTCTGTCCTGTCTGTCCTGTCTGTCTGTCCTGTCTGTCTGCCCTGTCTGTCTGTCCTGTCTGTCCTGTCTATCCTGTCTGTCTGTCCGGTCTGTCTGTCTCGTCTCTCCTGTCTGTCTGTCCTGTCTATCTGTCCTGTCTGTCTGTACTGTCTGTCTGTCCTGTCTGTCTGTCCTGTCTGTCTTTCTGTCTGCACTGTCAGTCTGTCCTGTCTGTCTTTCTGTCTGCACTGTCAGTCCTGTCTGTCTGTCTGTCCTGTCTGTCTGTCCTGTCTGTCTGTCCTGTCTGTCCTGCTGTCCTGTCTGTCTGTCCTGTCTGTCTGTCCTGTCTGTCTGTCTGTCCTGTCTGTCTGTCCTGTCTGTCTGTCCAGTCAGTCTGTCCTGTCTGTCTGTCCTGTCTGTCTATCCTGTCTGTCTGTCCTGTCTGTCTGTCCTGTCTGTCTGTCCTGTCTGTCTGTCCTGTCTGTATGTTCTTCCTATTTGTCCTGTCTGTCTGTCCTGTCTGTCTGTCTATCCTGTCTCTGTGTCCTGTCTGTCTGTCCTGTCTGTCTGTCTGTCCTGTCTGTCTGTCCTGTTTGTCTTTCCTTTCTGTCTGTTCAGTCTGTCTGTCCTGTCTGTCTGTCCTGTCTGTCTGTCCTGTCTGTCTGTCCGGTCTGTCTGTCCTGTCTGTCTTTCCTGTCTGTCTGTTCAGTCTGTCTGTCCTGTCTGTCTGTCCTGTCTGTCTGTCCTGTCTGTCTGTCCTGTCTGTCTGTCCTGTCTGTCTGTCCTGTCTGTCTTTCTGTCTGCACTGTCAGTCCTGTCTGTCTGTCTGTCCTGTCTGTCTGTCCTGTCTGTATGTTCTTCCTATTTGTCCTGTCTGTCTGTCCTGTCTGTCTGTCTATCCTGTCTCTGTGTCCTGTCTGTCTGTCCTGTCTGTCTGTCTGTCCTGTCTGTCTGTCCTGTTTGTCTTTCCTTTTTGTCTGTTCATCTGTCTGTCCTGTCTGTCTGTCCTGTCTGTCTGTCCTGTCTGTCTGTCCGGTCTGTCTGTCCTGTCTGTCTTTCCTGTTTGTCTGTTCAGTCTGTCTGTCCTGTCTGTCTGTCCTGTCTGTCTGTCCTGTCTGTCTGTCCTGTCTGTCTGTCCTGTCTGTCTGTCCTGTCTGTCTGTCCAGTCTGTCTGTCCTGACTGTCTGTCCTGTCTGTCTGTCCTGTCTGTCTGTCCTGTCTGTCTGTCCTGTCTGTCTGTCCTGTCTGTCTGTCCTGTCTGTTTGTTCTTCCTATTTGTCCTGTCTGTCCGTCCTGTCTGTCTGTCCTGTCTGTATGTCTATCCTGTCTCTGTGTCCTGTCTGTCTGTCCTGTCTGTCTGTCTGTCCTGTCTGTCTGTCTGTCCTGTCTGTCTGTCCTGTTTGTCTTTCCTTTTTGTCTGTTCAGTCTGTCTGTCCTGTCTGTCTGTCCTGTCTGTCTGTCCTGTCTGTCTGTCCGGTCTGTCTGTCCTGTCTGTCTGTCCTGTTTGTCTGTTCAGTCTGTCTGTCCTGTCTGTCTGTCCTGTCTGTCTGTCCTGTCTGTCTGTCCTGTCTGTCTGTCCTGTCTGTCTGTCCTGTCTGTCTGTCCTGTCTGTCTGTCCTGTCTGTCTGTCCTGTCTGTCTGTCCTGTCTGTCTGTCCTGTCTGTCTGTCCTGTCTGTCTGTCCTGTCTGTCTGTCCTGTCTGTCTGTCCTGTCTGTCTGTCCTGTCTGTCTGTCCTGTCTGTCTGTCCTGTCTGTCTGTCCTGTCTGTCTGTCCTGTCTGTCTGTCCTGTCTGTCCTGTCTGTCTGTCCTGTCTGTCTGTCCTGTCTGTCTGTCCTGTCTGTCTGTCCTGTCTGTATGTTCTTCCTATTTGTCCTGTCTTTCTGTCCTGTCTGTCTGTTCTGTCTGTATTCTATCCTGTCTCTGTGTCCTGTCTGTCTGTCCTTCTGTCTGTCTGTCCTGTCTGTCTGTCCTGTCTGTCTTTCCTTTTGTCTGTTAGTCTGTCTGTCCTGTCTGTCTGTCCTGTCTGTCTGTCCTGTCTGTCTGTCCTGTCTGTCTGTCCTGTCTGTCTGTCCTGTCTGTCTTTCCTGTTTGTCTGTTCATCTGTCTGTCCTGTCTGTCTGTCCTGTCTGTCTGTCCTGTCTGTCTGTCCTGTCTGTCTGTCCTGTCTGTCTGTCCTGTCTGTCTGTCCTGTCTGTCTGTCCTGTCTGTCTGTCCTGTCTGTCTGTCCTGTCTGTCTGTCCTGTCTGTCTGTCCTGTCTGTCTGTCCTGTCTGTCTGTCCTGTCTGTCTGTCCTGTCTGTCTGTCCTGTCTGTCTGTCCTGTCTGTCTGTCCTGTCTGTCCTGTCTGTCCTGTCTGTCTGTCCTGTCTGTCTGTCCTGTCTGTCTGTCCTGTCTGTCTGTCCAGTCTGTCTGTCCTGACTGTCTGTCCTGTCTGTCTATCCTGTCTGTCTGTCCTGTCTGTCTGTCCTGTCTGTCTGTCCTGTCTGTCTGTCCTGTCTGTCTGTTCTTCCTATCTGTCCTGTCTTTCCGTCCTGTCTGTCAGTCCTGTCTGTCTGTCTATCCTGTCTCTGTGTCCTGTCTGTCTGTCTGTCTGTCCTGTCTGTCTGTCCTGTTTGTCTTTCCTTTTTGTCTGTTCAGTCTGTCTGTCCTGTCTGTCTGTCCTGTCTGTCTGTCCGGTCTGTCTGTCCTGTCTGTCTGTCCTGTTTGTCTGTTCAGTCTGTCTGTCCTGTCTGTCTGTCCTGTCTGTCTGTCCTGTCTGTCTGTCCTGTCTGTCTGTCCTGTCTGTCTGTCCTGTCTGTCTGTCCTGTCTGTCTGTCCTGTCTGTCTGTCCTGTCTGTCTGTCCTGTCTGTCTGTCCTGTCTGTCTGTCCTGTCTGTCTGTCCTGTCTGTCTGTCCTGTCTGTCTGTCCTGTCTGTCTGTCCTGTCTGTCTGTCCTGTCTGTATGTTCTTCCTATTTGTCCTGTCTTTCCGTCTGTCTGTCTGTCCTGTCTGTCTGTCTATCCTGTCTCTGTGTCCTGTCTGTCTGTCTGTCCTCTCTGTCTGTCCTGTCTGTCCTGTCTGTCTGTCTGTCCTGTCTGTCTGTTCTGTCTGTCTGTCCTGTCTTTCTGTCCTGTCTGTCTGTCCTGTCTGTCTGTCCTGTCTGTCTGTCCTGTCTGTCTGTCCTGTCTGTCTGTCCTGTCTGTCTATCCTGTCTGTCTGACCTGTTTGTCTGTCCTGTCTGTCCTGTCTGTCTGTCTGTCCTGTTTGTCTGTCTGTCCTGTCTGTCTGTCCAGTCTGTCTGTCCAGTCTGTCTGTCCTGTCTGTTCTCTCTGTCTGTCCTGTCTGTCCTGTCTGTCTGTCTGTCCTGTCTGTCTGTTCTGTCTGTCTGTCCTGTATTTCTGTCCTGTCTGTCTGTCCTGTCTGTCTGTCCTGTCTGTCTGTCCTGTCTGTCTGTCCTGTCTGTCTGTCCTGTCTGTCTATCCTGTCTGTCTGACCTGTTTGTCTGTCCTGTCTGTCCTGTCTGTCTGTCTGTCCTGTTTGTCTGTCTGTCCTGTCTGTCTGTCCTGTCTGTCTGACCTGTCTGTCTGTCTCTCCTGTGTGTATGTTCTTCCTATTTGTCCTGTCTTTCTGTCCTGTCTGTCTGTCCTGTCTGTCTGTCTTGTCTGTCTGTCCTGTCTGTCAAGTCTGTCTGTTCTGTCTGTCCAGTCTGTCTGTCTGTCCTGTCTGTCTGTCCTGTCTGTCTTTCCTGTCTGTCTGTCCTGTCTGTCTGTCCTGTCTGTCTGTCCTGTCTGTCTGTCCTGTCTGTCTGTCCTGTCTGTCTGTCCTGTCTGTATGTTCTTCCTATTTGTCCTGTCTTTCTGTCCTGTCTGTCTGTCCTGTCTGTCTGTCTATCCTGTCTCTCTGTCCTGTCTGTCTGTCTGTCTGTCCTGTCTGTCTGTCCTGTTTATCTGTCCTGTCTGTCTGTCCTGTCTGTCTGTCCTGTCTGTCTGTCCTGTCTGTATGTCCTGTCTGTCTGTCCTGTCTTTCCGTCCTGTCTGTCTATCCAGTCTGTCTGTCCTGTCTGTCTGTCTATCCTGTCTCTGTGTCCTGTCTGTCTGTCCTGTCTGTCTGTCCTGTCTGTCTGTCCTGTCTGTCTGTCCAGTCTGTCTGTCCAGTCTGTCTGTCCTGTCTGTTCTCTCTGTCTGTCCTGTCTGTCTGTCTGTCCTGTCTGTCTGTCCTGTCTGTCTGTCCTGTATTTCTGTCCTGTCTGTCTGTCCTGTCTGTCTGTCCTGTCTGTCTGTCCTGTCTGTCTGTCCTGTCTGTCTATCCTGTCTGTCTGACCTGTTTGTCTGTCCTGTCTGTCCTGTCTGTCTGTCTGTCCTGTTTGTCTGTCTGTCCTGTCTGTCTGTCTGACCTGTCTGTCCTGTCTGTATGTTCTTCCTATTTGTCCTGTCTTTCCGTCCTGTCTGTCTGTCCTGTTTGTCTGTCCTGTCTGTCTGTCTTGTCTGTCTGTCCTGTCTGTCAAGTCTGTCTGTTCTGTCTGTCCAGTCTGTCTGTCTGTCCTGTCTGTCTGTCCTGTCTGTCTTTCCTGTCTGTCTGTCCTGTCTGTCTGTCCTGTCTGTCTGTCCTGCCTGTCTGTCCAGTCTGTCTATCTTGTCTGTCTGTAGTGTCTGTCATGCCTGTCTGTTCTGTCTGTCCAGTCTGTCTGTCTGTCCTGTCTGTCTGTCCTGTCTGTCTGTCCTGTCTGTCTGTCCTGTCTGTCTGTCCTGTCTGTCTGTCCTGTCTGTCTGTCCTGTCTGTCTGTCCAGTCTGTCTGTCTGTCCTGTCTGTCTGTCCTGTCTGTCTTTCCTGTCTGTCTGTCCTGTCTGTCCTGTCTGTCTGTCCTGTCTGTACTGTCTGTCCTGTCTGTCTGTCTGTCTGTCTGTCTGTCTGTCTGTCCTGTCTGTCTGTCTGTCTGTCTGTCCTGTCTGTCTGTCCTGTCTGTCCTGTCTGTCTGTCCTGTCTGCCTGTCCTGTCTGTCTGTCCTGTCTGTCTGTCCTGTCTGTCTGTCCTGTCTGTCTGTCCTGTCTGTCTGACCTGTCTGTCTGACCTGTCTGTCTGTCCTGTCTGTCCTGTTTGTCTGTCTGTCCTGTCTGTCTGTCCTGTCTGTCTGTCTGTCTGTCTGTCCTGTTTGTCTGTCCTGTCTGTCTGTCCTGTCTGTCTAACCTGTCTGTCTTTCCTGTCTGTCTGTCCTGTCTGTCCTGTCTGTCTGTCCTGTCTGTCTGTCCTGTCTGTCTGACCTGTCTGTCTGTCCTGTCTGTCTGTCCTTTCTGTCTGACCTGTCTGTCTGTCCTGTCTGTCTGTCTGTCCTGTTTGTCTGTCCTGTCTGTCTGTCTTGTCTGTCTGTCCTGTCTGTCATGTCTGTCTGTTCTGTCTGTCCAGTCTGTCTGTCTGTCCTGTCTGTCTGTCCTGTCTGTCTTTCCTGTCTGTCTGTCCTGTCTGTCTGTCCTGTCTGTCTGTCCAGTCTGTCTTTCCTGTTTGTCTGTTCAGTCTGTCTGTCCTGTCTGTCTGTCCTGTCTGTCTGTCCTGTCTGTCTGTCCTGTCTGTCCTTTCTGTCCTGTCTGTCTGTCCTGTCTGTCTGTCCTGTCTGATTGTCCTGTCTGTCTGTCCTGTTTGTCTGTCCTGTCTGTCTGTCCTGTCTGTCCTGTCTCTCTGTCCTGTCTGTCTGTCCTGTCTGACCTGTCTGTTTGTCCTGTCTGTCTGTCCTGTCTGTCTGTCTGTCCTGTCTGTCTGTCCTGTCTGTCCTGTCTATCCTGTCTCTCTGTCCTGTCTGTCTGTCCTGTCTGTCTGTCCTGTCTGTCTGTTCTGTCTGTCTGTCCTGTCTGTCTGTTCTGTCTGTCTGTTCTGTCTGTTCTGTCTGTCCTGTCTGTCTGTCCTGTCTGTCCTGTCTGTCTTTCCAGTCTGTCTGTCCTGACTGTCTGTCCTGTCTGTCTATCCTGTCTGTCTGTCCTGTCTGTCCTGTCTGTCTGTCCTGTCTGTCTGTCCGGTCTGTCTGTCCTGTCTGTCTGTCCTGTCTGTCTGTCCTGTCTGTCTGTCCTGTCTGTCTGTCCTGTCTGTCTGTCCTGTCTGTCTGTCCTGTCTGTCTGACCTGTCTGTCTGTCCTGTCTGTCTGTCTGTCCTGTCTGTCTGTCTGTCCTGTCTGTCTGTCTGTCCTGTCTGTCTGTCCTGGCTGTCTGTCCTGTCTGTGTGTCCTGTCTGTCTGTCCTGTCTGTCTGTCCTATCTGTCCTGTCTGTCTGTCCTGTCTGTCTGTCCTGTCTGTCTGTCTGTCTTGTCTGTCTTGTCTGTCTTGTCTGTCTTGTCTGTCTTGTCTGTCTTGTCTGTCTTGTCTGTCTTGTCTGTCTTGTCTGTCTTGTCTGTCTTGTCTGTCTTGTCTGTCTTGTCTGTCTTGTCTGTCTTGTCTGTCTTGTCTGTCCTGTCTGTCTGTCCTGTCTGTCTGTCCTGTCTGTCTGTCCTGTCTGTCTGTCCTGTCTGTCTGTCCTGTCTGTCTGTCCTGTCTGTCTGTCCGGTCTGTCTGTCCTGTCTGTCTGTCCTGTCTGTCTATCCTGTCTGTGTGTCCTGTCTGTCCTGTCTGTCTGTCCTGTCTGTCTGTCCTGTCTGTCTGTCTGTCCTATTTGTCTGTCTGTCCTGTCTGTTTGTCCTGCCTGTCTGACCTGTCTGTCTGTCCTGTTTGTCTGTCCTGTCTGTCTGTCTTGTCTGTCTGTCCTGTCTGTCATGTCTGTCACGTCTGTCTGTTCTGTCTGTCCAGTCTGTCTGTCTGTCCTGTCTGTCTGTCCTGTCTGTCTTTCCTGTCTGTCTGTCCTGTCTGTCCTGTCTGTCTGTCCTGTCTGTCTGTCCTGCCTGTCTGTCCAGTCTGTCTGTCCTGACTGTCTGTCCTGTCTGTCTATCCTGTCTGTGTGTCCTGTCTGTCTGTCCTGTCTGTCTGTCCGGTCTGTCTGTCCTGTCTGTCTGTCCTGTCTGTCTTTCCTGTCTGTCTGTCCTGTCTGTCTGTCCTGTCTGTCTGTCCTGTCTTTATGTCCTGTCTATTTGTCCTGTCTTTCCGTCCTGTCTGTCTGTCCTGTCTGTCTGTCTATCCTGTCCCTGTGTCCTGTCTGTCTGTCCTGTCTGTCTGTCTGTCCTGTTTGTCTGTCCTGTCTGTCTGTCCTGTCTGTTTTGTCTGTCTGTCATGTCTGTCTGTTCTGTCTGTCCAGTCTGTCTGTCCGTCCGTCCTGTCTGTCTGTCCTGTCTGTCTGTCCTGTCTGTCTGTCTATCCTGTCTCTGTGTCCTGTCTGTCTGTCCTGTCTGTCTGTCCTGTCTGTCTGTCCAGTCTGTCTGTCCTGTCTGTTCTCTCTGTCTGTCCTGTCTGTCTGTCTGTCTGTCTGTCTGTCCTGTCTGTCTGTCTGTCCTGTCTGTCTGTCTGTCCTGTCTGTCTTTCCTGTCTGTCTGTCCTGTCTGTCTGTCCTGTCTGTCTGTCCTGTCTGTCTGTCCTGTCTGTCCTGTCTGTCTGTCCTGTCTGTCTGTCCTGTCTGTCTGTCCTGTCTATCTGACCTGTCTGTCTGTCCTGTCTGTTCTGTCTGTCCTGTCTGTCTGTCTATCCTGTCTCTGTGTCCTGTCTGTCTGTCTGTCCTGTTCTTCTGTCCTGTTTGTCTGTTCAGTCTGTCTGTCCTGTCTGTCTGTCCTGTCTGTCCTGTCTGTCTGTCCTGTCTGTCTGTCCTGTCTGTCTGTCCTGTCTGTATGTCCTGTCTATTTGTCCTGTCTTTCCGTCCTGTCTGTCTGTCCTGTCTGTCTGTCTATCCTGTCTCTGTGTCCTGTCTGTCTGTCCTGTCTGTCTGTCCTGTCTGTCCTGTCTGTCTGTCCTGTCTGTCTGTCCTGTCTGTCTGTCCTGTCTGTCCTGTCTGTCCTGTCTGTCTGTCCTGTCTGTCTGTCCTGTCTGTCTGTCCTGTCTGTCTGTCCTGTCTGTCTGTCCTGTCTGTCTGACCTGTCTGTCTGTCCTGTCTGTCTGTCTGTCCTGTTTGTCTGTCTATCCTGTCTGTCTGTCCTGTCTGTCTGACCTGTCTGTCTGTCCTGTTTGTCTGTCCTGTCTGTCTGTCTTGTCTGTCTGTCCTGTCTGTCACGTCTGTCTGTTCTGTCTGTCCAGTCTGTCTGTCTGTCCTGTCTGTCTGTCCTGTCTGTCTTTCCTGTCTGTCTGTCCTGTCTGTCTGTCCTGTCTGTCTGTCCAGTCTGTCTGTCCTGTCTGTCTGTCCTGTCTGTGTGTCCTGTCTGTCTGTCCTGTCTGTCTGTCCTGTCTGTCTGTCCTGTCTGTCTGTCCGGTCTGTCTGTCCTGTCTGTCTGTCCTGTCTGTCTTTCCTGTTTGTCTGTTCAGTCTGTCTGTCCTGTCTGTCTGTCCTGTCTGTCTGTCCTGTCTGTCTGTCCTGTCTGTATGTCCTGTCTGTTTGTCCTGTCTTTCCGTCCTGTCTGTCTGTCCTGTCTGTCTGTCTATCCTGTCTCTGTGTCCTGTCTGTCTGTTTTGTCTGTCTGTCCTGTCTGTCATGTCTGTCTGTTCTGTCTGTCCAGTCTGTCTGTCCGTCCGTCCTGTCTGTCTGTCCTGTCTGTCTGTCCTGTCTGTCTGTCTATCCTGTCTGTGTGTCCTGTCTGTCTGTCCTGTCTGTCTGTCCTGTCTGTCTGTCCTGTCTGTCTGTGCAGTCTGTCTGTCCAGTCTGTCTGTCCTGTCTGTTCTCTCTGTCTGTCCTGTCTGTCCTGTCTGTCATGTCTGTCTGTCTGTCTGTCCTGTCTGTCTGTCTGTCTCTGTGTCCTGTCTGTCTGTCCTGTCTGTCTGTCCTGTCTGTTTGTCCTGTCTGTCTGTCCTGTCTGTCTGTCCTGTCTGTCTGTCCTGTCTGTCTGTCCTGTCTGTCTGTCCTGTCTGTCTGTCTGTCCAGTCTGTCAGTCCAGTCTGTCTGTCTGTCCAGTCTGTCTGTCCAGTCTGTCTGTCCTGTCTGTTCTCTCTGTCTGTCCTGTCTGTCTGCCTGTCTGTCTGTCTGTCTTTCCTGTCTGTCTGTCTGTCTGTCCTGTCTGTCTGTCCTGTCTGTCCTGTCTGTCCTGTCTGTCCTGTCTGTCCTGTCTGTCTGTCCTGTCTGTCTGTCCTGTCTGTCCTGTCTGTCCAGTCTGTCTGTCCTGTCTGTCTGACCTGTCTGTCTGTCCTGTCTGTCTGTCTGTCCTGTTTGTCTGTCTGTCCTGTCTGTCTGTCCTGTCTGTCTGACCTGTCTGTCTGTCTGTCTGTCCTGTTTGTCTGTCCTGTCTGTCTGTCTTGTCTGTCTGTCCTGTCTGTCCTGTCTGTCTTTCCTGTCTGTCTGTCCTGTCTGTCCTGTCTGTCTGTCCTGTCTGTCTGTGCTGCCTGTCTGTCCAGTCTGTCTGTCCTGACTGTCTGTCCTGTCTGTCTATCCTGTCTGTGTGTCCTGTCTGTCTGTCCTGTCTGTCTGTCCGGTCTGTCTGTCCTGTCTGTCTGTCCTGTCTCTCTTTCCTGTTTGTCTGTTCAGTCTGTCTGTCCTGTCTGTCTGTCCTGTCTGTCCTGTCTGTCCTGTCTGTCCTGTCTGTCCTGTCTGTCTGTCCTGTCTGTCTGTCCTGTCTGTCTGTCCTGTCTGTCCTGTCTGTCTGTCCTGTCTGTCTGTCCTGTCTGTCTGTCTGTCCTGTCTGTCTGTCCTGTCTGTCTGTCCTGTCTGTCTGACCTGTCTGTCTGTCTGTCTGTCTGTCTGTCCTGTTTGTCTGTCTGTCCTGTCTGTCTGTCCTGTCTGTCTGACCTGTCTGTCTGTCCTGTTTGTCTGTCCTGTCTGTCTGTCTTGTCTGTCTGTCCTGTCTGTCCTGTCTGTTACGTCTGTCTGTTCTGTCTGTCCAGTCTGTCTGTCTGTCCTGTCTGTCTTTCCTGTCTGTCTGTCCTGTCTGTCTGTCCTGTCTGTCTTTCCTGTCTGTCTGTTCAGTCTGTCTGTCCTGTCTGTCTGTCCTGTCTGTCTGTCCTGTCTGTCTGTCCTGTCTGTCTGTCCTGTCTGTCTGTCCTGTCTGTCTGTCCTGTCTGTCTGTCCTGTCTGTATGTCCTGTCTATTTGTCCTGTCTTTCCGTCCTGTCTGTCTGTCCTGTCTGTCTGTCTATCCTGTCTCTGTGTCCTGTCTGTCTGACCTGTCTGTCTGTCTGTCTGTCCTGTTTGTCTGTCCGGTCTGTCTGTCCTGTCTGTCTTTCCTGTTTGTCTGTTCAGTCTGTCTGTCCTGTCTGTCTGTCCTGTCTGTCTGTCCTGTCTGTCTGTCCTGTCTGTCTGTCCTGTCTGTATGTCCTGTCTTTCCGTCCTGTCTGTCTGTCCTGTCTGTCTGTCTATCCTGTCTCTGTGTCCTGTCTGTCTGTCCTGTCTGTCTGTCCTGTCTGTCTGTCTGTCCTGTTCTTCTGTCCTGTTTGTCTGTCCTGTCTGTCTGTCCTGTCTGTTTTGTCTGCCTGTCCTGTCTGTCATGTCTGTCTGTTCTGTCTGTCCAGTCTGTCTGTCCGTCCGTCCTGTCTGTCTGTCCTGTCTGTCTGTCCTGTCTGTCTGTCCTGTCTGTCTGTCTATCCTGTCACTGTGTCCTGTCTGTCTGTCCTGTCTGTCTGTCCTGTCTGTCTGTCCTGTCTGTCTGTCCAGTCTGTCTGTCCAGTCTGTCTGTCCTGTCTGTTCTCTCTGTCTGTCCTGTCTGTCATGTCTGTCTGTCTGTCTGTCGGTCTGTCCTGTCTGTCTGTCTGTCTGTCCTGTCTGTCTGTCCTGTCTGTCTGTCCTGTCTGTCTGTCCTGTCTGTCCTGTCTGTCTGTCCTGTCTGTCTGACCTGTCTGTCTGTCCTGTCTGTCTGTCTGTCCTGTTTGTCTGTCTGTCCTGTCTGTCTGTCCTGTCTGACTGACCTGTCTGTCTGTCTGTCTGTCCTGTTTGTCTGTCCTGTCTGTCTGTCTTGTCTGTCTGTCCTGTCTGTCATGTCTGTCTGTTCTGTCTGTCCTGTCTGTCTGTCTGTCCTGTCTGTCCAGTCTGTCTTTCCTGTCTGTCTGTCCTGTCTGTCCTGTCTGTCTGTCCTGTCTGTCTGTGCTGTCTGTCTGTCCAGTCTGTCTGTCCTGTCTGTCTGTCCTGTCTGTCTATCCTGTCTGTATGTCCTGTCTGTCTGTCCTGTCTGTCTGTCTTGTCTGTCTGTCCTGTCTGTCATGTCTGTCTGTTCTGTCTGTCCAGTCTGTCTGTCTGTCCTGTCTGTCCTGTCTGTCTTTCCTGTCTGTCTGTCCTGTCTGTCCTGTCTGTCTGTCCTGTCTGTCTGTGCTGCCTGTCTGTCCAGTCTGTCTGTCCTGTCTGTCTGTCCTGTCTGTCTGTCTATCCTGTCTCTGTGTCCTGTCTGTCTGTCCTGTCTGTCTGTCCTGTCTGTCTGTCCTGTCTGTCTGTCCAGTCTGTCTGTCCAGTCTGTCTGTCCTGTCTGTTCTCTCTGTCTGTCCTGTCTGTCATGTCTGTCTGTCTGTCTGTCCTGTCTGTCTGTCTGTCCTGTCTGTCTTTCCTGTCTGTCTGTCCTGTCTGTCTGTCCTGTCTGTCCTGTCTGTCTGTCCTGTCTGTCTGTCCTGTCTGTCTGTCCTGTCTGTCTGTCCTGTCTATCTGACCTGTCTGTCTGTCCTGTCTGTCCTGTCTGTCTGTCTGTCCTGTTTGTCTGTCTGTCCTGTCTATCTGTCCTGTCTGTCTGACCTGTCTGTCTTTCTGTCCTGTCTGTCTGTCTGTCCTGTTTGTCTGTCCTGTCTGTCTGTCCTGTCTGTTTTGTCTGTCTGTCCTGTCTGTCTGTCTGTCCAGTCTGTCTGTCCAGTCTGTCTGTCCTGTCTGTTCTCTCTGTCTGTCCTGTCTGTCCTGTCTGTCTGTCATGTCTGTCATGTCTGTCATGTCTGTCATGTCTGTCATGTCTGTCATGTCTGTCATGTCTGTCATGTCTGTCATGTCTGTCATGTCTGTCATGTCTGTCATGTCTGTCATGTCTGTCATGTCTGCCATGTCTGTCATGTCTGTCATGTCTGTCATGTCTGTCATGTCTGTCATGTCTGTCGTGTCTGTCGTGTCTGTCATGTCTGTCATGTCTGTCATGTCTGTCATGTCTGTCATGTCTGTCATGTCTGTCATGTCTGTCATGTCTGTCATGTCTGTCATGTCTGTCATGTCTGTCATGTCTGTCATGTCTGTCATGTCTGTCATGTCTGTCATGTCTGTCATGTCTGTCATGTCTGTCATGTCTGTCGTGTCTGTCATGTCTGTCATGTCTGTCATGTCTGTCATGTCTGTCATGTCTGTCGTGTCTGTCTGTCTGTCATGTCTGTCATGTCTGTCATGTCTGTCATGTCTGTCATGTCTGTCATGTCTGTCATGTCTGTCATGTCTGCTCGTGTCTGTCATGTCTGTCATGTCTGTCATGTCTGTCATGTCTGTCATGTCTGTCATGTCTGTCATGTCTGTCATGTCTGTCTGTCTGTCATGTCTGTCATGTCTGTCATGTCTGTCATGTCTGTCATGTCTGTCATGTCTGTCATGTCTGTCATGTCTGTCATGTCTGTCATGTCTGTCATGTCTGTCATGTCTGTCATGTCTGTCATGTCTGTCATGTCTGTCATGTCTGTCATGTCTGTCATGTCTGTCATGTCTGTCATGTCTGTCATGTCTGTCATGTCTGTCATGTCTGTCATGTCTGTCATGTCTGTCATGTCTGTCATGTCTGTCGTGTCTGTCATGTCTGTCATGTCTGTCATGTCTGTCATGTCTGTCATGTCTGTCATGTCTGTCATGTCTGTCATGTCTGTCATGTCTGTCATGTCTGTCATGTCTGTCATGTCTGTCATGTCTGTCATGTCTGTCATGTCTGTCATGTCTGTCATGTCTGTCATGTCTGTCATGTCTGTCAGTGTCTGTCATGTCTGTCATGTCTGTCGTGTCTGTCATGTCTGTCGTGTCTGTCGTGTCTGTCATGTCTGTCATGTCTGTCATGTCTGTCGTGTCTGTCATGTCTGTCATGTCTGTCATGTCTGTCATGTCTGTCATGTCTGTCATGTCTGTCATGTCTGTCATGTCTGTCATGTCTGTCATGTCTGTCATGTCTGTCGTGTCTGTCATGTCTGCTCGCATGTCTGTCATGTCTGCCGGTCTGTCGTGTCTGTCATGTCTGTCATGTCTGTCGTGTCTGTCATGTCTGTCATGTCTGTCGTGTCTGTCATGTCTGTCGTGTCTGTCGTGTCTGTCTGTCTCGTCGTGTCTGTCAGTGTCTGTCGTGTCTGTCATGTCTGTCATGTCTGTCATGTCTGTCGTGTCTGTCATGTCTGTCATGTCTGTCATGTCTGTCATGTCTGTCATGTCTGTCATGTCTGTCATGTCTGTCGTGTCTGTCATGTCTGTCGTGTCTGCCGTGTCTGTCATGTCTGTCATGTCTGTCGTGTCTGTCATGTCTGTCATGTCTGTCATGTCTGTCGTGTCTGTCATGTCTGTCATGTCTGTCATGTCTGTCATGTCTGTCATGTCTGTCATGTCTGTCATGTCTGTCATGTCTGTCATGTCTGTCATGTCTGTCATGTCTGTCGTGTCTGTCATGTCTCGTCATGTCTGTCATGTCTGTCATGTCTGTCATGTCTGTCATGTCTGTCATGTCTGTCATGTCTGTCATGTCTGTCATGTCTGTCATGTCTGTCATGTCTGTCATGTCTGTCATGTCTGTCATGTCTGTCATGTCTGTCATGTCTGTCATGTCTGTCATGTCTGTCATGTCTGTCATGTCTGTCATGTCTGTCATGTCTGTCATGTCTGTCATGTCTGTCATGTCTGTCATGTCTGTCATGTCTGTCATGTCTGTCATGTCTGTCATGTCTGTCATGTCTGTCATGTCTGTCATGTCTGTCATGTCTGTCATGTCTGTCATGTCTGTCATGTCTGTCATCTCTGTATCTCTGTCTGTATTTGCCAAATTTCAGAGGGATTCTGTAGCTGCCATATTACTAATTGATCGAAAATGCTATACATTTGTTTTATTTAATTTTGATTCCACTTTGGGAAAACTTATTCGATCTTCTAAATTTCATAACGATCGGCCGACTATACTTTATAGCTGGATGGGATGGAGATTGGACTTTCTTTGGGTTTTACTTTAGGCAAACTTATTCGATCTGCCAAATTTAAGAGGGATCGGCTGACTATATCCTTTAGATGCCATATTACTAATTGATTGGAAATGCCATTACTGTGTTTTTTGTTAAAGATAGAAGAATGGGACTTTCTATGGGTTCTACTTTCTGCAAACTAACTTGATATGCCCAATTTTAAAAGGGATCAGCCGACTATATCCTACAGTTGCCATATAACAGATCGGAAATGCCTAATTTTTGTTGTTTTTCAGGTAGAAAGATGGAACTTGCTATGGATTTTACTTTGAGAAAACTTATTCGATCTGTTAAATTTTATAAGGATCGGCCGACTATATCGTTTATGTGTTATATAACTGATTGATCAGAAATGCCATACGGTTGATGTTTTTTAAGTTAGAAGATGGGACATTCTATGGATTCTTTTTGCGGCAAACAAATTCGATCTGCCAAATTTTAGAGGGATCGGCCGAATATATCCTACAGCTGCCATATAACTAATTGATCGGAAAAGCCATAACTATGTTGTTTTTTAATTAGGGGTTCTTTTTCTTTAGGGAACATCTTGATGTTCTTTAAATTTAATAGGTGCCTTGTATACCAAGGCGGATTGTTGAACCAGACGGATATTTCCATGGCACGCAAAAGTCGAAAAATATATTTAAAGTAAAATATCTCCTATTATCTTCATTTCATCTTAAAGCGAACGGACGTGTTTTTTTTTGTGCGCACTGCGTTTTTACTAGTTATTTTATTTGATAACTTTAAGCTCTGGTGTTTATTTATATTTATTAATATTTATAAAATCAAATTTTTTGCATTTCAAATATCCGTATCGCTTCGTGTGTGCAGTGGTGTATTTGGAGGTAAAATATTTTCAGAATACTAGAGGGTTACGTAGTAAACTACCCAAACTTTATTCTGATAGTTCTTCCTTTGCATCTCACATTATAGTCTTTACAGAAACTTAGTTAAAGCCGGAGATCTTAAGCTCCGAAGTTTTTCCAAGTAATTCCACTACTTTTAGATAGAACACTCGACACTCCTTTTGCGTGCCATGGAAATATCCGTCTGGTTCAACAATCCGCCTTGGTATACAAGGCACCTATTAAATTTAAAGAACATCAAGATTGGAACCTTCAATATACATAAAATTTCTGGCTGTACATATTGTTATTCAAGATACTTAGTAGCTCGGTCCAATTGCACCTTGCATAACGCAGAAGGTTATAAGAGTTATATTCGCCGCTGACGAATTCAGTTTACACAGGATCCGAAGCAGTTTTATAACTTCTTAAACACAAAGCGCAAACATGTACCTTTTCCTCCTTTGCTTACGTTTGAGAACTCATATGCCGTACAATGATCAGGCAATGGCCGATCTCTTTGAAATGTTTTTTCAAACATTGTATTCACCTAGCATCATTCCAGCTCAGCCTTACACTTATAATATCCAATCAGCCAACCTTATATTTTGTCCATGTTTTGATTATTGTGGTGTGTTATCAGATATTTTTAAGGTAAAGCCCGTATATTCGCCAGGTTCCGATGGAGTACCAGGTTATGTCCTGAAGAACTTCGACCTTTTCCCTCATCCGGAAGGAATCTTACATTATTCCTCTGCATAAAAAGGGGAAAATCCGATGCCAATTATAGAGGCATCTCTAAATTTTTGACAATTCCAAAGCTTTTTGAAAAACTTATCACTCCACATTTGCAACACCTATGTAGCTCAATAATATATCCGTGCCAGCATAGGATCATGAAGCGCCGCTCCACCACCACCAATTTATTGGAGGTAACATCTTCTGTCATGAGTGGCTTACAAGCCGACGTCATTTACACTGATTTCAGTAAAGCATTTGACTCTGTTAACCATTCGCTTCTAATAAGTAAGCTCAGTCTTTTGGGATTCCCAACTGATCTCCTGATTTGGATTTCGAGCTACTTATCTGGAAGAGCCCAAAATGTCTGCTTTAAAGATGTTACCTCGCGTTTAGTCCGCGTCACATCTGGGGTGCCCCCAAGGAAGCCGACTTGGACCATTACTTTTTACATTATTTATTAACGACTTGCCCCTTGCCTTAACTGACTCACTTGTACTTATGTACGCTGATGACGTTAAACTTTGTCTTCAGTATAGATTCACTAGCGCCCAATCTAGACTTCAATCCGATTTGGATAAATTTCAAAATTGGTGTTTAGCAAATAACCTAAAGCTTAATGGATCGAAATGTAAACTCATGTCATTTTATCGATCTAGACCTCACCAGGCTATGTACTTTCTCTATGGGAATGCCTGAGAACGATTAATTCAGGTTAACGATGTGGGTGTCCTATTAGATTTGAAACTACAATTTAGCGAATATATATTCACCATGGTTAAAAAAGCTATGGGTGTGATTGTTATACACTGATTGTTATACATTGTTATAAACGTTATACACTTCATTAGTCCGTCCGATTCTTGAGTATGGATCGTGTTCCTGGAGTCCTCAATACGGAGTACACCAAGATCACATAGAATCTGTGGAATAAAACTTCCTTATTTTCGCACTTAGGGGACTTAATTGGGATGCATGTCTTCACCTTCCCTCCTATCATTGTAGACTTTTATTAATTAACTTACTATCATTAACAAACCGTAGAACGATGCTGGGTGTCATGTTTCTATTTAATCTTATTAATGGTAATTTAGACAGCCAGCATTTACTAACGCGCTTAAATTTTAACGTTCCTAGTAGAAGGACTAGAAAAATTCGTCCTCTACTCCATAGCCATTGTAGCTCGACTTATGCCCAACACGATCCGTTCAGGGTATTATTCGGACTACAATGGTCTCTACCACATCTTGCCACTTTGCTTTACTAATAATCTTAAGTCCTAAAAACTAAACGCCTTATCTGTGCAACACGTGATACTTCCTCGTGATACTTTACTCCTACTCTTCTCTTCTACTTTCTCGGATTTATCCCCGAGACTCGAGCCGTACGTTATGCGACATTGTCCCTCGGTCGGTTGGGCGGGAGGTTGACTGTACGTATGCAATGGCAACCGCACAAGAAAAAAATAATAAAATTTAAGTAAGGAAATGTTTATATATTCACATGCCAGTAGATCGGCCCAATCAAATTCCAAAATGAACTTATATAGTTTCTTAAAGTCAGCCTTACCGAAGAAACGAACTTAATAAAAGTTATTGGTTTCGATTAAAACCTTAAGAGTGGGATGATATGGATCTTCAAGATAAGATAAGGGCAAAGTTCTGGAAAGAAATTCCATCAGGATCTGAAACGAAACACAAGTCCAGCAGCCGACCTAACGAATTTCTAACGTGGGTAATTCGACCGAGTTACATTCAAACATGCCCGCGGGGAAGTCGTGGCGCGAGTTAAGCAATAAAGACGGTGAATTATCAACATTAGACCACACGAGCTCTGGAATATTAAAATCACCCAGAGGTACTAGCTGGTCACAATCAGACAGAAGATTAGAAACAAAGCGAATAGCGGACAAATGTTGCCAGTATGTGGGCGGTTCGGACGAAGGTGGTATGTAAGAGAAGGTAACTAATAAAGATTTACCGGACAAAATTATTTTAATGCAAAGAAATTCAAGCCACCAAACTCTTGTTATTTAACCTCTTCAAAAGCGAAATTGGAGTCTACCGAAATTAACACTCCTCCTCCCCTTTACAGTGTTCTATCACGTCTAAAAGTAGCTTACTTTCTTGGAAAAACTTCGGAGCTTAAGATCTCCGGCTTTAACCAAGATTCTGTAAAGACTATAAAAAAGGATGCAAAGGAGGAACTATCAGAATATAATTTAGGAAGCTTCTACAACAATTTATACTACAATTTAGAAACCCTCTAGTATTGTGATAGGTAAGTGTTAGTGAAGAAATTAGTTTTTTGAAACTGGGGCGGATGAGGTAGAAGGTTCTTTTTTCACAGGTTTGGTAATTTTTTTCTTCACGGTTTTTTTTTTTTTTTTCCTATTGCTCCGCTTGGGAGCTTAGGGCATCCACAAGTGCATTCATCCACCGGACCCTATTCTGCCAAATCCCAGGTGACAGAGAGTACGCGCGTAGTGCTGCTCGGCGCTGGGCTAAGCTTGGGGCGTCCCACTCTTCTTCTTCCTTTCGGGTTTCACTCCAAAGCCATCCTTATGCTGCCTCGCTCTTTCCTTAGCGCGTGACCAACCAATCCATCCATTTCCATTTCTTTTTTCTTGTATCTGCTGCTGGAGAGCGGAACATCGTCATCGGGTTGGGGGGGTGATAGTTTTTCTGATCTTGTTTTTGTTTCTTAATCGTTATTTTTCGGTCGATCCGGTGATTAGCCGAGTGCAACCTATCTCAGAAGTGGGGCTCTGCCACCTAACGACATCTGGGAATGACGGCTTTCGGTTTTCGTGCATATAATTATAAATAGAAAGAATCCGATAAGAACTTTCACTATTTACATCATATGCGCGAGCGCCGAAAACTTGCAGGGCCATGCACTTGACACGAGTGGGGATTGAACCAACGACCTCACGCTTAGCGATCTAGTACACTAACCACTAGGCCATGAGGCCCCCCGTTCTTCCTCCGTACTTTCTTCACCGTACTTGGACGAAAATTTTCTTTGGCCAAAAACTGATAGAACAAATCGTATTGAACATCTGCACAGGCACACATATTTTGAAAGATGACGTGTGCCTGGTAAAGTTATACTTTAATTTAATGATATCCGCCACGTTTATGTCGGCTGTTTTTGCTTTGATTTAAGCTGAGCTATGAATCTCAGAAGTATCAGGGGCAAGCCGGGTCTCGGAAGAGGTGTACCCTTAACCTGAAGTTTAATTGCTCTTCCGAGCGCTGCTTGATTCTGGTTCACAGGTACATTTAGTGACTGCAAGACTGGCATGCCAGTAACAGCTTCGAAAGATACAGTCCCTGGTATATGTATAGGTGATGCCGGGATCTCTACTGGAAGGTTTTCTATTTAAGTCTGCTTGCAATCCCAATTCTCCGCGTATTTACCTGCACTCGTAGCCTCCAAAATCAGTGAGCCCAATTCAGCCAAATTTTGCTTTAGACGTCCGCTCTTGGAAAATTTCTGCAAACTTGAAACTAGGGGATTTTCACCAGCATCAGCGATTTAACATTCTAATAAGAGCTTGATTATTCTACGAATTTCTTTGTGTGGGGCGAATTAAGCTATATATAGACTTTTTTCAATGAAAAATAATTCGGCTCGGATGGGTTGTCTGTAAAGTCGGAGCTCGTGGATGGAAAAGTCCTTATCGCAGCTGAGCAATCGCGACTAGTCCGCCCCCAAGGTACTATGAATGAGCGGCTTGATCAACTTCTATGCCAGTTCAGGAAGGAAGAAGGAATAACTGGATTGCTAGAATCACTTTTCTCAGAACTTTGCTAGTCGTAATGCCAATTCAGTCATAATACATACAAGTGCGGTGCACTTGGCAATTTGGACTCACAGGCTCCGCATCATTTCCAGTCTTTAGAGAGGAAGCTGTCTCATCCATCCGAACTGCGCGCGAGTTACCAATATTTTGATAACACTATTGGTGTAGGTGTAACTTTATTTATTGAAATAACTTAAAATGCAGTGCTGTTTTATTCGTTTATTCTTATTTTTATTTCAAGCGTGTAAAACAGCAGTGCTGTTTTATTCGTTAAATGCAGTGCTGTTTTATTCGTTTATTCTTATTTTTATTTCAAGCGTCCATTCTGTAGTCGTAGACTCATAGCATCTGTATAAGTAGAGTAAAGAAGGTAACACTTATTCAAGTTATTGATTCGAATTTTCATTTTAATAATTTTTCATCTTTAATCTCGGAATATATTACTCTCTTAAAATCATTAAGTTTGTATATAGATATAGTCATATTCGTTGTTGAAAGTCGTCTCTTTGTTAAATAAATGTGGCTTACCGTAAAAAATCATATGGAGTGTATTTAATGGTAGATTGACTACCGTTATTGTATGTAGTAAACTGTTCGGTAAAAACATCTTTATGATCACAATCCAAATTTTTCTCCTTTGTTTTATTTGTTTTAATACGATATATTTATGTTAAAGAGGCATGTAACCTCTCAACTGGTGAATTGCCAGATGATTTTTGAAAATACGTGAAATGTATTTGAATATTATATTGTTGGCGTCTTAAAATATTTATTGTAGAATTGACTTTAAATATTTTTCCTGTAAATTTAGCGCCTTGATCGCAGACAAGTTTTTCAGGAGTACCGAAGAGAACAAATAAAGTTCTCATGGCTTTAACTGTGTTCAGACTATCACTTTCTGGAATGGCATAAGCAGTTGCAAATTAAAAAATTGGTTTATAATTGTTTCAATTTTTTTGCAATTGATGCTAAATAAGTGGATGTGTAATATTTGCATAGGAAAATCTGAGATTTCTGTTTCTTGATAGATAGTTCTTGAAAGATAGTTTTTGGTTGTCTATCGTATTTTAAGGTTTGATAAATATCCTAACTATTTATTATTTGAGACATTTGAGTTTTAAGTTGTGAAGAATTTCCCTCTTTAAATGAGCTACCGATTCGTCTATGTCTCTATGGTTGCTGTTTATACGATATTTTTGTACTTCTATAATTAGTTCTTCGATGTGTCCAACGTCTTTCAGTATTGTAGTAGCTGTTACAATTTTGTAGATTTTTTGGTAAGAAATATTCTTTTAATACATCTTGAATGATATTACAAATTTTACCTGCAACGAAAATCACATAAACCTTATTTATAATATTTTCTAATATTTTAATATGTTTTTAAATAGAGAGGGTATTATAATTTTGGTCAAAAGTCTGCAACGCTGTGAAGGAGAAATCTCCAACCCTATAAAGTATATATATTCTTAATCAGGATCACCTCCTGAGTCGATATAAGCATGTCCGTCTGTCTGTATCTATGCAAAATAGTCTCTCAGTTTTAGACTTCAAACTTTGCACACATCCTTCTTTCCTTTGCAGGCAGTATATAAGGCCGGGATCGGTCAACTATATCCTATAGCTGCCATATAACTGATTTTTCGGAAATGCCATAACTTTGTTATTTTTAAAGTTAGAAGGATGGAATTTTCTACGGATTCCACGTTAGACAAACTAAAGTATAACAGCTGCCACATAACTGCAAGGGTATATCAACTTCGGCTACGCCCAGAGTTAGCTTTCCATTCTTGTTTTTTTTTAAATTCTAAAAAATTGTGCAATGATGAAAAAGGGCTTGCGAACAATTTTATATCGGCTTAAAAAAAAAATTCAAAAAGTTTATTTAGAAATTTTCAATAATTTTCATTTTCGAATAATTTTTAAACGGGACCTTTGAAAATATTGATGGGCATTTGTGCTCATTTGATTGGGAATCGATTGCACCCGTTTTGTTTTTATATATCATCTCACCGACCCATTTTCTCGAAGCTTATTATATTTTGCGTTTTTATTTGGAATTATGATTTTAATACAGACATACATTTTATAATGTTGTGTCCGGCTTAATATGGAATAATAGGCTCGAGTACGATTGCGCCAGATACCAAAATGTTGATAAAACAATTGGTGTAGGTGTTGTTTATTTATTCAAATAACACTGCGTTATCGCAATGTTCATACTCGACTGCTAAAAATTCGAAAAATACCCGCGATTCTTTTTTCTCTTTTCTTTCATAACGTTAGTTCCTGATTGTGTCCAGCCGGATCCTTTCAATTCGAGTTTGTCCTAGACTCATAGAATCCGTACGAATAGATTATTCGCATGATGACAACAACTTCTAGAAAGTTTAAGGACTGGCTTAAGTCTCTTCTCCTGATCAGCTGCTGCTTTCATTTTCGGATCTCTAGACTATAGGTCTTGTCATTAATATAGCGGTTGTACGACCCAATTGTTAACACAGTTGATACGATTCTTATAAAAGCTTTTTCGGGAGCAGCTTTCTTGGAATTAGAGTTTACCTCAGACTGTTAAACGTACAGGATTTCCGAGACTGGCATCGGCTTCTGGAGCTCTGGAAGAGGTTCATGGTTATAGTGACGCCAGCAGTAAGTCTCGAGGGGCTTTAAGCCAACTATGGCCTATGTATGAGACATTAACCGAACCAAAGTTAGAGCTTAGTTAGAGTTAGCGAAAATTATGGCAGAGACTCTCAGTCTAGGCTTTTACAAAGAAAAGTATGTTTGCTAATCTAACTTACTCCATGGAGTGGCCGCTAACATCTTATCTCGAGGAGCCCCTTCCTACTGAGTTGCTCGGAGATGGTTAATTTTCCATGGGCCACCGTATCTTCTAAAGTCATGTTTTCACAATCAAGTCATGATTGAGAAGCCCGCTTTAGAGATTCTCTCTTTAATCATGATGGTAAAATCGCTGCATACGGACCTTGTGGTGACGCCTATCACCTTTTCACCTTTTTTTGACCAGTTTTCCTTGCTTTGAGAAGATGGATGGCTAAAGAACTCATCTTTGTATTACGATGGCCGTCAGGCAATAATCTTGCCAAGAAGCCATACGGTAGCGCTAAGCATAATCACTAGCATTCATGAGCAGAACTTTCATACTGCGCCGAGATTATTAATGGCGATAATACGTTCTTAGTATTGGCCTAGTTCTCAGTATTTCTTAAGTGAAAAGTTCTCAGTATTGGCTTAAGTGTTGCATCAGCGTTTTTAATTGTTTCACAATGAAGCACATACACTTCAAGATCAGGGATTGTCCACCGTCTGCTGAAAGGCGACTTAGGAGATTTATTTCTATTTGGAAAAAGCCTTGACAAATATAGTCTGATTTCCTGGAAGACCAAAATCAGTTAGGCAAATTGAAGCGGCTCTTTCTTAGCGGCGAGCATGAGAGAGCAGTGTTGGATTTTTGCCGTCAAGAGTCCATTGATTGAAATTTTACCCATCCCCGTTCTCCTAATTTTAGTGGCTTGTGGGAAACTGATCACAGCAGCTATTGTCAAAAACAGCAAAGTATCATTTCTACATGGTCGTAGGCTCGGTTGCTAAAGGCTGATAAGTTGCAGACGCTTTTATATCATATTACTGATCTGAATGTACTGACTCATGCTTATTGCTTGCACATAGAGCCTCCTTCTAGTTTTAGCTAGCTAGACCTGACAAAACTCAAAATCAACCGGTTGGATGCCTGGCAGCGCGTCGTCTTCCTTCGGCAATGAATCTGGAAAGTCAACCAACCAACGTTAACAGCCAATTGTGTTAACTTTATTACATACTTTAGTATTTTTTACGTTAGTAAGATGCGACTTTCCATGGACACTATTTTGTTACAAATGATCAAATCATAAGGATCGGTCGGCTATATCCAAAAACTGCCATATAACTAAACGATTAGAAATTTAATAACACTGAAATGTTGGGTTTTTTTAATATAATAGAAACTTGGGAGTTTTTTAAAATTTCTTTTATAAGAAATAGGTTTTATAATGAAAATCTCATAAGGGTCGGCTATGTTTCTAATATACATATATTCGATAAATATCGAATATTGTTCGGTTCATACCATATACCATATTCATACGTATACCAAGGTGGATTTGTTGAAGCACACGGATATTTCCACGGCACACAATAGTCGAAAAATATATTGAAAGTTGTTTAGAGGAGGTCTAATGGAAATACTAATACTTCGAAGAGTTGTTTTCCATGAGTCCGATCACTTTAAAATCTATTTTTACATCTCTATTTGGATGTTAAATGCTTGGATGCTATTTGGATGTTAAACATTCTGAAAAGAAATATAAAGTGTTATGTCGTCTTGTTATTTGGAAATTTTTCGTGTATTTTTATTACAGCGATCTAAAAAACTTTCGTGGTGATTTCGGATTGGTGTCACCAGACAAAATATATTTTTTGTTTTTTAAATATCTTTTTCGCTATATATAAAATATATATATAATATATATCTTTTTGCAATTTTTTGGAACAAAAACCATTATTTTAAATGAATAATTTTTTATACATATATTGCATTTATTCGTCACCAAAATTGATATCAGATATTTTGGGAGTGGCATACGGGTTCGCCACCGTTATTTTACCTCGTTAAGAGGTTTTTTTATATGATATATATTATGTACAGTAAACTTTAAAGTTTAAAGTTTTACAATAAAATGTTATCCTATTGTATTTATGGTGCGCGTTTCTCCTGATGATGATGTGAATGGATCAGCGCTTAATGCTTCCCATGGTTTTTCCACTTGCCGCTGATGTTGTTGTTGTTGACATAGACGGTAGTCCGGCCTTCGATAATGCCAAAGACTTTGGCAGATGTTGTTCCTTTGGCTGTGAAGTCCAAACCGACTTTTTTTTGTTACACTGGCTTACCTTTAAGAGATCGATTAGTAAGATTGGGTAAAGGATATGGCAAATAAAGATAAGATCACATGTCTTAGCAATATAGACGCAACACAAAAAATGAAGAAGAAGAAGCTGAACAGAGCTTTGCTTGGAATAAAATTAATAGATTTATTAATTTACTTCCATATATAACACTGTCCATGCAAAGCGATACGGATTTTCAAATCTGTGAAAAATTTAATTTGATAAATTAGCGCCGATTTTCTTACAACAAATTTAGACAAACGCACTGCGCAGTGAAATAAAAATAGTACATTTTAAAACTTATTACGCGCTAAATAATAATACTTTTCAATGTCCAATGTATACCTATATTAGAATAAACACATTTCGGGCATGAAATGCGCGTTTGTCACCTGGTATCTATGGTAGCTATCCCAAAGTTTGACGAACACTATCTTCAATGGCCTCGATTCCACTATATCTTTACGGACTTGCAGCATAATCGCATAATCAAGCGATGTTTTAAAATCCCGACATTTGGAGAATCATATAACTGGAGAAACAAAGAACCTTATCTCCACAACTATTGGGATACAGGCCAGCTATTAAGATGCCTGGCAACTCCTAAAAACTGTTAAATGAACAATCTCTACCCTATATGTGGCAAAAGTCATGTGTGGGATCCAATTTTGATACACATTATTGAAGAGAAATTGGGTTCATATACTCTTTCATGTCTAGAACTATCCATCATAGGTCCAACAATTCGGCAATAGTAGAGGGCCAATACATAAAGGGCAAGCAACCAGTCAAGTTACGCTACAAAAGACAACAGCGGTTACTCGATTTCTCTCATTGACCAACTCACCAGTTCAACATTGCGTTGTAAGCATACACGGAAACCAGCAACTTTAAAAGTCCTAAGTTCTAGTGCCCTAAGTTCCTGGACATGACTCCAAGCGAAAGGACTAAAAATACACGACTTCAAGCCTACTCCAACAGTTTGTCTCTACACCGCACAGCCACTGCAGATCAAAGAATAAATGTCACTTATGCCGAAAGAACCATCACACGATGTAACATTGCACACCAACCCGAACGAGCACATCAGCACTCATCCAACCCCCAACTCCATACGTGCTACTCGCGACCGCCCAAGTGGCAATCCAGGGGAACAAATGAGGACGGGGAACATGTCGCGCAGTAATAGATTTTTGATCCTAAGAAAAATTAACTTCCCATGAACCGAATAAGCTGAGACTAAAAGCTGGACCGTCCGACATGAACATCACAGACATTGGAGGGACCAAACGACCGAATGCCCGAGCAGTGTTTAATATTTTATCATTAATCACTGATTTCAACACACAGGTGGTTGCGCTAATACTACCGGATTACAGACCAACCGTCTCAACTAACGCAGCGACCTCGCCCCTACCGTCAGATATTCGTTTGGCGGATCCCACCTATACTGCGCAGAGTATTATCGTTAATTAATGTAGTCGCAACAACTAAATCGGGGACACGGACAGCCGTTGCTTCAGAAAATGCTATTAGGATGGATTCTGACAGGACCAGTAACATTTTGACTCACCATACTGACAAATCAAGCCATAAGCAGCCCCGCATCTACGATGGAATAAACAAAGTTAGAGGTCGAACGATTCTGGAGAAAAAAATTCCAATGCATTCTCCACTGAAAAACAGTTATGCGAGCAGCATTTTTTAAGAAACATAGAAGGAAGGGCAGATCAAAGATAAAGTGTGAGATTACCATCTAAAGAAGACCTACAAGTACTCAAAAAATCCCCCTCCAATGGCAAACCGGCATTTTTACGTGCTGGTAAAAAGACTTCAAAGAGATTCTGAGAATTACAAACCAATGAACTGACGAAGGAACTTTACGTTATGGTAACACTTATGCGACACACTGTGTCCTCAAATCTGACGGCCGCACCACCAAACTTTGTATTGTACTTGTATGTATTTGATGGATCGGCGACTAAAACAATTGGACAAGCCTAAACAATATCTTACATATTGGGCCAACAGTTCAAATTAATTTTTTTTTAGTTCTATTACACGTCCGATCGTACCACTTCGTATGTATTCACTTTGGACATTCCGAGGTATACGCTTCCCTCAGAAACTTCCGTAGGCATTCAACTACATGAATTTTTAGATATATCAGAGGTGGCATATGAAGCAGTGGCGTATCTGCGACCAAGTGACAATAATGGCATTATTTTCACACGGTTACTATGATCAAAGACCCTTGTGGAACCAATAATGAAACAAACATTACCTTAGAACTCTGTCCAGCCGTTCTAGCAGTTTAAATCACCAAAATACTCAAGGCAGATCCCGAAATAAGACTAGATGCAGTTCATTTATGGTCGGATTCAAATATCATGATTCAGAGACCACGTTATCCTTCCACTCTTTTGTGGAAAATTGAGTTGCTTGGATTCAGGAAACAACAAGCACAGAACTGTGGATACTGTTTCATCGGCGGACCAAGTCATGGGCAAGATTCTAATCCTCAGGAAAGATAGACGAGGATCAAGCAAAAAAGATGGTAGGATTGACCATGATACATTTAACCCAAGGAAGCCAAAGACAGGATCTCTTTCACAAGAAGTGCTAAATTAGGCCCTGGTAGGTGTAATTCGACAAATAGAATCCGAACATTTTTTTCCATCCATCATCGTCTCGTCATGGCGGCTTAAGAATACCAAGGAGTTCGGATCAAGAGATCCATTACTCTTATTGGATCTGTTACGCTATTAACAGTGCCGCGGCTAGCTCAAAGAGATTATGGATCGTTCCACCGCATTTATTGATTCGACGTGACTGCCCGAGCCCAGAAATAACACAGGATTGCTTCGTTCACAAAATGTACCCTTTATTTACACGATATCTGCACAAAGTTTATAAAAGGGTGAATCTCACCGGCTGCTTGGCTCGGCCGATCGACCGCTCGTCCTCCCCTCGGTCACCGGTCACCGTTCCGGGTTGGTGCCGATACACACGCCCCCCCAAAGCTTTCGCCCAGAATGACGTGTGGTTTCGGTGCCTGGCGCCGGTTCGGCTCACGGATTCCTCCGTTTGGACTCACGTGCTCCAGTTGCGGGGCCTGTGTTGCCCCTCTCGTGCCAGTGACGCTGCTCCTGACGTCCCTCTCTTGCATGTCGCCGCTGCTTAGTCGTCAACGCTGCTCCTCCTCCGTGGATGCGTGGATCGCTGTTACCCTTGGTTCACTGGGACTGCCCTTTCACCGTGGCCGGCACCTGATCCGTGTTGGCGGACCAATAGGCTCACCTCTCAGGCGTACGCCGGGCAGGATACGCTTCTTAGTGCCTGGCGGCCGGATCAGGGCACGAAGGGCCTACCTACCCCACAGGATACGCCCCCGGTTGCGTCTGCCACTCGCCTCCAAACACCGGCGTGCATACGCTCCGCAGGATTTATGGACGACCAGAGGTTTGGCGTCGCGCTTCCTTTGACTCCAGGCAATACGCTGTGCATAAGCTCCAGCGCCTGGATCAGGAACCTCTTGACTTTACCGGGACGTTCCTGTTTGGTTTTATTGATGGGCTTGAGTTCCCGAGCTGGCTATCCCTCGCTTTACAGGATCACACCTGGTCACAACGGGCAGGAATCTGTAAGGCGTACGCCAGACCGATCCGACGCTCTTGCTATAACACCAGGATACCTGTCGTGTCCGGGAGTAACCCAACCCAACTCTATTTACCCTTGGGCTTCAGTTCCGCCGCGGATCCTGGATCCTTTTCCCACTTGCTCCTTGATTTATCCTCTTCCGATGACTCGCGTACAGCCGCCGGACTTACCCACAGGGGGTCCTTGAGCCAATGATCGTAGATCCTTGCGCACTCGCTTTAATTCCCGCACTTGAGACTGTCGGACTTACCCACGGGGGGTCCTTCAGCTTATACTCTTAATTCATCCAAGGAAACTTTCTCGCTTAAATGTTAGACTTACCCACGGGGGGTCTTTCACTCAACTCTGCCAGCTTCCCTAGAAGACTCGGTCTCGATTTACTCCAGGGGACCCTCCTTATATAGCTCAAGAGGCGTCCGTTAATCCTTGCAACTCTTTCTTCCTGCCGTTAATCCTTCTTTCCAATTAGTCGCACCGGCGGCTCCCGTTCACACTCCCTTTTCCCCCTTTGGCTGCCGGCCCGCATCTTTATTATGCCGCGGTAGCGTCTTTCTTCCAGGCGCTCCCCCCACGCTCCCCCTTTGGCCACCGACCCGCATTGTTCTTATGCCGGGCATTGGTTCTTCTACCGGCACTTCCCCCGCGCTCCCCTTTTGGTATCTCCAATCGCATTTCTCTCCTTCCGTGCTTTCTAAACACCTCGGCCACCGCGGCCGCTATGTTCCCCGCCCCCCTTCTCTTTCTCCTACATCCGCGCACGGCTGTCGCGCAGGCCTGACCGGAACCGTTATGTTCCACGTTGTCTCCGCTTTCTCCTGCATCCGTGCACGGCCGCGCGAGCCCTTTTCCCGCTGCTGCCCCCTTCTTGCCACCTGTCTTGGCGTGTGGGAGATTTAATCTCCTCACAAGGTCCACTCGCTGCGTTCCGTGGAAGTTGGAGTCAGCCAGATCCATGTTTCCAGGAATCTTCCACCTCGAATCGTCTATGTTGAGGTTGGGCTGATAGTCCCAACCCCCTGTGGCTGAGAAGCCACAACAGCCTCAATTTTCACAGAGTATGTGCTATGGCGGGACTTCACCCACACACTAACAGCGACTCCGTCCGTCTCAAACTCACCGCTGCCGAGGCCGGCTACCGTGGTAGCACATTCTGAGCGGTAAAGCTGAAGTTGACTTGCCAGCCGCGTCGAGATGAGATTCACTTGTGAACCGGAATCCAATAGCACTCGGCAAGGTAGGAGGGCTCCAGATCAACCACGAACGAGTACATTGGCAGTTGGCAAGAGTACTGGCTCAGCATTGCGATACTGGGTCACGACAGTGCTGATTGAGCGGGATGGTGGGTTCGCGACGGAAACTGCATTGATGCGAGCTGAGATTCGTGTATGTGAAGAATTGGTAGAACTGGAAAACTTCCCGCGATGGTGCAACAGCAAATGATGACGGCGATTGCACGCTGCGCAGCGGGAAGCTGAGCATCCACGAGCGAAATGGCCATCCTCTAGGCACACAAAACAGCGAGTTAGCCCCCGCACTTCGTCGTACAGTTCCTCAATTGGCAAAGCAATGCAGTTCCTAGGACAAGCTGGCAAGGGGTGAGCCACAGCACCGCACAGGGTGCACAAAGCAGGACAAGTAGCAACCACGCACGAAGATCGGTTGGTATGCGATCCACATCGGCTCCGGTTTGCTGGTGGCTGCGTAGGCAACGAAAACTCCACACCTTCAAGCGTCCGGCACCTTTGCTTCAAGAATTGAGCCATAGATTCCCAAGTTGGTAGGCTGTCATCACGGCTTCCTGCGAGAGAGTCTTCCCACTTGGCCCTTGTGGCAGGATCCAGCTTTTGGAAGATGATCTGGATAAGGAGGCATCCTTGAACTTCGGCTGGTGTTCCGGAGCTCATGAGGGCCCGCATATGCCCATTGAAACGGTAGAATAAATCCCGAAGCGTTGCAACGGATCCTGGCTCAACCACCCTTAGCTGCAAGATCTCGTTGATGTGAGCCTGGAATATTAAACGGCGATTACTAAATCTGTTGCGCAAAAGATCAAGGGCAACATCATAGTTAGCGTCAGTTATCTCCAACGCTCTCTATCCAAGGCTGACTCCCGCAGTCATAAAACAAGCCATATTAGCTTCTCCATCTTGATCAAGTGGGGATGGCTGTCAATTGTCGTCCTAAACAGGGCGCAGAATCGGGCATCGGCAACGGGGACAATGAGGGAGCAGTCCTGTATGGAGTGGGTGAAATACCAGCACCACTGGCACAATCCAACAGTGTAGAGTGCGCGGCAACTCTAAAGGAGCGCTTGGCAACTTCTACCTGGATGTCAACATGCATCAACAGTTCCTCCTGCAGCGTAGTGAATCGCTCGCGCAGACGCTTCTCCATTGACTCGAGGGTCAGAATGGTTGAGTCGTCGGACCGCATCGCAGTCTTGACCTTCTGATGCAGGACTCCATTTCCTGACACGTAGCCTCGGCTCGCCTCCGCAGCATCCTCTCCCTGCTTGAAACGGCAGATCCAGTAGCTTCAGCTCCAGACTCCATTATGCAATCACGTGAAATTGTATGAACAAGAAAACCAACAGTTTCCGCGGCACTTATTAGCGCTGATCACAACAACCAAATACGGAATGTAATCACGGCGGGGTCACCAAATGTTACGCTATTAATGTTTTTTAAAAGCGGCCGAATAAATACACGAATTTCTGATTCAATTTCAATTTTTACTTCGAGGGTTCAATTTAACCAAAACCCAGCTGAACAAAACAAATGCCGAAAATCAAGTGCACTCCCAAAGTGCATGCGCTACAAAGAACAACAAAGAGCATGCAAATCTGGGAGACAGACAGACAAGAAAAGGCTGATAACAAACACTGCAGATAAATACAAAACAAATATGCCACATGTTTTCTTATGGTGGCTACTTGGCCCAACAGGATCCATTCATAGCTACAGACGAACATAATGTCACACACCAAATGGTGTTAGCTCCAGAAAACCCACTAGCATAACTATTATTTAGCTGGAAACAACAGCAGCTGACATATTGCGGACTACAAGCATTACTATGCCACATCAAGCATCGATTCTTGACATTGAAAGAAAAATAATGGGCTCAAAAAACCGTCAACCGATGTATCAGTTGATGCCGGCAGCGAACTAAGTTGTTAAATCAAATAATGAATCCAGTCCCTACCGATCGGGTCTAACAATGTCGACCATTTAAACATTGCGCCCTCATTTTGGGGGCCTTAGGAAGCCCCAGTAATATCAGCCAAAATTTTTCTACTACAAAGAACGGTAAACACGGCCTCTCTAACCCATGGAAAACTTGAAACTTTAGTGATTGACATAAAAGCCATTCAAAGCTCGCGCCCTTTGACATATATATATTTCGACATAACCACTAAACTTTCTAGCCATTAGCGGCATTACACAAAATTCATTAATCATGGCGGCGCATTGACCTTATCACTTGGTAGCTAGTAGACCAACTTTGCAAGGAGTTTGGACCCACGAATATTTGCACAAGCTACAGAGTAGCTCCAAGTAGACCAAAAGCTGCAATATGATCAAGATTGAGGACCTATTCTTAATAAAGAAGGAAGGACCACCAGAGGGAAATTTAACAGAAACACACCCGAGACCGGCCATCCATAGCATGACTTCAGTCCACTCATCCAGCACATTAACCTCACCGAATGGCTCACAAGCTATAGCTGTCCATAGGACTATTTTTAGTTTTAGTTAGACATATTATAGTTAGCAATAGGGTTGACTACGACTCCTACCGGTACTCTCGCAAGTTCAAGTTTGAAAATAGTTGCCACATAGCGCTTTGCGGTATAAGTCCCACGAAAGGAAAGGTAGCTTCGGGCGAAGCCAAAGGTGATATACCCTTGCAGTTAGGTGGCAATTTATATTATAACATAGAGAATCCACCTCATCTTCCTCAGCTACAAAAAAACTCATTATCCCAAACCTAACCCGAAACCATATTCTGATAGTACTTTCTTTCCCCATCCCGCACTATGGTTTTTACAGAAACTTGGTTAAAGCCGTAAATATTTTGCTCCGAAGTTTTACCAAGTAAGTACGCCCCTGAACTTTTCATCGAAACCAATGTTTCTATTGACATTAAGTCTCTACTTAAAACTAATAAAGTTCATTTCTTTCGAAAGACCGACCAAATATATAAAGCCTAATAAGTTAAGATAAGAATTTAATATGTCCGCTCCATTTCCAAGTGAAAATATAAACATAGCATATAACATATAAACATACATTTTATTACGCATTGAATATATTTTTCGACTTTTGCATGATGTGAAAATATTCATCTGTTACTAGAAAGGCGATCAACTTGGTGTACAATGCACCTGTTTGGTCATTGAGGCTTTTCGATGACCTTTTCCCTTTTTTCCAAAATAACAAAAAAAAGGAAATTATTTATTTCACAACGTTATAAAATGTTTATTTATTCGCATAGGAAACCAGTACCAGTGGGCCCGCCTTAGAACATAGGCCGGGCGAAAGCTCGTTAACTTAATGCTAAAGATAAAGCCCGTTGAAGCCGAGCGGCCGAGAAGAGTCGGCTTGCGACCAACAATAGCGATAAGATAAATAGGACAAATATGAAATGACAAACTATAATTATTATATATTAGTGATAGCTGTGGCTGCTGCCTGACCCGACAGCACCTATTAAATTTAAAGAACATCAAAAATAGACTCTTAAATAAGGAATAATAAAACTCTTAAATAAGGAATAAAATAACTGAAAATTAGTTATTCAACATACTTAGTGACTCGATCTAACTTCACCGTTCATAACGTGTAAGGCTATAGGAGACATATTCACCGCTGCCGGACTCAGCTTATTCAGCATCCAAAGCAGTTTTATAACTTTATAAATACTAAGCGAAAAAATCTCCTTAGTATTTAAAAAATCCGAAATTTTCCTCTTCTGCATATATTTGAAAATTCATCTGCGATATTACCTACCAACATTCATCAGTAAACTTATAATATCTAATCGGCCAACTATTTTACCCATCTTTTGATAAAAGTGGTTTATTATCTTCTAGAATAAGGTTAAGCCCATGTATTCTCCACGCCCCGATAGAGTACAAGGCTGTGTTCTGAAAAAAAGCGCCGAGGCACCGTGAAAACCTCTGTTTTAATTCTTTTATCTATCACAAAGGGGTCAAATTCGAGGCTGCCCATTAAAGAGGCTTTTATGAAGCGCCGTTCCAGATAACGAGCCGTATTCCTTGCGGCGAGGTGCCTTTTATATATAGCCAAAGAATTAAATTTTTTTCGTTCTTAAAAGGGTGCGTCCGATAAATTAAATAAATGATAATAAATGATAAATAAATGATAAACCAATCAAGATACAATCCCAAAGTCATTTATTTTAAAAGAAATTTTTGTGAAAGTGAGAAAATTTTTAATCACTAAATTGGGGCTATTAGGGACATTGGAGTCACTAAATATATTTTTATTTGACAAGAAAAACAATATAACCAGGACCCATGGCGTGTAAGAATATTTTTTAATGAGAAATTTTGTAT
This sequence comes from Drosophila monieri, assembly GCA_035047585.1. Taxonomy (NCBI): domain Eukaryota; kingdom Metazoa; phylum Arthropoda; class Insecta; order Diptera; family Drosophilidae; genus Drosophila; species Drosophila monieri. The sequence continues at coordinate 1,364,026 of JAWNPJ010000083.1, read as the reverse complement.
ACCTATACAGCATTTTTTCGTCACCAAAATGGATATCGGATATTTTGGGAATGGCATGTGTGTTTGTCATCGGTGTTGTACAACGTAATAACGATTTTTTTGATTCTGAAATATATTCTTTTAACAAAAAAATAATGATTTGTATACCTTTGTGGATACTTTGTGGATATTTAAATATTGATTTTTTTATTTTTGAATAAAAAATGCTAGTGTGGAATCCTTTCCGGTGACCCCACGCAAAAAGGGTGCATTTGCATTGAAAGCATATCTCCGAGTGGCTTAGTTTAGGTTAGCGCGGGGGCAACCCTACCCATCTGGACTATGGAGTTCCTTGTTTTACCGCACGCACATTGGATCAGAAAAAGATCTCTCCTTTCGTATCTACTTGTTGCCTTGATTGACCCTAACCCTAACAGAGGTCCCTAACAGACTCTTGGTCACATTCTGAAATTAAAGGAGTCGCGCCAAAGACGAGAAGCCTGCTACGTCCTAGCGCTGGGCTAGACAGAGTAGATGCTAAGCCGATTTCTCCTTCTCTTCATCCCTGCAGCCTCTACAGAAATTGTTGTGGAGTATAGTATATAGTATATGGAGTATCACATATTTTTATAGGGAATCTACTTAATTTAACTAGTTTAATAATATTTTACATTTACTTTTTAAGACATTTTGAAATATTTCAATGCAAAGTTTTAAAAGTGCATAAGCATAGTGAAAATAGTGCAAACTGTGGAAATGCATAGATTTCAATATTTCAGTGGAACGATTTGTTTTAAATAATTTTCGTAAAGACCAATTCACGTTTAATTATTTAAAAAAAAAAACACGTTAAAAAGTACAAAAACAACATAACAAGTATGATAGAAGAAATTGTCGCGTGAGACATTTATTAAAATTTAACTCAACAAAAAGCATTACTAAGATCTATCAAATGAAAAAAACCTCTTGAGCGTTGGCGAACCCGCATGCTTTTTGATATGTACTAGGGCGAGTCAGTTTTTTTTTTGCTATAAGCATACTTCAAAATGTAAATTTTGAAGGATTTATAAAAATTTTGAGGGTCTAATATGAATTCTTAACCCGTGCCGAGAAAGGTAATGATTATATCAGATAACTTGGGCGTGGCATGCGGGCCACCGTGCGGGCCATCCCCACCGTTATTTTACCTCGTAAAGAGGTTTTTTATACCATTGCAGAGGGTATTATAATTTTGGTCAAAAGTGTGCAACGCAGTGATGGAGACATCTCCGACCCTATTACATTACATTACATTACATGACATTACTTTGTTGTTTTTGAAGGTAGAAGAATGGGACTTTTTATGCATTCCACTTTGGGCAAACTTATCCGATCTGTCATAAGGATCGGCCGACTATATCTTATAGTCTCCATATAACTTGCTTATTTTAAAGATTATTGCTTTATTTTAAAGAACAGCTTGGGGCTGTTTCCAGAATTTTTTTAGAATATTTATTTTATAGTGAAATTCTTATATGGATCGGCTCACTATATGCGATCCGATATATATCTAATAATATAAGCTGCCACTTAACTGTAAGGGTATATCAACATCGGCTCTGCACGAAGCTTTCCGAGTCAGTTTTGGTTTGCTATAAGCATCCATAAAAATCGGAATATGCAAGGGTCTAATATGAATTCTCAGCCCCTGCCGAGAAGGGCAATGTTAAAAGCAGCAGTATATTTCAGAATTTTCTTTTTTGGCGGAATATTCGTCACTGGAATATTCGCTGAACTAGAAGCTTTGTATATGATTAAATTGAATAAACTTTTAATGCGATCTTAAAATTTTTTCGAAATTTATTCGAATCAGCAGATTACCCAAATTACAATTGTTACAGCTTTAAAGCTACAAACATTAGTAGAATGTTGCCTATATGGAAATTGTATCGTTTAGCAATAAAATAGCAAACAAATATTTTTTGATTCCGCTGACTTAAAGTGCTGAACTTTTTGAGTCGTTATTTTATATATTAATATATGTATTATTTTAACTTATATCATTAAAGTTTCTGCAAGGGTATATGAGTTTCGGCCGCGTCCGAAGCTATTTTCTTTTGCTCAAAACATAGTTTTAATGAAATTTTATACTATAAACTTAAATCTAGAAACTCAATTAAAATTAAAGAAAAAAAATAAATTTTAAAGGGTTTAATAAATTTTGGATTTTGACAGTTAACGCAAAACAGTAACGCATCTTCTTTATTGAAGGATATAGAATAAAAACAATTTATTTTATTCTGAGCATTACTTTTTATGGATTATTTCATCCTAAACCCTTCTGATTGAGCTTTTCAGTATTCTATTGTCAATACCATTTACAATTATATGTTAATTACCTGTTATAATTATTTATTATAATTACGGCGATTTACCAAAAAAGGAATGAAAATACAATAACAAAACTTGTTAAGTCATGTTACTGCAACGCAAACATTGGAAAATCGTCATTAAAAGAAATAAATGGGTACCATTGTATGAAAGAAACTATTTTATATAATTGACATTTAACTCAATTTTATAAAAGTAATTACACTAAATATTTACAGTAGAATAATAAATAGCGTATAAGAAAAAATTTATGTAATTAAAGGATTTATTTTAGCGCTGCAAAAAAACATCGTTCAATATAACATTTTAATAACATTCATTAAAAATTCTTAATTTAGACAATTTTTTTAAAATTTTACTATTAATCCTCATATTTCCGCAATGCAAACAAAATATTAAACTTACTTGTATTTCTGGCCAATCTACAAATTAATAAAAATATAATCAAAAACTACGAAATAACAAATAATATATTTTATAAATATTAATAAATCAAATAAATGATCACAATTTAATAACAAATGCTACACAACTTTTTGGGGCATCTATAACATATTCATATTTGTTTCTACCATTTAATCTATAAAAACAAACCAAAAATAAATTTTGTAATAATCTTTATAAATGTGGCTGAAAAATGTCTCGTATAGAGAACTACCACGGCTCAAATACAGTGTTCCTAGTCGGTGTTCTAATGTCAGTTGTAGGGTTCGTTTTTATAACATTCACATTGATGGCATTGTGCTACAGGTCAGTTGTAGTACATAGAAACTTCTCCCTGTGTCTGAGGTTAGTTGAAAAGAAGTAATGAAAAAGCCAGCTCAAAAAACAATTAAAAAATTTAACCACAAAAAAATATTTCAGAAATTTTTAAATATAAATATAATTTAATTTTTAACACACTAGAAATAAAAGTTATTTATATTCATTCTTGTTCCTACGACGACTGTCATATATTTTTTTCTGGCTTATCACTTACTAGTGTATTATATGTATTGTACTCCATCTAATATCAACCTTTTTTGCTTCCTAATAATATATAATCAATTTACATTATTTAGATACATATAATAGTAACCAAAAATCCAAAAATTGTCTTATAACGTGTTTTAACTAGACCCAATTTTTAAAATGCTCAAAATTGCAATTATGCGTTTTAAGACGGTGTTTTAAGAAAGCATGTATTTTAAGTCGATAAAAGCTCAAAAACCACTGAAATGACTCTAGCTAAAAATTATGCTGCCCCGAATTATATTTTGCTTGTTATGAATGTTTGGAATTTGGTAAAATAATCATTTCTATCCATTTCTTCTATCAGGACAATATATCAAATTGTAATTATAATCCATACAATAATAATAATCCATTTATGTTTTTGGTTCGAGATGATTGTGCCACCCTCAATGTTAGACTTTTTTAGACCTCAGACCTTAGTCAAATCTTTAAAATCATTTTCTAATATAAGATGCTATATCACAAATCTAATAAGATGTTCCTGAAATAATGTCACAATCTTGCTTTGTTTTTTTTTAACATTAAGATATAAATCTTCTGACGGCAATTTTACATAAATACCAATTCTTAAAAAATAAATAGTCGCACAAATTGAGACATTTTTTGTTTTGTATTTTAGCACTAAACATACAACATATAGGCTACTGATGTCATAAAACAAAATGAACGCAAACATTTCTTAGAATCAGAGAGCGTGTACATATTCGTCTTTTGGTTAATCTCATGCAAAACAAAATTGACGAATAAAACCAAACCGATAACAAACTAGATAAATAGTATCTAGTAACAAGAATGAAAAGCTAACTTCGGGCGGAGCCGAAGTTGATATACCTTAGCAGATATGTGGCAGCTTATATTATAAGATATATATCGGATCTAATATAGTCGGCCGATCCATTTGGCAGATCGAATTAATTTGCCCAAAGTGGAATGCATAGGAAGTCCCATCCTTATATCTTCAAAAACAACAAAGTTATGGCATTTCCTATCAATCAGTTATATGACAGCTATAGGATATAGTTGACCAATCCCGACCGTTCCGTTATATATAGTGCAAAGGTAAGAAAGATGTGTGCAAAGTTTGAAGTCGATAGCTTTAACACTGAGAGGCTAGTTTGCGTACAAACAGACAGACAGACGGACATGCTTATATCGACTCAGGAGGTGATCCTGAACAAGAATATATATACTTTATAGGGGCGGAGATGTCTCCTTCACTGCGTTGCACACTTTTGACCAAAATTATAATACCCTCTGCCAGGGTATAAAAATCATATGCAATATCTCAACACATAACATTTATTCCGTCAATCCGGCCGCCTTCATTCACCTTTCTGTTAATAATAATTTATTTATTTATAAACAATTATCTGCTAATAAAAAGGAAAAATAAGACTGACTGAAAATTCAACAGAAATTGAACATTTTGAGATTTAATAATCTATGTCTCTATATAAGAAATGTAGTCTTTATATAAGGAATAATCTATGGAAAGGGTGCTCAACCTCTGCTAACGGCAGAGAAAAATCCAAAATTAATACAATACACCACAAATCCATTGGTGCCAAACATTTTTTACTTCGTAAAAATTATAGTAACTTTTTTAATGGGAAAAATAAGTTATATAATTAAATAAATAATACTCATACATTTTATATATGCTGCAGTTTACAATAAATAGACGAACTATATATGTATATACGATTTTCTCGATTGATTTAGTAATAATAGTAATAAAGAAGAAAAATTGTAGACATGAATAAAAATATAAAGTAGGTAGGGAACCTAGTCGAATTTGAACTCGGCCGCTCGGTACACCGTGCGCTTGCCAATGCTCTACCTTCGCAGTTCCTGAAAAATTTTTGAATAAGAAAATTTGTTAACTTATTAATAGTTAACCCATAATAGTAACTGGAGAAACCCATGGAGTTAAGGAGCAAATATAGTCGATATTTTTGTTGATCTCTTTGCTCTTACACTGTGAGGCTTCGGACAATGTAAACTTTTCAATTAATCTTTTTTTATTTTTGTGGTCTTTATGGAAATAAATATAGTTTTGAGACAATTTAAATATAATATTAATCAATTAAAATATAAAAAAGTGGGTTTCACAAACTCAACACACTAACCGAGAACTCTACCACTCGCCTATCTCTGACTCGTTAAAATTATCAACTTAACTTGTATGTACTCCGTGGTACATACACGGTTTCATATGTGCAACCTTTTGGATTTATGTAACTTTTCAGGCTTGCTACCCTAAGAAAATAGTGGATTCATTATGGGCTAACTATGAAAAAATTGTACACAAATCCTTCTAGGGGCGATTTTAAACCCTCTCCCTCCATGTAATCAAAATGCTATGGGATAAAATGTTCTGATAATAAGAAACAGACTCCCTTTCGCAGACTCCCCATCCCTCTAATTGATTATGTAATATTTGAACAGCCCCATACATATATGTTGGGTCGAAAAAGCCGGAAAAAAATGTTGGACTTTTTATTTATGGATTTGATGGATTTAAAAAAAAATTCCAAGCATCTTTAAAACTACAAAGGTTGTGTCATTTCTGATCGTTCCGAGAATAAAGTCGTCCGATCCTTATGTAATTTGGTACATCGGATTAGTTTGCCCAAAATGGAATCTCTATAAAGTTACAATACCTTGAGTTACAAATAAAGTAGTTGTGTCTGTTTATTGCCCGTGTAAGGGCAGCGGGTAAATGGTAGGGTAGTAGCAAGGAAGTTTTACACGCTGGTTCCGACTTTTAAGTCGGCAAACGGGACCAAAAATTTTGGAGTGCTCGTGTTACGCACTCCCACAGATAATAACTTAATAATTAATTTCAAATATATTATATTTATTCATGACGATTTGAATGAATACGGCTACTTTTTCTTTATACTGATACGATAGATTGTAATATGATAATATATATTAGGTATAACTTCAGTAAGCCAACATGATAAATACATTTTAAAGTAAAACAAGAATGGAAAGCTAACTTCGGACGGAGCCGAAGTTGATATATCCTTACGTGGCAGCTTAGATTTTTAAATATTTATCGGATATAGTTGATCGATCACTTTAAGAATTTTACTATCAAACCAATTTTCTAATGAAATGTTGCAAACAGTCCCAAGCATTTTTAAAAATAGCAAGGTTTTCTCATTTTCTATCGTTATATGGCAGCTATAGAGTATAGTCAGCCGATCCTTATGAAATTAAGCAGATGGGATAAGTTTGCCCGATGTATAATTTACAGAAAGATCCTTCCTTCTAATTTAAAAACAAAGTATGGCATTTCCGATTAATCAGTTATATAGCATAGCATATAGTTGACCAATCCCGGTAGTTCAGACTTATATACTGCCTGCAAATAAAAGAAGAACATTAACCATTTTGCCCAAGAACATTAACCGACATTAACCAAGTACGGAAAAGACAAAAATTTCCTCTGAACTCTGAGAGTTCAAATCCATACAAAAAAACTAAAAAAAAAAAATCTTCAAAAATAATAACCTATCGGATTACTTAAACTGTATTATTTTTTTTAGTTCTTTCTTTTCATTCCACATTATAGTCTTTACAAAAATTTGGTTAAAACCGGACATCTTTAGCTAAAAAATATTTCCCATTTACACCATTTTATGACGTGATCGACCTCTGGGAGGAGGGGGGAGAAGGGGAGGAGTAGGAGCTGGTGACTTTAATATTCCAAAAATCATGTGGTCTAATGTTGCTAATTCACCATCTTTACCACGCACCGCCACTTCTCTGCGTTCATGTTTGACATGTCACTTGGTCAAATTAACCACGCTTGAAATTGTTTAGGTCAGCTGCTGGACTTGTGTTTCGTGTGAGATCCGGATGAAATTACTCTTGCCAGAACTTTGCCCCTTTCTAACCTTGCCGATCCATATCGACGTTTTAATCTAACCCAATGATTCAATTCGCTTTAAGTCTCCACTTTATCGATTTTAAAGATGTTCCCTCGCGTCTAGTTTAGTCACATTTAGAGTGGCCCAATGAAGCCATCTTTGATACTTCCTTATGAACGTCTTGCCCCTTGCCTTAGCTAATTCACTTATGGCTTACATTTTTTGAACATATATCCACCATGGTTAATAAGGCAAAGGACGTGCTTGGTTTTAAAAAAATGGTCAAAAGAAGTTAAAGTCCCCTACATATAGAAAGACCTCTAAATGAGAAAAGCGTTTTTCACGAAACGCAATGCGAAGCTCCTTGAGTGATTATAATTTGGAATATTTTGTAAGAATGAAATGTTACCCCAATAAAACATATTTAAATATAAATTCACTTATGGAATTTTCCAATAATGTGGAATAAAAGGTTAGGTTAAGGTTAAGTAATATATATGTATTCAAAATTTGTATTATAAGAATTTGGCCATAGAACGAAGTTCTTATATGGATTGGCCAGCTTTATTTAATATGTATCATAAAACGTAATAAAAAACATTATAAACAAATTAATTTTTTATTAAATTATTATTTTGATACCCTAAGCATCTAAACGAGTTTCATACATAATGCATTCTGTCATTCGGTCATTTTATTAATTCGACTCGCTCACCAATACACTCATATTATTGTTTTGCTCTCTTAATGCACACCCCAGCTTTAGTATACCCTTGCAGAGGGTATTATAATTTTGGTCAAAAGTGTGCAACGCATTTTCGACCCTATGAAGTATATATATTCTTGATCAGGATCACCTCCTTAGTCGATATAAGCATGTCCGCCTGTCCATCGGTCCGTCTGTCTGTTCAAACTTTGCAAACATCCTTCCTGTTAGGCTATTAATGTTTTTCAACAGCGGCCGAATAAATACACGAATTCCTGATTCAATTTCAATTTTTATGTCGAGGGAGGGTTTCTGTAGAAAGAAAAACTGCAATTTCACTCTGCAATCCAACAACTCTCCTCTACAGAATGTCAGGTCCCTCAAAATACTTGGCATAACAATAACAAAAAATTACAAATGGAACAAACACATAGACAACCTTGCTCTGGAACTAACCAGAAGACTAGACATAATCAAATGCCTGTCCAGCAAAAAATTATGTAGCAACACAAGCACAATCATATACGTGGTAAATTCTATTATAATGTCTAAAATTGACTACGGAATACATCTACATATATGGAAATGAACCAAAATCTACATTAACCAAGCTAAGAACGATCTACCACTCAGCAATAAGAATCGCTTTAAACGCCTTCCGCACAACCCCAATCAATAACCTTTCATACGAAGCCAACATACTACCGATAGAACAGAGGACAACATACGCAACGCAAAAAAATATCAAAAATATAATCAACTCCAAGAATTCTCCAATAGAAAAAATATACAACAAAATAAAGAAAATCCCCATAACTGCCGTCTTCACTTCACAACACAATAGAACAATTAAAAAATCTTAATATACACATATCACCACTACACACAAAAAGGAAAAGACCCCTCACTGGCTGCACCCCAACACAAACATAAACTTCACACTCTACCCGAAGAAGAAACACAACCCTTAATCTACCAACTACAATTCAACGAACTAAAAAACACACTACCAAACAGACACTTCCTGTATACAGACGGATCGAAATCAGCTGACGGAGTATCATTCAGCGTAACAATAGAAAATGGGATTATAAAACATTACATTCTACCACAATACTCCTCCATATACACAGCCGAAATATCAGCGATCCTTAAAGCATTGAACTACGCCAGAAAACATGGAGGGAAATTTGTAATCGGCATAGATTCCCTCTCAGCTTTACGAGAAATCGACAACATTAAAAACCACAACTTCTACACCTCCTCCATAAGGAGTATTTTAAACAAATACAAAATAAATAAAATACTGCTACTATGGGAAACGAATTCGCGGACGAAACGGCAAAAAAAGCTTATATTTTCCCTCTTATCATCCAAAACAACTTCAACCAATTACACATCTTAAAACACATTAAACGGAACACCCAATCCCTCAAAATCGCAATACTCAACTACTCCTCATCCCACTATAAAAACATCAACCACGACAGTGAACCAAGAAAGAACATCTCTCGAGCAGACTCAATTAAATTCACAAGAATAAGACTAGGACACACAAACCTAACCCACAGCCACTTACTGCATAAATCACCACCTCCAATCTGCTCAAACTGCAACACAATATTAACCTACAACATTTATTAATCGACTGTCCTGCCCTCCAGCAAGAGAGATCGAAACTAAAAACATTAACTGCAGTAAAATTCAAAAAAAAATATAAAAATGTACCACACAATATAAATTGAAGCTTCCATATACATATGAAAATATCAACATCACTACTTTATACTACATAGTCATTAACACTTAATTAAGAACATCACATAAATTTAAACATAAGCTGTTTATAACTAGCTTAAGGCCAATAGTCGCTATAGCTAAATTTTCTGCAAGTTTTCGAGTAATTTAAATTACCCGAAAATTTCTTAATAATAATAATGAAAATTTCGAGGGTTCAATTTAACCCCAAAACCAGCCGCTCAAATCCAATGCCGAAACACAAGTAGTTGAAAGATTATCAATAAAAGCTCAAAACCATGCAGCTGTCCATAATTCCGCGGGTAAAAGGCGAGGCGGGGGAGACGCACACAAGCACAATATGAGTTAGTGTGCAGCAGTTCTACAAAGCTCTCAAAAGCGGATGCGCTTCAAATACCAGCAGAGCACATGCGAAACTGGGAGAAACAAACAAAATACAATCTGCTGATAAATCCGCCGCTGCTCCTCCGTTTCAGCGTCTTCTATATCATTTTAACATTTTCGCCTTTGGCTGATTGGCCCAACATCCTCCCTCCGTTAAAGGCCCTTCAACAGAGTCCTTAGGGGTCAGCAGACACAGCCTTGCACCGCACGCTTAGCCGTTCCAACAGCAGTCCTTAATATGGCTACACGGTTCACTCGGTCCCGCCTAGGAATCAGCCCCAGTACCCTGGCTAGAGGCCACTTCATTGGGGTAGATTCTCATCCTTCACCAGGACTATGTCACCAACAGACACTACGGGATCAGGGGTGCGCCATTTGGAACGCTGCTGCAACAGCGTAAGACACTCCTCCAGATAGTAACGGATCTTCGCAACTAACGCCCGAGGGCCAGAGGGCATGTTCTTCAAATCATCCCGTGCACGGGATCAAATCATCCATCAAAATCTAACGCAGAGTTCCGCAGTCGTCCGTTAACACGAAGAAAACCAACATCGTCTACAAAAGGAGCAAGCGGGCTTGAGGGTGGAACCAATTTACGCGATTTTAACAAGCTCATCTCTTCCTTAAACTCAGTAAGCTGGATGACGCGCATCAGTAGATGGGTTCCTCCTTGGAGATCCTGGACAGAAATGCCTTCGTGACGGATGCGGTGGCAAAATTTTTACATGTAGGCGAACACCCTCTGTACGGCGGGAAACGAGTTGGCAAACTTTGACAATGATGCGATGTCCCTTGGTAGAGCAGTAGCCAATAAGGTACTGGCGCGAAGTTCGATGGTTGCCCTTTCGGCCACAATACCGATGGGCCACTCATCCTTGGAGCCACGAAGGAATGGAGGGCCATGGGACCAAAGCTGGGATATCAACAGCTCAGAGGGAAGAGCCCCTCTGCACAGTAGATTGGCTGGGTTGAATGCAGTAGGAACATGAAGCCATTTCGTTGCCTTGGTGAGTTCCTGTATGGAAGAGACGCGATTAGACACAATCACGTTAAATCGAGCAGGTTGGTCTTGAATCCAGGACAGGGCAACCGAGGAGTCACACCAACAATAATAATCTTCGTTATAGGTCCCAAGGTCAGCAACTTCTCAAGGTCAGCAATTCAGCCCCAGATAATTCCAGCTTCGGTATTGTCTGAGTCTTAATGGGTGCCACTCGACTCTTTGAGCTTAACAGTCGACAATCAGACCCTGACAGGACATATATGAAAGCTCCATACGCATCCAAGCTAGCGTCACAGAATCCGTGGATCTCCAACCTTTCTTGGCAGGGAATGACTAACCGAGGAAACTTAATTCGCTGAGTTTGATCAAAACTGGAACAGAACTGCAGCCATTCGGAGAGAATGGATTGGGGAAGGCTTTCCTCCCATGACAAATTTTCCCTGAACAGACCTACCAAGCCCATAGGGTCATAAAACCGAGCGACGGACGATAGGATAGATCTCCTGGTTGGTTTGGCGGTTGGCTAAAGGGCTTCAAAGGAAGACAGCAGAAGGTCAGTAGATGGGTCCCAGGCTAATCAAAGAGTTTTCGTGAACGGACTGCCATCATATAATTTTAAATATGATTCTCTTTCACCTTCGGGCACTCCTTTCAAAACCTCTGGGATGTTGGAGCACCATTTCCTCAATTGAAACTGACCCTTGTTTAAAAGGCTCCATGTCTGGGCTATTATTTAAATGGCTTCGGTCTTCGTTGGGGCACCAGATATGAGGTCGTCCACATAAAAACCCTCGAGGATAACACGAGAGCCAACGGAAAAACCGGCACCTTCATCCTTAGCCAGCTGATGCATTGAGCGAACAGATAGAAAAGACGCTGGCTTTGTGCCATACGTCACGGTGTCAAGTTTAAAAACATTCACGTCATCATGGATAGAATCTCTTCAGAGAATGCACTGCAGCAAGCTATCATCTGGGACGACTCTTACGCAGCGATACATCTTGCAAATGTCTCCCGTTAAAGCAACTAGGTGAGACCGCAACCGAAACAAGGTATGGAAAAGCTTAGGTTGAATTACGGGGCCTGACATCAGGACATCATTGAGGGAATATCCAGAGGATGTAACAGCCGAACCGTCGAAAACCACGTCGAAAACCAGTGAATGGAACCGACGCAAGGCCTGTGAGTAGGATTCTCCCAACAGCTCCACGCTGTGCTTGATTGGAAGACGAACTGAATAAGCACCTGATTTAAGACGGACGTGGCGCATGGCGCAGTGCAGACTTTTACTTCCCAGAATTGGCGGAGCCGATAATCGAGGCGATCGTCGACATTGAGTCAGCTGGAATCTCTTTACATGACGCGGCTAAACGAGGCTTCCCTGGGGTGCCGCCACCTCCATAAATCCCCATTCAAAACGCGTCTTTTACACAAGAGGCAGACACAAGGCAAGACAAGACCACACAAGAGGTCTCCTAGCTGGATTTGCCCAACTGAGAGAAAATTAAAAAACAGGCTTGCTCCAATAAGCAAATCCACATGCTGCGCTCTGTAGAAGTTCGGATCTGCCAGAACCACATTGGCAGGAAGCTTCCAGTTGGAGACATCTATGTTAAGACCAGGTTGACGCTCTGTGTTGTGAGACGCCACAACTGCCTTAATGTACACAGAATACGTGGATATTCGAGACTTCAGGCAGACATTAACCGATGCTCTATTCATAGTGAATTCAGCGTCTCCAAGACCAGTCATAGTTGACTGGCCAGGCATGATGTGATGAGATGAACTTGGTAGCTGGCGGAGCCTGAGAGGTTGCAACCAAAGCTTCATTGACAAGATCCAAACCGAAAGCGGGAACGGAAACCGTGCTGGATAACTGCCAACAAGGGCCGTACCCTTTGTTCCAAAAACCGAGCCATAGATTCCTAAGTTGGGTGGCTATCATCACGGCTTCCTGCGAAAGAGTCTTCCCACTTGGCTTTTGTGGCAGGATCCAGCTTTTGGAAGATTATCTGGATGAGGAGGCATCCTTGGATTTCGGCTGGTGGTCCGGAACTCATGAGGACCCGCATATGCCCATTGAAACGGTAGAATAATTCCCGAAGCGTTGCAACGGATCCTGGCTCAATCACCCTTAGCTGCAGAATCTCGTTGATGTGAGCCTGGCTTATTAAACGGCGATTACTAAATCTGTTGCGCAAAAGATCAAGGGCAAAATCATAGTTAGCGTCAGTAATTTCCAACGCTCTCACAGTCTCCAAGGCTGACTCCCGCAGACATAAAACAAGCCATCTTAGCTTCTCCATCTTGATCAAGTGGGGATGGCTTTCAATCGTCGTCCTAAACTTGGCGCAGAATCGGGCATCGGCAACGGGGACAATGAGGGAGCAGTCCTGTATGGAGTGGGTGAAATACCAGCACCACTGGCACAATCCAACAGTGTAGAGTGCGCGGCAACTCTAAAGGAGCGCTTGGCAACTTCTACCTGGATGTCAACATGCATCAACAGTTCCTCCTGCAGCGTAGTGAATTGCTCGCGCAGACGCTTCTCCATTGACTCGAGGGTCAGAATGGTTGAGTCGTCGGACCGCATCGCAGCCTTGACCTTCTGATGCAGGACCTCCATTTCCTGACACGTAACCTCGGCTCGCCTCCGCAGCATCCTCTCCCTGCTTGAAACGGCAGATCCAGTAGCTTCAGCTCCAGACTCCATTATGCAATCACGTGAAATTTTATGAACAAGAAAACTAACAGTTTCCGCGGCACTTATTAGCGCTGATCACAACAACCAAATACGGGATGTAATCACGGCGCGGTCACCAAATGTTACGCTATTAATGTTTTTTAAAAGCGGCCGAATAAATACACGAATTTCTGATTCAATTTTTATTTCGAGGGTTCAATTTAACCCCAAAACCCCAACTACAAGTAGTTGAAAGCTTAGCTTTCATAAAACCTCAAAACCATGCAGCTGTCCATAATTCCATGGGCAAGAGGCATGCGCTACAAATACCAGCAAAGCGCATGCGAAACTGGGAGAAACAAACAAAATAGAAACTGCTGATAAATCCGCCGCTGCTCCTCCGTTTCAGCGTCTTCTATATCATTTTAACATTTTCGCCTTTGGCTGCTTGGCCCAACACTTTCTTTATTTGAAAGTAGTATATAAGTCGGAACGGCTGGGATCGGTCGACTACATCCTATAGCTGAAATGTAACTGAACGAACCTTTGTATTTTTAAAGACGAAAATAGATTTAATAGTGAAATTCTCATAAGGATCGCCCAACTACATACGATCCGATATATATTTATAATATGAGCTGCTTCTTAATTACAAGGGTATATCAACTTCGGTTCCACCAGAAGCTAGTTTTCCTTGGTTTTTTTTCACAGCTCCCGTTACATACGTACGGGCTGGACGTGCCACGAGCCCACGACACCCAGCATCGTTCTTCGATTTCTTAGGGTGGATAAGTTTTTTAGTAGTATGCTACTGTGATAAGAAGGAGAGAAAAAATGTTGCATCTCAGTTGAGATGCAAATAATAAGAAAATTCCTTTGTATGATTCCATTAGGGAAATATTGTCGCAAATTTAAGTTTTCAGCCTAATAGGACGCCAAGATCATTAACCTGAGTTAATCTTTCCAAATCAATTCCATGAAAAAAGTACGTAGCCTGGTGAAGGATCGATCGGTAAAAGTACATCACTTTGTATTTTATCCATTAAATTTAAATCATTAGCTGAACACGATTTTTGAAAATGATCTAAATCGGACTAAAATTTACATTTAGCAGAAAAGAATTTATACTGAAAACAAATCTCAACATCGTCTGGGTACATAAGTACAAGCGAGTTCATTAAAGCTAGGAGCAAGTCATTAATAAAAAAAGTAACGGACCCAGATGGCTTGCTTGAGGGTTCAAAAGAAATCAAAACAGATTAAGTTTACTCAACTGATTGAGTGATTAACTGAATCAATTACTTTACTTAAGTAGGTGTGAATAACATATGTTGCTTAATAAAACCATGCTGGCATGGTGAAATGATTAAACTCAAACTATTAACTTTGGGATTGCTGACAATTATGAGATACTTGCATAGTTGGCAGCGGCGGATTTCTGCACTTTTTGGTGCAAAGGAATTATTCTGGATTCGATCCACCTAAAAAGAAAAATTGAAAACTCCAGGTTTAAAAAAGTAGAGGTTTGCACAGAGCCCTGGCGTTGTTATATAGATAATGGCGAACTGAATATACGATAAGATGTTTGAATATTATATGCGTATGATTTGAGGTCGCAGATGAGTTTTTAAATGTAAGCAAAGTTGGAAAAGAAAAATGTTTACACTTAGTGTTTAAAATAAAACAGCTTCGGATCTTTTGTAAATGATTCCGGCAGCGAAAAATATAACTCCAATAACATTCTGCTTTATGCACGGTGCAGTTTGATCGAGCTACTAAATATCTTGAAATTGCAATACGACAGACAGTTTTTATACCCTTGCAGAGGGTATTATAATTTTGGTCAAAAGTGTGCAACGTAGTGAAGGAGACATCTCCGACCCTATAAAGCATATATTATACATTCTTGATCAGGATCACCTCCTGAGTTTATATAAGCGCGTTCGTCTGTCTGTTTCTACGCAAACTAGTCTCTCAGTTTTAAAGCTATCGACTTCAAACTTTGCACACAGTCGATTTTCCTTTGCAGTCAGTATATAAGTCGGAACGGCTGGGATCGGTCAACTATATCCTATAGCTGCCATAACACTGATTGATCGGAAATGCCATAACTTTGTTGTTTTTTATGTTAGAAGGATGAAGACTTTCTATGGATTCCATTTTTGGCAAACTTATCCGATCTGTCAAATTTCATAAGGATTGGCCAACAATATATCCTTATCCTATAGATCCTATATATACCTAATAATAAAAGCTGCTACTTAACTGCAAAGGTGGAGGGCGGAGCCGAAGTTAATACGGCTTGTTGTATTTTTGAAAGCGTACTTTCCGATTTGACACCTATAATACCCACGCAGAAAAAGTTTGTGTCAAATAAAAAGTTGTTATGCCAAACTATACCAATGCTATATATATATACCAAAACTATATCTAATTTATATCTAAAACAACAAATTTCATTTTGCTTTTCCGATTTGCTAAATCGGACGATTTTTTAAAGGGTTATAGACTTTTTGTTCTAATTCCACACTAAATTATTTGGGTTGTTTATTCCAAAACATATATAAGTATGAAACAAAAATGTTTTGTTAAAAATCTGTTCTTCAAAAGGTAATTTAAATCTTTGGTGGAAAAGATTAGTACCGGATATAATATAGTCGGCAAACTCGAATAAGCCGTCCTCTTGTTTAAATCTATACTTTGTAAGATAATTTGAAATGTGGGTGGAAAAGATGGGTATCATAAAGTCGGGCCGTCCTCTTTTTTTATACCCTTGCAGAGGGTATTATAATTTTGGTCAAATGTGTGCAACGTGGTGAAGGAGACATCTCCGACCCCATAAAGTATACATATTCTTGATCAAGATCACCTCGTGAGTGGATATAAGCATCTGTCCGTCAGTCTGTTTCTGAGGAAACTAGTCTCTCAGCTTTGAAGCTATCGACTTCAAACTTTTCACACATCCCTTTTTCCTATGCAGGCAGTATATATGTAAGTCGGAGGGCCGCGATGGGTCGACTATATCCTATAGCTGCCTATATCGATGTTTTTTAAGTTAGATGTATGTATCGATGTATCGATGTATTAAGTTCCTTCATACTTGAAGGATATTCGATCTATCAAATTTTATAAGGATCGGCCGACTATACCTTATAGCATTCATATAACTAATTGATCGGAAAGCCAAAAATTTGTGTTTTTTAAGTTCGGAAGTCCCATCTTTCAATGGCTTCCATTTTGGGCAAACTTATCCAATCTGCCAAATTTCATAAAGTTCAGCCGACTTTATAAGATCCGATATATACCTAATAATATAAGCTGTCACTAAACTGCAAGGGTATATCAACTTCGGTTTCACCCGAGGTAGCTTTCCTTTCTTGTTAATGCTTAATTTTGCATACCTCTATAGCATATTTTTCGTCACCAAAATTAAAATCAGATATTTTGGTTGTGGCAGGTGACCCGTTTGTCACCGGTATTTTACAACGTCAATATGTTTTTTAATTGATAGTATTAAAAGATCAAATTAGTTCCTTTTTATATTATATAATTATTATAATATATACATACATATATACTATTATAATCTTTCGACATTTTATTGCTTATTTTGGTCACCTTATTACCTTACTTTGGTAAGGATCCTTAACCTTATATGGTCACATATAATATTATGGTCACCTTATTTTGGTTCAAAATACTAATTGTGATTTTTAAGTCAATAGAAAAAATTTAAGATGGCTTTTAAAGTGTGCAACGTAATTTGATTTGTGTATATTATCGTTGACAGCTCGGCGGTGATCTATTTACCACTTTTCATTACTACTTTTTTTTTAGTTTTTGGAGTAGTTATCAATAATATTAAAAAAAAAAAAAGTTTATTTAACTGCACATAAAAAAAATCGAAGTAAAAAAATCGGATTTATGATAACGTGTCTTGGCTTGTCTTTTGTATTTGATTAAAAATTCTTTTTTAATAATACTTGCGATTATCTGTTCATTTGAACTTGACCATGTGCGTCTGTCCATTACCCAGATTCTCACTGTTTAAATGTATGCAAAGATTAAAAAAACTTTACAATTCAAAATTATATTTCAGAATTTAACGTAAAGCTTATTATTCTTATTCTTAATTCATTTACAAGTTCTTTTTAATTTTTTTTTTTTTTTTTTTTTTTTATAAATAGACGTGTATTTGTTTTTATTTGTATTTTTTATATCGAATATATGTACTGTTTAATTGGACTACGGTGTCATTATATAATTGCGCTTAGGACTCCATATAGACGAAGCTGATTTTGAGCTTTGGTGGTACTTTCTACTGAGTTAGATCGCTGTTTTCAATATGCAAATAAGCCATTATTATAAATAATATAAATACAATGCTCACATACAAAACATGTGCGCATGATTTGTGTGTGCTGTATGGTATAATCATAAAAATATATTTGAGACAATAATAAACTTAATTACAAGTCTAAATTAAAACAACCCTTGACTTGTGTGAATTCTGATACAAGTCGAAACATTAAAAAAGGACTACTAAAATTCCTTCAAACTAATAATACATTTTTATGTTCCTATATTGATTGACCTTTTAATTCTTAAACTATTATGTACACATATGTATCTATTACTTTATTACTATTAAAAAAATATTAATGTATTAACATAACATAATCCAAATCTGCAAGCCTCAAAATAAAACAAAATAAATTAAATTAAATTTTCAACAATTTTTTTGTAAATGAAAGACAAACGATTTTAATAGAATATTTGCGTATCAATGGAAAGCATCAAAATTAACTGCAGTTTGTGTAACTTATTAGATTTTATCAGATCGTAATTCAATTTCTCAGGCCTTCTGGTATATTTTAAACCCAACTTTATTTTTTTTTTGTCTCTAACATGACTGTATTTTATTTTGTAAACTTAAACACGTCGACTTTTGTCTAAAACATAAAGGAAAGATTTTAGGAAACAAATTAGGTAATTTAAATCTTTGGTGGAAAATATTAGATTACAGCATATTACATGTGCTCTCGCAGTGTACATCTTTTTTATTAATAAATTTTTTGACAATCACGAAAGTCATAATCGTGGTTTGAATTAAACTTTTATATATAAAAATGCCCAAAGAGATAAAAAAGTTGTAGGAAAGTGGCTTAGCCGTGATCTAAGGGAACCGGACAGATCTTACATGTATAGCAAGTATGGAGTAATTTATTTATTATGCATACATAATCTGCACGAGTATAAAAAGGAAAATCACATAATTTTTTTCCATACATACGGTGTGCTCTTGTAGCGATGCAGATATTTATCTTATCAATCGTTGCAAATGTATGTACTTTCACTCTATAATTTTGGGAAAAGAAAGAAAATCCCAAGAAAGCACAAGAAAACAAGTGCCATTAGGCCAAATTCAGAGAATGTGCTAACGCATGATTGTGGTGTTTTTCGGCAAAAGGATCTTTCACAAGCTAAGATGAGTCAGAATAACCCAAACACTTATAACCATTACGTCTCACACAAACAAAAAAAACATGTGATACACTTGAAACTTGGTTTGAAACTTTAAAAAAGATGTTTGGAAAGAATGTACCAATATAACAAAAAAAAAAATTAACGATCGAAAATACGTTGCCCGTGGAAATTCTAAAAATGCACCTTATGGTATGTCACTTTTTACCGAAACAGAGATTTGAATGCCACAAATTTATTAAATACGTTTCTATCAATCCAAATTATATATATATATATATATATATATATATATATATATGCAAAACAAAATAGCTTAACAAAAATTAAAATACTTAGTTATATTTTTGCCATGACTTTTTAAAAACTTATGTCAAGAAAATTAAAAGACTTAATAAGTTTTGATTGTTATACCCTTGCAGAGGGTATTATAATTTTGGTCAAAAGTGTGCAACGCAGTGAAGGATACATCTCCGACCCTATAAAGTATACATGATCAGGATCACCTCCTGAGTTGACATAAGCATGTCTGCCAAACTATTCTCTCAGTTTTTAAGCTATCGAATTCAAACGAATTGCACACATCCTTATTTCCTTTGCAAGCAGTATATAAGTCGGAAGGGCCGAGATCGGTCACCTATATCCTACAGCTGCCATATAACTGATTGATCGGAAATTTCATAACTTTGTTGTTCTTAAAGTTAGAAGGAAATTTATCCGATCTGCCAAATTTCTTAAGGGTCGGCCAACTATATAATATCAGATTTATATCCAATAATACAAGCTGCCACTTAACTGAGAGGGTATATCAACTTCGGCTCCTTATTTATCAATAAGTAAAATCACGGGTTTTTGTATTCATGAGATATTTTTTTAATTGTCACTTGTACTTTCAGTTTTGAATACTAGCGTAAGCCTGTCCATTTTCTAAAGATCTCAGCTGAGTCACCTTTCAAAATCAACCAGATTTGGCAAAGATTGCCCAAACATTTTTATACACTCCCTTGAGTATTGAAATTTTATTGCGACTGCTCCAATAAATATTGACAGGATATCGATTTCTGTCTGTACATTTTTTTTTATCTCCAGCACGTTTTTTCATTTCGTTTATTTTTACCAGCGTGATAAAAAAGCGCGATCTGATCGAAAATTTATCAATTCTGACCTTAGGTTTGATGCCTCGAATAGCAGGCAATAACATTTGATTTTATTATTTCTATGAAAACTAATTTTTTCATCATTGTGTTATTGTAATGAAAGATGTGTTAGATAAAAATGCTTAAATTTTTTTACAATTTAACTTTAGGATGATTTTATTAGGGAGAATATTAACGAATCATTGTACTTTCTCAAAGGCCCGAGAGGACAAAAGCTGGTACTACGGTTTTAATGAGCTTTAATGTGTGGACTTAAAATAGATTTTTTGACGTGTGATTTTTAGACGTGTGTTAAAATTGTTAGGTTCTCATACGATTGACAGTGAGTGACTCAATGCAGGAGAAATCTCCGACCCTATAAAGGTACCTAATCACTTTTGTTGTTTGTTCTGAGTATCTCTCTTTCTACGCGAACTGGTCTATCAGACTTTAAGCTATCGACTCTAAAATATGCACACACTTTTATTATTTTTCCTGAATGCAGTATTTGAGACGGAACGATTTGCATCGGGCCCCTACTTGAAGCTACCAATCTTGTTTTTAAGATAGAAGATTAGGTTCATAAATTGGAGAAAATCTTTAGACTGTATTCCAAAGATGTTTTATAACTTAAATATCGAAAATGCTGTAACTTTTATGAATCGGCATTTTGTTTTTTCTATTTAAAAAGTTACTTTTCAAAAAATTTAAAAATTTAAAATTTTACTTTTTTTTGGTACTTAAGGATTTGGTCCATTAAGGATACCAAAAGGTTTTTTTTACTTTGTATAAAGTTAAAGCTTTTTTCCAATTGCTGATGCACATATAGCAGCGATGCCCAGAGAAATTTCTCTGCCCTTCCTCCACTCAGTCACCGACAGTGTACAATCAAAAAATTGTCCACATTTTCTGGCCAAAAACCAGAAAATTATTGAAAGTTCAAAAAATAAATAGTTTTTTGTGCAATAGATAGTACAATAAATCAATTTTTTGGTAAAGAAATTTTAAAAGATGGCGCCACTTTAAAGATATCGGCTGTCAAAGCCTGAAAAAGCAAAAAACATAATAGTGAATATACAAATTTTGACTGCAACTTTAAAGCGCCAAACACTGAAATTTTAAACAAAATACCTAACAAAAAATTTTGAATAGCCTAAATTAAATGGAGCTTTTGTTATATGTTTGTGACCCAAAGTTGTGTTGATTTTGAAAGTGAGTAAGACGAATTTTTCTAATTAGCTCCGATTTTTAAAAAGGCATAGATAGTGAGTCGAGCAGAGTCTATCCATGAGATGCATTATCCTTTGTAAAATAGGTAATTGTTCTTTAAATGAGTGCAGTTTAAAATGACACATGAACTTTTGGAGAAATTTATATTCAATGCAATCCCGAAGCTTTTTATGTGAATCTGATAGTTGTGAGACAAAAATAAAACCAATCTCTGTAACAATGTGAAGGGACTATATCGATGCACTGTGTATTTAACAGTGAAATAAGCTTATTTTAAAGACTTCATTAATATTTTTCTGATAAATTTATCAAAAAATTGGAACAGGCAATGTTATATGAGACTTCGAAAACTTTCAAAGTAAATTAAATATGCATTTAAATTTCAAATAATTAACTTAAATTTAAAAAAAAAATTATATATAAATGTTATATATTTATTAGTGTTCATATTGGTGTTATTAGCGTTTTTACACTATAAAAAACCGTTTGAAATATCTTGCTTTGCTTTTAAGTTATTATTTTGGCTAAAAAAAGAGCTGAAATTTCCAATAGTGCAGTGTAAATAACTGTAACCGGTCTTTTACTTATGCACAATGGGGCCAGCGACCACTTTATTGGCCTTAAACAGTAGCAGTAATACGAACGAAGTTTTTCATTGGATTTTTTTTTTGGTTATATTGTTTTAAGACCTAAAAGGTATTGTAGAAAAGTTGGCGGTCGCCCACCGTCCACAAAAATCGGAAAAGAACGTTATATTTGGGGCTAGACCTTCCAAAGATTGTTTACGTTGCGGTCAGATAAATGAAATATTTCAATTTTACCACGCCTCTTTTTCCCCATAAATTAAGAAAATTTAATATTGTGATATTGGATAAAAAATATGCATGCTATAAAAAAATCTTTATGGTCAATAAATATGCAACTGGAGCAAACATTTTTCTATGCTGAAAAATTCCAGGTTGCCTCAAAAAAATTCGAATTCAAAAAAAAAGTATACAAAAGTAGACTTCAAGACTACATTCACTTACAAGAAGATAAACAACTTGATAACGTAGTATATATATTAAGGCGAAACCTTTTTTATTTCTATATTTAAATGATTTTGATTGTACTTTTAACTTTTAACCTTTCAAAGGGTATCCAAATACCCCCAATTATAGCAACAACCCGATCAATTGCTACCCAAAAACTTTCTAGAAGCCCCTCAGACTCGACTGAATATTAAATATTTAAATTGAAATCCCTTTAGTTTACTTTTACACATTTTGGAAAACACTAATAATTTGCTTGTGTTTTCTTTTTCTGGTAATAATTGTGATATTTAACAGGTTATATATTAACAGTTGCTAAAAGTTTATATTAATGTTTCTAATATAAACCATTAAAGCTTAATGTTATCTTAAGGTAATGACGTCATTAGATCCATATGTGAAGAACTTTTGGCCACAAAAAGTTGTCGTTGGCCCCATAATGATAATCCAAAAATCTTCGTAGTGACACACAAATACAATTATAATTATTATAAAAAATATATATTTATTTTTTAATTCTTATATATGTGGGTCTGTGAGTTGAGGAATTGAGGCGGTTTTTACCATATTCAAACAAACTCCAACAAATTCAGAAGTTACTCAAACTGAACACTGACGAAATCGTTCCTGTGTAAATTAAAATTTACTATTAAAATTTAACTATTATAATTAAATATACATATAATAAAACAAAACGTTAAAACTAATTTACGTATTACATTATTATGTCCTGTGTGTATGCAAAATCTATAAAATAATAATATATAATAATAACAAATCAACACGATTTCGGATGCTTTCATCAACAAAGACGTAAAACAACAACACTTAAGTACGATCCACCTTATGCAAAGAAGCCGATTACAAAAAACTATGGAGGTCCATTATCAGCACCCAATCATAACTCTGTTGAAGAGGTGTCACTAGATGGATCTAGCAAGTTAGTGTACGCCAATCAGACTGGTTTCAGGTAAGTTAAGTTCCAAAAATGCTGCAGAGTTAAAAAACCGAATGGCACTGTAGTTGCACAGATCTACAAAAAAAATGTAAGCAGTTTCGATTTCTAAGCCAGGGGTTCTGAAATAAAGCACCTTAGTTGTAGGTCTGTGCTTTTAAACAATACGCTTTCATTCATTTTTTTTACAGGGAGAAGGGTATACATGGACGTCGATACACATCAGGAGGAGAAGATGAACAGTCTCATGCAGGTTAATATATTCCTTTTTATCTATATAAAAAAAATAGATTTTTTTTTAATCACACGCTTTTATTTAAAATATACTCGAGACATTACCAACATTCAATTTATTAATACAAAATCTTGCTTAGTCCCTTTATAAGGAATCTGGCTTAATACTAAGAGTCCACTAGGATAAGAAGGAAGATAAAGATTTGCATCCCAGTTAAGTTCCAGCAAAAAGAAATAAATTCTTTTGTACAGATTGCGGTCTTGTTAAACCTCATATTAAGCACTAAAATCGGATGGATTAACGATATGTATATAAGCTCTTAGCTTTTAAAATCTTTTCATCATCTTTTAATTAAACCCAGGACACCTTTAGCTTTAGTAACCGTTGTAGAAATATGGCAAATTTGAATTTTCTAATAGGCCAATCCCAGAGGGAAAGAACTGGAGCGATAAAATTACATTAGTTTTCATTTTGATCCGTTTTAAGTCATTGGCTAAGCTTAATTTTTAAAATTATCCGAAATTGACTGATGTTTGTATTGGACAGAAAAGGATTTCTACTGAAAACAAAGTTTTGTAACACATGAGGACATGAGGAAAAAGGAAAAGAATGACGGATTGAGATGGCTTCCTTGAGCGACTCTAGATGTAGCACGGACTAGTCGGGAAATTACATTTTTAAAAAGGACATCGTAGTTTTCTTCCATAAAAGTACCTGAAAATCTACGTAAGGAAGTCTATAGGAAATCCTAAAAGATTCAGCATCCTCAACACGATTAACGGAATAAAATGCTTAACTAAAGTCAGTGTTTGAAAGCCATTTAGGAAGCTATTTAATTCACATTTTTATTTGTCCTAAAGACAAGTCAAACAAGCCCACAGTGAAATCATAATAAGTTGAAACAGATAAATAGGATGAGTTTTCACTATTTCACCACACGAATGCCTCTATATTAAAGTCACCAAGAATTAATACATTATATTTATATAGAGAATATATACAGACATTATATTAAAAGCAGACTAAATAGCATAGAAGTGATGTCAGTATGTAAGCGGTTCGATAAATCTCTGAAGTGTACTACTATAGTAGACTACTCCTCCTAACGTTTAAAGCGGTCACGTCTAAAAGTGGAAAAACTTTGAAGTTAAAGATTTTAGATAAAGTTTTAACTAGGTCTCAGTAAAGACAATAAGATGTGATGCAAATGAAGAACTATGAGTATTAAAAGAAGTATTTTTTTCTAAACTTCTTTTATCTTTTTTCTAAATTTTTTTCTTTTTTTCTTAATTTGTTTCTTTTGGTTTTAAGATAATTCTTTTTTCTTGTCATCGTTAAATTTTCTTGATCATTAAAATCTTTAGACCATCGTTTAATGAAGGCTGTTAATCTGAAATATTTGAGTATAAGCAAAAGGTACATAAACCGATTGCTGGGTTGTTGCCGCAACTTGCACTTGAACAAATTGGACGTGGAGAAAGAAATGAGTTCAGCATAGGTTTGTCTGAGACTGACTTTATTCATATAAAGGTTCAATATTTATAGCTAAGTTGATACATAGATATTGCTTAGGTGGTAAATTAATGGAAATATAGCAAAAACATAAAAATGATAAATTAACAATTTTAAAAGTGTAATTCTGCAATATATTGTCGGTTGCATTAAATTATAATGTCAGCAGTTCTTGCTGCGTTATCAGTTTGTTGTTTCTGTAGTGTATGGTTTTTCAATGTTCATCGTTTTTTATGTAGGCTTTGACCTAATATTTTCTTTATTATATATTTATTGTACTTGTGTTTTTCTTATGTGTATAGTGTGTTCTTGTGACATAAATATTAAATGCTCATGACTTAACATTCTCCCGGCCGTTGAATAGGTGTTCAACCGTCGTCCAGATCTATAGTAAACTGTCTTGGGGTAGGTTCGGGAATTGATCTTCTTGTAGTCCCTTAGGTTTTGGCGTCCAAATAGACCGTCTGTGTCGCATGACGAGGATGCCTATCAGTATCAGTATGATGACTGAAATGGCAAATGCTGTGTACGACATGGTTGTCTGGTGGTCCAGTTGGTACGGTGCATCCTTTCTTTGTATATCGGCTAACCGATGTTGTAGAATCTCTCATTCTGTGTCGTCCATACTTAGTGATTGGACCCTTAACCCGAATTCTGATGTTTCCTCTATGGGCTTTATGGGCTCGGAAATATTTCCGAATCGACTGAACGAAGTTTGTACTTCAGTGGTCATAGTGCCGAATGTAGTCAAACTTATATTGACATTGCGTGCTGTGCAACCAATGGGCAAGTTCAGCATACCAGTCGCCTTTATGTTGACTGTTGATGAGACTCTACTGCATACAGCCTGAAGTTCCATGGAGTCCTTAGTTGCGAAGATCCATTGGTTAGATTGGTGAGTTTTTAACCACACCATGCTAGAATGCACAGGATTTCTGTGACATTCAGTTCCAGTCTTGTTATTAAATAACTGAAATTCGTATCTACTGTCCACATTGTATGCCGTTAAGTGATTGAAACAAATATGCTGTTCAATTTTTATAGATGTGCATCTTTTGAATTCGTCCTCACTAAACCCAATAAAATGATCTCTATGGGCATTGACAGTTATGATCGGTGTCTGAAGATTGTACAGCATCCAACCTTTCGATTCCCATATTGGAATGAGTATGATACTGAAGACATCCAATAATTCTTACGACACCAATGGTATTGCTATTCGAAAAATGGCGTGAGTATCAGTCGTACTGCCTTGCGCATACATTATTTTGTAGAGCTGAACAATATCCGTTGTGGCGACTGGCAAGATCTGGTCGGGTGGTAAATGATCCCGCATTTGGTCGAGCTGGTCTCGTAGCTGTGTAGGTGATATTAATATTGGACTGATTGTTCTATGGCGAACATCAGTCAATACATTTGTTATCTCACTCTGCATTCGCTGTAAGCCATTTGCAAGTAGATTCAATTGTGTCGTGACGATCATAAACGCTTGCTCTAAATGTGCACCTTGGTACTGTCCTCGTTGCTTATTTACGAGGGTCATCTGTTGTTCCAAAGATCGTAAGCGGTTGTTTGTAGCC
Source organism: Drosophila monieri (assembly GCA_035047585.1). Taxonomy (NCBI): domain Eukaryota; kingdom Metazoa; phylum Arthropoda; class Insecta; order Diptera; family Drosophilidae; genus Drosophila; species Drosophila monieri. The sequence continues at coordinate 1,337,085 of JAWNPJ010000083.1, read as the reverse complement.
AACCTTCCTTTTCGCACCAAATTGATGGTGGAGTCAACAATGGACGTCTGGTTCTGAAGGAGCTGTAGGAGGAAGTCCTCGTTACCCTTCACCTTAGTGATAGTGTTGGCCATATCTTCTGCGTATGTGGCGTCGAGTACACCGAACAATAAATTGGCTGTAGTTCCAACAATATTAAACGGTGATCTACGTTGCCGAGAGTGATGCATCAGGTTATTTCCTGCCTCAAGCTCTGCAAATATATGTTTAAAATGGTCTAGGATGGAACTGCATGCTGCTACGTTTGTCAATTCCTGGCATTTGTGTGCAAGTTCCATTACTCCAACTGAAAGTACCTTCATATCATTCCAGTAGGGATCCAAGTCGTAGTATACTATCATTGTCCATTCTGAAACTACCATTCTCGTGGTTCCCAACCGTTCGTAGAATATTCCTGGCTTATTACTGAACTCTGTTACCTTAATTGGCGTTGCCATTGCTAGTGGAAGTAACAACATAAGCGCTAGGATCACAGGCATTGATGAGAGGATTCCCTTTTTGCGTTGTACAGGCGGCTCATCAGACTGGTCCGCCTTGAGGGTGTCGTCTAATGGGCGCTTGTTGTTGATTTCTTCTGGGAACAGTGGCGCTAGCCGAGTCACTGGTCTCTTGAATACTCCAGATGACGTTTTGATGTCCACTACCCGAACGAGGTTGTCCGGTCCGGCATAGGTTTTGAGAACTCTTCCCATAGGCCACCTCATTACAGGCACGTTGTCCTCTTTTATAAGGACTAACAATCCCTCTTTAATATTCGGAGATGCATGCTTCCATTTGTGCCGATTCTGAAGTTCTTGCAGGTACTCACATGACCAATGTTTCCAAAAGGCGTGCTTCAGTCGTGATGCCGTGGCTGTAATTGATACAAGTAGCCGTTTTGCGGATTTCACCGCAGCTTCCCATAGGCCACCGAAGGATGGTGCTCGTGGGGGAATGAATTTGAAGTTTATTTCTCTTTTGTTGCAATGCTGAACTATGGTGTCCTGCGCATTGGTTGAGAAAATGCTGGTTTCGAGCTCTTTTAATTTGTTGTTGGCTCCAATAAAATTTGTTGCATTATCGCAATGAATTGTTTGGCACTTCCCCCGACGTCCAAGAAACCGGCGGAGAGCGGCCAAAAAGGCGTCTGTTGTGAGGTCGCTTACCAACTCCAAATGAATTGCTTTCGGGGCGAAGCAGCAGAACACTGCGATATAGGCCTTGTCGGGTCGTTTTCCTCGAATCTTGTGATGAATCCATATTGGGCCGCAGTAATCTACTCCAGAGTTAAAGAAGGGCCGAGCCTGTGTGACTCTCTCGACAGGAAGATTTCCCATGATTTGACTCATTAATTTGGGCTTGACTCTGGTACATCGCACGCAGTTGTGTACAATGCTTCTTGCCATTGTTTTGTCATTGATGATCCAATATTGTTGCCTAGCAATGGCGCGCAAGGCTTGGGCACCGCAGTGCATGTTGGTCTCATGTAGTTCTCTTAGGATCATTTTTACAATTGTGTCATTGTAGGGGAGCAGAACTGGATGTTTTGCGTCTTCGGATAGGTTTGAATGTTCGAGTCTGCCTCCTACTCGAATTAACCCATCAGATCCAAAGATGGGAGCCAACGATACAAGGGAACTCTTTTTGTCCACTGTTTTGTACCGTTTGAGCTGGTTACACTCTGCGTTAAATTCGATTTGCTGAATCGTGCGCAGGATAATGATGCGTGCCTGGCTTAGCTCATCCAGACATAGCGCCTTCGTTGGCACTGCTCCGTTACTTCTTGAATTTTGGCTATCCGATTTGCCACAAACGTGTGGTAAATGGAAGCCGTTGCATTTATCCACCCTAACACGACGGATGAATCAGTCCAAAAGAACCCCGCAACCGTGTCTAGAGACAAGCGTAAATCTTGTCTGACTCTGTGCGTTAGTTCTGCGCCTAGGATTGCTGCGCACAACTCTAGTCTGGGCAAGGATTGCTTTGCTGTGGGCGCCACTCTAGACTTGGAACATAGCAGTCTCACCGAGGTTTGCTTATTTGTATACGTTGCTCGGACGTAAATTGCTGCGCCATAGGCCTTTTCTGAGGCCTTTTCCACAAAAGTGTGTAGTTCTTGCGTGACTGGAACCTTTCCGTCAAATATGTGTCTTGGAATTTGCAATTTATTTAGACTTTGCAGGTCAGAACGATATGTTTTCCAGCCTGACTGAAGTTCTAAGGGCAGTTCATCATCCCAAGCAATTTGTAATTCCCAGAGATGTTGCATGAATATCTTTGCCTTTACCACCACTGGCGCAAACAAACCTAATGGGTCAAAGATTTGCGACAACTCAGAGCAAACCACTCGCTTTGTGATGACCAGCGCTTCGCTTTGCTGCGTTCGTCCACAAAGTTTGTCTTTATTGGACATCCATATGAGACCGAGGGTTTTAACACTGTGTTGGTCCAGGGTCTCACCCAACTTTACATCGCTCACGGTATCCTCTTTGGGTATTCCTTGCAGTAGTTTTGCATTATTCGAGCACCACTTTCGTAATTTGAACCCGTGTGGTAGCAATATTTTATTCAATTCACTTTGAATTTGAACTGCTTCTGCCACTGAGTCAGCACCCGTCAAGCAATCGTCTACGTAAAAGTCATTTTCAAGCGCCGCAGACCCCAACGGGTAGTTGTCCCGTGACCGGATTGCTAAATGATTTAGGCATTTTGTGGCTAAAAATGGAGCTGTTTTGGTTCCATACGTGACGGTTTTAAGTCTATAGTACTTAAGATCCTCGGATGGATCGTTTCTCCAGACTATACGCTGATGGAACTGATTATCTGGATTGATCCATACATGCCGGTACATCTTTTCTATGTCCGCCGTGAACACATACTTGTGAATTCTGAAGCGTAGTAGTATGGCCAATATCTCGCTCTGCACAGTGGGTCCTGTATGTAGCATGTCGTTCAAGGATTTCCCACTTGATGTTTTGCATGAAGCATCGAACACCACTCGTAGTTTTGTGCTGCTACTGTCAGGCTTCAGAACACAGTGATGTGGTATGAAGTAGTGATTGTTGGGTACATGTGTGGTTGGAACAAACTTCATATGTCCCAAGGCTTCGTATTCTTTCATAAACTCGGAATACCCTTTCCGAACATCACCGGTTAATCGTCGCTCTAGTGCTAAAAACCGTTTAATAGCAATCTCTTTCGACTCCCCCAGGGCTGAGGGGTGTTCGGCGAACGGCAGTTTCACTATAAACCTTCCGTCTTCTGCTCTTTTCAGAGTTTCCACTAAGTGTTTCTCACAATGCACCTCTGACGGAGATCGTTGCTTCTTTTGGTTTTCCAAATTGTCCAGTTTCCAAAACCTTTCAATCAAAGCGTCCGTTTCTTCACCGGCGCCAACACCACAAGCTATGGCTGATTGAGTTTTGGATTTAATCCTACCTGCTACAATCCATCCAAGTTTTGTGTTTTGTAGCATGGCACCATCTCTGCCGACCTTCTGCTGACTTGGAAGGAGTAGTGAGTAATAGTGCTCGGTACCGATTAGCAGATCTATCCGTCCAGGTTTATCAAACTGGGGATCTGCTAATGGACACTCTTTGGGTATTTTTAATGCACACTGTGTTAGTGGCTGAGCTGGTTGGTCAGCTATGATGTGGGGAAGCACAAACGCTTCTATGCGCTGGCTGAAATCCCCGTAAAGAGAGCTAACGAGAATCGTTACTCTTGCTCTGCTCATTCTTTAAATTCTTTTGACTTGTGGTCGGTCTTGAAACAGTTGACACACCTTTTTTGTTTTTGGACCCACTTCAATCTTTCGGATACTGATTTTGCGCGGAACTCCTCACATTTATATAACGCGTGATTAGGAGCCTTGCAATAGAAACATAATGATTGTTTATCTGATGTACTGGACGCACACGCCAGATTTTTGGACTCTTTTTTAAATGCTGCCGTTGGCTATCCCGAGCTCAAGACTCTGATTCTTTGCTCTAAGAATTCCAGCATCGCTTGGAGGGGCTGGATCTCTACTGAGCTGCCAACTGTCTGCTCAAATAGACTTCTATTAGTCATGTCAAGCTTATCGGTAAGCAATACCACCAAAAATGCATCCCATGTGGATACATTGAGGCCTAGTCCCTTTAATGACGCAAGGGTTTCTAGAGTGGTTATATAAAGCTCCTGTATTGATTTGGCACTGTCAGAGACTGGGCTCTGATGAAGTAGCCAACGAATAACTGTTTTTGCGATGAGCCGAGGATTATCATATGATCCAACTATTATGCGCCATGCATGTAAGTAGTTGTCCTCATTTAACTCGATGTGGTGTATTAATCTCTCTGCATTTCCAGACAGAGCGGATTTTAAGTAGCACATTTTCTTCACTGATGGCATGTTAGTGTCATGAACCATACAGGAAAATAAATCATGGAATTGTTTCCATTTCATTGCATCCCCATCAAATTTTGGTATGTTTATCCGGGGCATTTGCACGTCAATGCTATTTGTTGTATGTATAACCTTTACCATGAGTGCACTCTGCACCTCTGCCTGCAGTTATAGGTATTCCTGTTTGTTATATCCACTGTTTATTGGGTTTTCGAATTCCTCGTAGACTGTCAAGTGGATTTCTTGGATTTGAGCCCATAAAGATTTTAGTAAGTCTCCTGGGCCTCCCCCGGATGCCTTAAACTCTCGTAAGGCACCGTTTAGGGACTCTATAAGTTCTCCTTGGCGCCGTTTATCCATGGGGACTACGACTGGGGATTGCTCTTGAACTTGATTTTCTACTTGTTCTTGAGACTCTTCCTTGCGACTCGTGCCTTGCATGAGCTTGTCACGGCCGCTTTCGAAAGTTGCCGTATATTTCATGCAACTGGTCCGGAGGTCCTCAGCATACTTGATGTAGCTTTCGGTCCTGGCCGTTCCTTGAATCTTTTCATCATTTTCACCGAACCTTTCCCAAGCCTCTTCGAGAATGTATAGCTAACGAGGCGACGAGAAATTTGAAAGTGAGGGAAGAGGAAAATGAGTTGACTTACGCTTTGTATTAAAAAAGAAAGAATGATTCGAAAATTCCGTTTCATTGAGATACATCGTATTTGAAGCATGGATTGATTGGGTTAATATAGTGGTTACGGATCGATATATATTCAGAATAATGAAGTGAAGATTCTGACTTTAAAAACTTTGTTTTCCTATATGTGGCTCATGTCGCCTTCGGGGACACGTCGCCTTTTGTGAATGATTTGCCTATCAACAGGTGTGCTGGGTACAGATATGCGACGTCGGTGTCCGGTGTATATTACAGTGGTCTTTAGTTTACCACTGGCAATGACGCGGCGCAAATGCAGTTTGAGTCATCGTACCGAAGACTCCCACTTTCCTTCCCAGTGAGGTGTGTACGGCGGAATAAAAACGCCATTTAATTCCTTTATTTGCCAGAGTCTGCGAGACTAGGTCCTTATGCTGTGGGGATGCCAGCAGTTGTTGCATCTCGTCCAATGCTCGCTTTTCTCCGACAAAATTCCTGCCAATTTCACTGTAGATTTATGCACATTTTACTCGGAGCGACATGAATCTTCTCAGAGCTGCCAAAAATCATTCTCTTATCTTAAAGCGAAGAATCATTCTCTTATCTTAAAGCGAACGGACGTGTTTTTTTTTGTGCGCACTGCGTTTCTATTTAATACTTGATCTCAAAACTTAAAACTCCGGTGTTTATCTATATTTATTAATATTTATAATAAACAATCCTTTGCTTTACAAATATCCGTATCGCTTCGTGTGTGCAGTGGTATATTTGGAGGTAAATAATAACTTTATTAATTTTAATCCAAACATAGCTTTGTTCTGCTTCTTCATCTTTTACGGTGTTGCTTCTATCGTCGCTCAATAGAGACTCTTATCTCTATTCTTTACTGTTTATTAACCCGCACTAATCGCTCTCTTCAATCCCCCTTTTTCGTTTCCCTGGCACAGTGGTTCAAGGTACGTTAATAATATAATAAAACAAGAATGGAAAGCTAACTTCGGGCGGAGCCGAAGTTGATATACCCTTGCAGATATGTGGCAGCTTATATTATTAGATATATATCGGATCTTATATAGTCGGCCGATCCTTATATAACTCGGCAGATCAAATTAGTTTGCCGAAAGTAGAATCCATACAAAGTCCCAGTCTTCTAACTTAAAAAACAACAGAGATATGACATTTCCGATCAATCAGTTATATGGAAGCTAGAGGATATAGTCGGCCGATCCTTATGAAATTTGGCAGATCAAATAAGTCTGCTAAAAGAAGAGACAGCAAGTCCCATCCTTCTAACTTAAAAAAACAACGAAGTTATGGCATTTCCGATCAATCAGTTATATGGCAGCTATAGGATATTGTTGACCGATCCCGGCCATTCCGACTTATATACTGTCTGCAAAGGAAAGAAGGATGTGTGCAAAGTTTGAAGTCGATAGCTTTAAAACTGAGAGACTAGTTTGCGTAGAAACAGACAGACTGACGGACATGCTTATATCGACTCAGGAGGTGATCCTGATCAAGAATATATATACTTTATAGGGTCGGAGATGTCTCCTTCACTGCGTTGCACACTTTTGACCAAAATTATAATACCCTCTGCAAGGGTATAAAAATATTAATATATTAATTAATCAAAACCATGGAATTTTAACTTGTCTGTGCGTTGAAGTCTTGTAATAAGACAATCTCCTCATCCCAGCCTACCATCCACTGCTGGCTTTGTGAAAACGTTTTACACGCAAAGTGTGCCGGGTTCACGTCCTCAGTTTCGGATGCCATTTCACGTAGGTCTGTTGTTCGGGGCGAAATGAGATCGTTCATGAGACAGACCAAAAGTGGATTTAACGAATTGGTTAGTGGTTTTCGTAAAATCAATGACCAACTCTGTGCGCTCGATACACAGTTTAGTAGTCTACAACTATTAAATGAGTCTCCAAAGCGTAAGAAATCCGCTTTTAGTGATGTGCTTGTGGCGAATAATCATCAGCCCACTCAGCCGACAATCATGCAGCCGTTTATATCGCTGGCCACTCCAAGGGCCGGACCTGGGAAAAATTCGGCTTCCGAATATCTCGGGGTAAATGAGCAATTGTCCGATATGTCCTCTGTAGCATCGCTTCAAGTGATACCACCAGACCCAATAATACAAACCCCCTTAAGAGTCACCAAACAGGGCAATCAAGCGTCCGGACCACCGGTACGCACTGATGCTGCCGTATTAGTAACGGCGGCACCAAAACCCTTGCAGGTGATCCCGCCATCGAAACATATATTTGTTTCACGGCTTCTCCTGATACTTCGGAGATTGATATCTCGGCTTACATCAAAGCCAAAACAAAAGCCGACATAAAGGTGGTAGATATAACAAAATTCAAATACACCTACACTAGGCACACGTCATCTTTCAAAATACGTGTGCCTGTGCAGATGTTCAAGATGATTTGTTCCGCCAGCTTTTGGCCAGAGAACATTTTCGTCCAGGAACATCAGCCAAGTACGGTGAAGAAAAAAATTACCAAGCCTGTGGGAGTTAAACTACCACAGGTTAGAGCCACTGACCAACCTTCCACCTCATCTTCAAAAAACTAATTTCTACACTAACACTTACCTATCAGAATACTAGAGGGTTACGTTGTAAACTACCCAAACTGTATTCTGATAGTTCTACTGGCAACATTTGTCCGCTATTCGTCTTATTTCGGACCGTCTGTCCGACAACGACCAGCTGGTAGCTCTAGGGGATTTCAATATACCAGAACTCATGTGGTCTAATGTTGAGAATTCTCCGTCCTTACTGCTTAACTCGCACCACGACTTCCCTGCGGGTATGTTCGACATGTCACTCGGGCAAATTAACCATGTTAGAAATTCCTTAGGTCGGCTGTTGGACTTGTGTTTCGTTTCTAACCCTGAGGATCCATATCATCCCACTCTTGAGGTTTCAATCGAAACCAATACCTTAATTGACCTTAAGTCTACACATAAATGTAATAAAATTCGTTTCTTCCGTAAGGCTGACTTTATAAAACTAAATAAATTACTTTTGGAATTTGATTGGTCTGATCTACTGGCATGCGATGACATAAACATTGCCTTAGAGGGATTTTATAATACCTTTAATATATTCTTCGACGCTTGCGTGCCGTGGAAATATCCGTCCGCTTCAACTAATCCGCCTTGGTATACAAAGCACCTATTAAACTTAAAGAACGTAATGAATAGACTTTTAAATAAACATAGATTATCTGGCTGTACAGTTAGTTATTCAAGATACTTAGTGGCTCGGTCCAATTTCACCGTGCATAACGCCGAATGTTATAGGAGTTATATTCACCGCTGCCGGATTCAGTTTACTCAGGACCCGAAGCAGTTTTATAACTTCGTAAATACTAAGCGCAAACATCTGTATATTTTCCTCCTCTGCTTACGTTTGAGAACTCATATGCGAACACTGATCTGGCAATGGCCGATCTCTTCGCAAAGTTTTTTCAAACAACTTATTCATGTAGCACCACTCCAACTCAGCCTTACACTTATAAGATTCAATCAGCCAACCAGATATTTTGCCCATATTTTGATCAAAGTGGTGGGTTATCGGATCTTCTTAACTTGACTTGACTTAAGGTCAAGCCCGTGTATTCGCCAGGCCCTGATGGAGTACCAGGATGCGTTCTGAAGAACTGCGCCGAGGCACTGTGCAAACCGCTCCTTAGACTCTTTAATCTATCGCTGGAGACTTCGGCTTTTCCCCTTATGTGGAAGGAATCCTACATTATTCCTCTTCATAAAAAAGGGAAAAAATTCGATGCTGCCATTTATAGAGGCATTTCTAAATTGTCAGCAATTCCAAAGCTTTTCGAAAAACTTATCACTCCACATTTGCAACACCTATGTAGTTCAATAATATCCCCGTGCCAACATGGCTTTATGAAGCGCCGCTCCACCACCATCAACTTGTTGGAGCTAACATCTTTTGTCATGGATGGGTTCCGGAATGGCTTACAAACAGACGTCATTTACACTGATTTCAGTAAAGAATTTGACTCTGTTAACCATTCGCTTCTTATAAGTAAACTCAGTCTTTTGGGATTCCCAACTGATCTCCTGATTTGGATTTCGAGTTACTTATCTGAAAGAACCCAACGTGTTTTCTTTAAAGATGTTACCTCGCGTTTAGTCCGCGTCACATCTGGGGTGCCCCAAGGAAGCCATCTTGGACCATTACTCTTTACATTATTTATTAACGACTTGCCCCTTGCCTTAACTGACTCACTTGTACTTATGTACGCTGATGACGTTAAGCTTTGCATTCAGTATAGATTCACTAGCGCCCAATCTAGACTTCAATCCGATTTGGATAAATTTCAAAATTGGTGTTTATCAAATAACCTAAAGCTTAATGGATCAAAATGTAAACTCATGTCATTTTATCGATCTAGTCCTCACAAGGCTACGTACTTTCTCTATGGGAATGCCTTAGAACGATTAACTCAGGTTAACGATCTGGGTGTCCTATTATATCGAAATATCGAAACTCAAGATGGTAGCAGAACAAGGTTGCTTAAAATAAGAAATAAAATAATAAAAGAAAAGTGGATAGGCTTGGTATAAAGTAAAAAACAGTTCGAATAAAAGTATATGCAGAATCTTAGTCCAAGTGAAGACCTCGCGAACTCACACACATAAATTACGGCAAAGTGGCACGTGGAACGAAGATTAAAACTAAAATCTTATACTCATTGAGAGCGTGAGCAAGAACATCTGCATTAAAGTGAAGCGTGTTTGAAGGCATTTAATTAAATCGATCAGCATAAAATGTAAATACTGACATTGTTACAAAGGAATGCTAACAGATTAAAAACTTAAAACAAAAAAAACGTGACAAATACAAAGTGAAGAACTAAAATTAAAAGGCACAATAAATATGGAAAAAAACAGAACAGCGATAAAAGTGCTTTATATGTAGACTTTAAAAAAAAAGACAAAAACTGATCAATGCAAGGTGAAGCTATAAAAATTGAAAATGACATATACGAGAATAGTACAGAAATTAAAAAAACCGATAATTAAAAACGTACTGCTGGAGTACAAGGAATGCAAGCAATAAGGATGAAAACCGATAAAGACGGTGAAGCGGACTAGACTAAGAGAGAATTAAAAGTAATGATAATGCTCATGAGTACAGTCACTGACAGACAACTGGAATACACAGATGAATGCTAAACGGCCCATTAGATAATGACAAAGTTTGATAGTATATACACAACGAAATCAACGGCGCTCAAGATAATACAAAGAGGAAAAATAGAAGAAATAAAATTCAGCAATTTTACTATAGTGGGCGATTTCTTCTTCTTTGTGGATGATTTTAAAGCAGCGGGTGGAGTTTTGCAAGAAGCGGAAAAAATGAGGTACCTTATAAAAGCATTGCCACCGAACTACAGCTATATTGGTGACTTTAAAGATATTGTACCAGAACAACAAAGAACAGTTGAATATGTGAAAAGCAAAATCAATGAAAACAATTTTAACAAAAGCGAGACGTTTAAAAGTTCAAGAGTGAGTACATTCAACACAAATGCTAAAGGAGTGTGCCTCAGTTGTGGCAAATATGGATGCAAGAAGAAAGACTGCTATCTAAATCAAGGAAATGAAGCAAGCCAAAATGCTATTCAAACTGGACAAAACAAAGTATACCATCACAACCTGGGCAGAGGAAAACGAGGGAATTTTTATGGCAGATCATCACGAAGCTACAGCAGAGGCAGAGGATCTCATCGAGGATACGTCAACGAAACCTCAAGCAACGAATCAAGCGCAGCATGGTCCGTCGAATCACATCACCCTGCAGCTAATGGACTAAGTAGATGCGACTTAACGGACTCAAGCGAAAATGGTTATCGACTCGATTGGATTTTGGACACCAGCTGTACGGATCATATAATCAAAAGCGATAAGTATTTCGTAGTTTCGCAAGATCTTAAAACTAGTGTCGATGTTAAGCTGCCAGATTGCAAAACATTAAAAGCAACCAAAATTGGTAATATAAAACTAACCTTTAAGACCCATTATAAACCCATCATTGTAGCAAAAAACAATAATGCGAAAAGCTAATATAAAAACAAGAATGGAAAGCTAACTTCGGGCGGTGCCGAAGTTGATATACCCTTGCAGATATGTGGCAGCTTATATTATTAGATATATATCGGATCTTATATAGTCGGCCGATCCTTATTAAACTCGGCAGATCAAATTAGTTTGCCGAAAGTAGAATCCATACAAAGTCCCAGTCTTCTAACTTAAAAAACAACAGAGATATGGCATTTCCGATCAATCAGTTATATGGCAGCTATAGGATATAGTCGGCCGATCCTTATGAAATTTGGCAGATCGAATAAGTCTGCCAAAAGAAGAGTCCACAGCAAGTCCCAACCTTATAACTTAAAAAACAACAGAGATATGGCATTTCCGATCAATCAGTTATATGACAGCTATAGGATATAGTCGGCCGATCCTTATGAAATTTGGCAGATCGAATAAGTCTGCTAAAAGAGGAGTCCACAGCAAGTTTCAACATTCTAACTTAAAAAACAACGAAGTTATGGCATTTCCGATCAATCAGTTATATGGCAGCTATAGGATATAGTTGACCGATCCCGGCCGTTCCGACTTATATACTGCCTGCAAAGGAAAGAAGGATGTGTGCAAAGTTTGAAGTCGATAGCTTTAAAACTGAGAGACTAGTTTGCGTAGAAACAGACAGACAGACGGACAGACGGACAGACGGACATGCTTATATCGACTCAGGAGGTGATCCTGATCAAGAATATATATACTTTATAGGGTCGGAGATGTCTCCTTCACTTCGTTGCACACTTTTGACCAAAATTATAATACCCTCTGCAAGGGTATAATAATGAATTAGATCCGGAGCAAACAAAGTAAACAACTAGTATGTGATAAAAGCATATATGTAACTGAAACTGACATTATTAAAGAAGTTTATACAAATGTGTTAAAGCCAACTAATAAAGAAAAATGGCATAGGACACTAGGCCGCATAAATTTTAAATATTTAGATAAATTAGTTTCGGAAAAATTATTAGGAGGTTTGCCAGATAAGCTAGAAAAAACTGAAATGAAGTGTGCGAACTGCTTAAAATCTAAAATGTCAACTATACCATTTTTAAATAATAGAATAAAATCCAAAGGAATTCTCGAAACAATCCATACAGACTTAAACGGACCGCATACTACAGGCTAGAGAAAAATATTTTCTAACTTTCGTAGATGATTATAGCACTAACTATACAACATATAGACTACCCATTTCATACAACAACAAGAATGGAAAGCTAACTTCGGGCGGAGCCGAAGTTGATATACCCTTGCAGATATGTGGCAGCTTATATTATTAGATATATATCGGATCTTATATAGTCGGCCGATCCTTATAAAACTCGGCAGATCAAATTAGTTTGCCGAAAGTAGAATCCATACAAAGTCCCAGTCTTCTAACTTAAAAAACAACAGAGATATGGCATTTCCGATCAATCAGTTATATGGCAGCTATAGGATATAGTCGGCTGATCCTTATGAAAATTTGGCAGATCAAATAAGTCTGCTAAAAGAGGAGTCCACAATAAGTCCCATCATTCTAACTTAAAAAACAACGAAGTTATGGCATTTCCGATCAATCAGTTATATGGCAGCTATAGGATCTAGTTGACCGATCCCGGCCGTTCCGACTTATATACTGCCTGCAAAGGAAAGAAGGATGTGTGCAAAGTTTGAAGTCGATAGCTTTAAAACTGAGAGACTAGTTTGCGTAGAAACAGACAGACAGACGGACATGCTTATATCGACTCAGGAGGTGATCCTGATCAAGAATATATATACTTTATAGGGTCGGAGATGTCTCCTTCACTGCGTTGCACACTTTTGACCAAAATTATAATACCCTCTGCAAGGGTATAAAAATTGACGCAAAAATTTCTTACGCTCTTTCTTACGCTCATAATCTCACTGAAAATTTTTGGTTGTTCAGTCGCTGAGAGGCGCATCATCAAGAATGTTGCTCCGCGGTCAAATTGATCTTTATATCAATAGCGGATAACGGAAAGGAGTACTTAAACAAAGACATACATACTTTTATAAGAGATCAGGGAATAGAGATACTAACTTTCCCTCCATATGTATATAAACTAAACGGCGTAGGAGAAAGATACAACAGGTCAGCTATGGACATGGGCGGATGTCTTATGCGGGAAGCTAAAGTAAATAGGCAGTACTGGACCGAAATTATGAAAGCAGTAGCCTATTTAAAGAACAGATCAATACCCAACACACAAAAAAAAAATCACCTTTCGAAATATTTTTCAGTATTAAGCCAAATGTTAAGAATTTAAAAATTTATGGCAGCAGAATATTGGATAGAATTTCAGCAGTTTAACGCAAAAACAAATGGGATGACAAAGCTAAGGTCGGAGTACTTGTAGGATACAATAAAATCGGTTATCGAGTACTTATGAACAATAAAGTTATGAATGTCAGACATGTCGATATAATAGAAGACAAATAGGAATTAATATGTTTAGAAGAATACGAGGATGTAGATAGTAATGGTAAAGATGGTAATGGTAATGGTAAAGATAATGTTCTTAGTGAGACAGAATCTGAAATGTGTGAAGATGCGCAATCTGGAAAAAATGCAAACGCAGAAAATCAAAATTTGAATCAGGGTCAATACAAGTACGTAAATAATGCCCAAACTTTGAGAAAATCGAGTAGAAAAAAATTCCGGTAGAAAGATAAAAAAGATAAAAAGTCTAAATAAGAATGAAACTTGGATAGTTGCCGATTGACCTTAAAATAAAAAAGTCATTGATGTGAAGTAGGTTTACAAAAGAAAAAGTGCTGGCACTTTTAAGGCTAGAATAATAGCTAGAGGTTTTCAACAAAAAGAGGATACTGAAAATGTTTATTCGCCAGTAGGAAAAATGCAAGCTTTAAAAACGCTACTACCATACAGCTGTGTAAATAATTTATATATAGAACAAATGGACGTAGAAACTGCTTTCCTAAATGGTCAAGTAAAAACAGAAGTGTATATAAACATGCCCCAAGGGTATGAAATTAGTCAAAACAAAGTATATACATTACAAAAGGCACTATACGGTCTCAGAGAAAGCCCAAGAGCTTGGTATGATACAATAAATGAATTCTTAACAGGTCTAGGTCTAGTTTTATAAGAAGTACGTACGACTATTGTACGACTATTATATTTAGATGTTAAAAAAAAGGTCCAATTCACTGTCTAGTTTTTGTAGATGACTTGTTAATTTGTTGAAAAGACTTAACCAAAATCGAAAAAGTTAAAGTTAACTTAAAAAAAAGGTTTTCTATGAAAGACTTAGGAAAAATTACAAGCTATATTGGCACAGATTTAGAATATAATAAAGAAAGAACTAAAATGACATTATGTCAAACGAAATATATAGAGTCTTTAGCGGAAAAATACAAGTTAGAAAACTCAAGATTACGATACACCCATGGAAACAAATTAAAAGTTAGTAAAAGCATCTGAATCAACCGAAAAAACTAAATATAGAAATTTAATAAGAGATTTACTATACATAAATAAAGGCACAAGACCGGACATAACATATAGTGTGAATTATCTCAGCAGATTTCAAAACTGCTATAACGAAACTCATTTTAAATATGCTCTAAAAGTATTAAAGTATTTTTATAGGACAAAAGACTTAAAACTGACTTATTCTGATAATTTAAATAATGGTATTGTTGTCAAATAATGCCAAGACCTACTAACCTATAGTAATAGTTAGCAATAAGCAACAAGTAACTGACCGAGTAACCCAGCTACAACGGATCCCGATGAAACCTCAATGCAATGTCAGCAATACTGATCAGGTCGAACAAGAACCAGCAGAAGTGAGAAATACAACGATAAGCAACCTGAGTCAGCAGACTCAGAGGTAGGTGCCACTTCACTAACCTTGATGGGGGGCACGTCCGTAACTTTGACCTCTTTCAACGGTCACGTAATATCTATGTTAGCATCGTATATAAGTATATGTATTTAGCATCGTAAGGTTATGTAGCATCATATATAAGATTTGTATTTTGAATACAAAGATAAACCAAAATACCACCACCACAGCTGCAGACAACCAACTGGACCTCAGCTCATCGCTACACCCTAGCGACCTCAGCCTGATCACAGCAAGCGACTGCTCAGCCCGAGCAGACCATTGTACAGGTAATTCAGTCAGATTATCTATAAGGTTTTTGACTACGACTCCGGACCTACCGATATGCCCGTGAGTTCAAGTTCGTCGATAGTGGCCGCAATCGCTCTACGGACGAACAGGTATTTTAGACTGCATGGTAGATTCGGATTTCGCAGGAGATTGTGTTGATAGAAAATCAACAACGGGTTTTGTCATAAGATTCTGTGACTCATTTCGTACAACAAAAATGGACGAAAAATTTTTTGTCAAAGGCCTCGGAGAGCATCTTACTCTACTCCGCAGTTAAATTGATCTTTACATGTATGTATTCATACGATTTCATAATGTTCGATTTCATTTTAGAGCCAGTTAGACATATGCCGACATTTATGAATGCCATTTTTAGACAAATATGAATGTCATTTATGGACGCCAATATAGTGGCACTTAATGATACACTACAAATTATTCTCTGCAGATGTTGTCAAGGGGTTTCGCCAAGTTTTGGTAAGCACCGATCATCAAAATTAACATAGATTTTCAATTCATCACGTAACGCAAACCTGAATCAAGCGCACTGGAAACGAACGAGAAGAAGATTCAGTCAAGGGAGTTGGTATTTACTGGAACTCGAAGGACGACCAGCTGGTGTACTAGATTGGCTTGATTTCAAATCCGAATTGTACTTAAAGGCAAATCCTATCAGATGTTGCAGGTATCTTTGACCCTTTTGGTTTATTATTGCCAATTGTGCTTCAAATCAAACACCCTATCATGTTTTAACAGTTATGGCTATTGGATCTGGAATGGGAAACGAAGTTCCCACCAAACAATACCGAATCCTGCCTCATGTGCTGAATAGATATTGACACGCTACATACGCTGAAAGTATCGCATTTGTTCTCAACAACGAGCATTCGATTAAACTACACGACTTTTCCGACGCATCAACCAAGGCATATGTTGCTGCTGTTTACTGCAGGTCTCGCAAGTTGCTACTACATAAAGACGGAACATATTCGGTTTTAATGGTGGCTTCCAAAACTAGGCTAGGCTAGGCTGTGCGAAGCTCAGCTGTTCAGTCGCCTTGTACGATCACTTAAAGATGGTATACGACACAAGAACATAACGTTTCACTCATGGTGCAATTTAACCATTTATTAATCTAGTTAACATCAAAGATAAAAACATTCGTCTCAAATCGCATTTGGAATTGCATACCCATGGTGGAACGGACCACGAATATGGGCACACTGTAAAAGAGCAAAACTTTGAAGTTTGTTTGAATATTTTAGAAAATAATTCACAAAACGAATTGAAAACCACAGCCGGCTTACTCTGAAGGAGATGGACAATTCATTATCAGCGTTTGACGAACTTGTTTAAAGGGTCTCATCATGGCAGACGCTGGTATATATACTGAGCTATGTTTTACGCTCGGAACTACACTGGAATATGCCATTGATCTCAGCATGGAGACATTTTTGACAACACTGAGATGCTCATGCCACACCAAGGAAAATTTGCACAAATCTACTGTGACAGGAACTTTATCACAAAAAAGGGAGTATTGCATGAGCTAAACAACTCCTGGCATCTACACATCATAGGGACTTTCTCTCGCAGACATTGGAAGATAAAGGTATCAAATGGGTTTTGATACACGTCACTAGGGAGGAAAATGAGAGTCTTCCGTATAAATAGTCAAGGTGCACCTGCACCAAGCATTAAACCAACGATTCTGATGGTGCAGGCACCAGGAATATCTCACTACGCCACAATAGCGCCGCAATGGGAAACCCCGCAACCAAATTGGAATTGGGATTCTCCCAATAAAAGGGTGTGTGCTGTTAAATTGAAAACTACTTTAGGAGAACCCATTCATCGAAGTACCAATAACCAAATTCAGAAACGATGTTTTAAGGTGGGTTGTGAAGTTGAGGAGCAGATTACATTTCAGTGACTTTGTATTTATTTACGCTGCTTAGAATTAGGCAACATGAATCATATTCCATTTACTTATATCGCAAGCAATTGTGTATTCCTTAGTACAATGGAAACGGTGATCAATGCGTCACCATTTTTGTATATACTTGGGCCTTTTCCACTACTCATAAACACATTTACATATACATAGCGGCGATGCGTCCCCATCATTTCTGCCCAAAAATAAGTGAAATTTTTAGAGCCATTAGAAAGAATGAGAGAATTTTTAAGAAAAAGTTTTCTTCTTAGGGTGTTTCTATTTTCTTACTGTTTAGACGTTTGGTCTTACGGAAAGTGAAATATATATTAAAAACAAAAAACTCTAACAAAGTATAGCATATTTAGATAGCTTCATTGTATATTTACTACCACAACAATATTCACGAATAAAGTCTATTTATGCTCTTTATGAATAAAGTCAGTTTCAGAAAAACCTATTCTGAACTCATTTCTTTTCAACGTATTGTGGATCCGTCAGAGGCCAAAAATAAAAATTTTGGTGACTTATTATTTAAGCAAAAAAGTCCTAAAAGACTCTTAAAAGTCTAAACTTATCTTTGGCATACTGGATTTTACTCAAAATATAACGGTACTTTCTAAAAATAGGTTTTCAATCGTGAACACGTGCTTATTTTGGCATTGCAGCTGCGCTCAGGAAGTAATTTCTCTAGTTCAAATCACCCTTTAAAAAAAAGATCACACGTTAGCTGGAGTGCTCCGAATTTAATTATTTAACATGAGTTTTGAAATTAAAGGTAATTACTTTTAATCAAGATATTTGTTTGGTCATTGAGATTTTTCAATGATCTTTTCTCCAAATAACAACACGAAATTATTTATTTTCGGAACGTTATAATATTGTTTATTTATGTCCGCATATGAAATGGAGTGAGACAAAAGCTCCAATTTAGGATGCGTATGCACTGAGATAAAGGGCAAGAGAGCGCCCTTAGAACATAGGCCGAGCGAAAGCTCGCTATTTTAATGATAAAGATAAAGCCCGTTGATGCCGAGCGGCCGAGAAGAGTCGGCTTGCGACAAAAAATTAGCGATAAGATAAATACATATATGACAAACTATAAATATTATATTTTAGTGATACAATCTATGCAGTGGCTGCTGTCTGACCCGACAATATTATTAGTTAACTTTCCTGTCAAAGTTTTTCGGTAAAACTAATTTGATCGTACAAACCTTTTTGTGTGTTTTGTGAATGTCTATTTTATGTTTAGTTAAACTTTTAGTTTTGTTCCAAGACAATCCGGAATTTGGTATGTACATATGTCGGGTTTATCTTACTTTTAAGTTATTAAATGGTTTAAAATTAGCTGCAGAAACTTGCAGATGTGTGTTTGCTAGTTAAAATATCAAAGCAGTTAAGCCGCGCGCACCCTGGCGACTAATAGCGGAACTGAAAGCTGAGCTTATCAGCAGAGAGCCTATCAGCTAGCTTTCATTTTGTTATACGCGCACACTGTGAGCTGAAGCTTATGCTGATCATTGTAATGATAGTCATTAATTGGTTTTCAATCGGTGTAGTAGCAAATTGTTTTACAAAGCGCCTTCGCCAGGCTTTGCTTACTGAAAAAAGGAATTTTCTAACTAAAAAATATGAATATATATAACATATATATATATATATATACATATATAAAATATATAACATCTAATTGAATGTACAAAATATTCATACTTAGTGAATTCATCACAAGGTAGATAGAATCCCATATTTTTTCGGTTATTATTCTGTTGGAATAGTTTTTATTTTTTGTGCCATCTCCCTTCGATGATGACATATTCTTCATCTATACTATCTATCATCTATACAGCCATGTCCGTCTGCGCTTGGCTGTCTATATGAACGCGTTAATCTTTGAGTCAAAATTTTGCCAAGGCTCCTTTTGTCCTTAAAATTGATGTATCGCCAGCGCAAAAAGGATTTTGAAAAATTTTTAATGCAAAATTATACCAATGCATAATTTATAACTACAAAACGAAATTCATCCTAATACACTTTTTATTCTGCTTCCCTACTGGATTGTTAAAGTTGTTTATTCCGAAATATACAAAAGTATGCAACAAACAATTTTTTTTAGCGAATCTATACTTTGAAAGGTTAAATAAAGTTTCATATAGTCAGAAAACCCAAATATATGCATAATAGACTCGTGCACATTATTTACGGCCGACTACCTAAACGGCTTTGGGATGATAGGGAGACAACGAGTTTTCTTTGAATTTTTCTATACAGTGTTCCTGCCCTTAGTTTATACGTTTTGGCCAAATCCTCAGAAAGATCTTCGTGACGCAATTGGGAAACAGTGGACGACGATTCCGCGTTGCTTCTCAGCTAACAACCAATTGTCAGTGATGTCTGTCAATTTTATAAGTTTTTCCACTATACCTTTTGACTTGATGCGATCTTTTGATATGGGATTTCGTGACAGAAAATCTACGTGAGCCATTCTTTCACCTGGCTTATACTGAATATCGAACTCAAAAGATTGCATGTACGAGCACCACCTCTCGGAGTCAGTTCTGTTTTTTTGCGAGAGGCTTTGAGCGAATTACAGTCAGTAAGAACGAGGAAATGTCGACCATGTAGGTAATGGCTAAAATGCTTAATAGAATTGTAAACTGCAATACTTTATATACTTATAATACTGTAAACTTCCAGTTCGTCCGAATGGTAACGCGATTCCGGTCCGTTTTCTAAAGTATTCGATAACTCTTGGCTTGTGTTCAATTTTATGCAATAAAACTGTGCCACAGCCATCAGCACTCGCATCTGTATGGTGCTCAATAAGGTATTGTGTATCGAAGATGGTCAGAACAGGTTCAGTCTACTAGAGCTTGTATTTTCCTAGGATTCGGTCGAATTTCACCTGCACTAACTTTAAAACCTAAGTATTCGACATAAGATTTGAGAAAGGAACATTTCTTTATGTTGGAAGAAAATCCTGCTTTGGCTAGTGTTTGTAAGTTGATTTGTAATCTCTGGAAAGCTTCCTCCTTTGTACGTGCGACTATCATTACATTGTCCATATAAAAAATAGCATATTTATAAGTCAGATCATCTATGGCATGATTAATAGCTCTTTGGAATACAGAAGGCGCATTTTAAAGCCCAAAAGGCATAACCAAGTATTCGTACTGTCCTTCTGGGGTTACAAAAGCCGTCCGTTCAATAGAGTCTGTATGTATTGTGATCTGGTGGAAGCCACTGGCTATATCAATACACGTTAAAAACCTAGCCCCACTCAACCTAGCTATCTTGTCAGATATAAGAGGCAACTTATCGGAAACAGCATTATCATTAAGCTCCCGATAATCAACATAGAGATGGTCTGTACCATTTTTCTTCTGGACATATTACATCGGACTCGCGAAAGGAGAGGAACTGGGTCTTATTTTGTTCGCATCCAACAGCTTCTGAATAGAATTTCTAACCTTTTCTTTTTTCTCCACACTCAAACGATAAGGGCGCCTCTGAACCGTCTTATTTTGATCAATCAAGCGAATTTCTAGCTGTCCCGTAATCACGCGGGTCTGTAGGATACCATTTATGATCGAGTTTCTGCTATCGATATTGATAGCAGTTTATCTTTATCTGGTATCTTTATCATGCAAATAAGTATTAACATCAGTCAGGTCAGGAGTACATTCGGCCATAATCTGCCATAATCTGTAAAGTGCTACAAACGGAGTTACAACCTATACCCCTTAATGTCACTACGTTGTTTATTCTAGTTCCTTATAATCTCAGCGATCAAAGTAAAATTGGAACGACTCACCAAACAGCAGCAACGTTCCTAAAGGCTCAAGTACGGTGCATATGTTCACACCTTTGATGATGTTGCTTTTGATAGGCCGACGCTCCTGACGATCCGGGCAGACCGTAGATACATTTCCAGCTTTCCCACATTTTTAAAATATGACGGATGATCGATCTCTTCCTCCAGTATATTCATATTGATTATGGGGTGCTGACTCTGAGTTGTTTCTTTGTTAAAGCGACATTCCGCCTTCTTGTGGCCGGGTTTGCCACAGTTGTGACACGTGCTGTGAGGCATAGACCTGATTATTTTTCTTTGTGATGCTGGTACGTTGTCACCCGAATGCTGGCTCTGTCTGGCGTCAAACGAAAAGGCTTTGAGTTCCTGATGCAGCTCGTTTCGGGTTTGGATATCTGCGGTAAAAACCAAACGGCGCAATCGTTTATCTATCCCAGCTGCATGTGCCAACTCAACGGATACTGCAATCTGACTGACGTTGAGCGACTTCCAGCGGGTCATAAGTGAAGTGACCATTCTCCTCTCATACAATGACAAGCACTCTCCTTCATTTGGGCAAATTCATTTAGCAAATTCATATCGGTGGCGGCCAAAGTCTCCGTTCCAGAAAAATTATGCAAAAATAATTCTCGGAACTGCGTCTATGTAATGCCGGGAAAACATGTCCGCGAGAGCCAGTGAGATGCGGTGCCTTCCAG
This sequence comes from Drosophila monieri, assembly GCA_035047585.1. Classification (NCBI taxonomy): domain Eukaryota; kingdom Metazoa; phylum Arthropoda; class Insecta; order Diptera; family Drosophilidae; genus Drosophila; species Drosophila monieri. The sequence goes on along the minus strand of JAWNPJ010000083.1, from coordinate 1,315,304 downwards.
TGAATTGCTGAGGGCCAATTGCTGCACCAGCTGGTTTTCAGACAAAATGTAGTCGACCGTTGAACACCAGGACAGCGCGTCTGATCCTGCATCATTTGCTGAAGGCGGAGGTAATCCCACTTCTGATGACATAGATCCATTATCAGAGTCCTCAACTGGACTTTCGGCGAAACGATTTTTGGCGCGTGGCATGATCTCGAACTTCTCTACCCGTCGGACTCTTCAACTCCAAGACGGTTTATTTTCGAATCCTCTTTACCATAAAATACACACGCACAGTGTGGTGAGCTATGACGAACACTATCTGTTTCACTCACGCCCACACCCAGACTACGTAGGCGGAATTGCGTATCCACCTCGCATGAAAAAACGGAGAATCAATAAGAAATAAAACAAGTGTGTACCAACAAATAATCGTTATAATTTGAATATTTAAAACAATCTGCGACATATACATTGACTAATATCTGAAAGTATAATATGTCACAGACTTCCTCTTCCATTGATAATATTAAGGAAGCCGTTTGATTCTATAACATTTTTAAGGAAACTTTGGCTTCATTTTCGGTGCATGCTAATCCAGCAGGTCTACATCTTAATTTGTCCTCTACTATTTTCGAATAAGAGGGGTAAATATCGTAGCTTTATTGTTTAATATTTAAACATATTCAAAAAAAAGTAAATGACCTTTCAGATGTAATTGGACTTGGAGCAAGTGATTCAGTAATAGCCGTTTTTAATTTAATTTTCATTTGATTTAATTGCTGAAATGTAAGCAGCGTGTTACATGGTATTGCTTAAGATATTGCATAAGGAATGTAAGCCATGCAACACGCTCATGGCGTTTGTTTAAATCTTGTTATGCTTCGGCAGCATCGTGGAAAATGTTTTTTAATGAAATATATAAAGTTATCAATTTTGTTTGATATTATCTGGCTTACTAATGTGAGCAACTTTTTTCTCACTTTTTTTAAAGGAAAAATCTTTATTTATTTTGCTAAATACATTTCATCCCCTTCAAAGTAACCACCTCCTGATATAATACACCTATGCGAATGTATTTTTAAATCCCCGAAACATGTCAAATAGTACCTTTATTTCACTTGCTTTTATATTCTCAATCGGTTTGAAACGCATACCCCAACGTTTTGGTCAAAATTCACACGAAGCTAAATCAAATGAATACGGTGTTTGCGGAGCGATATGCGTTGGCCCATAATTCTGGTCTTTTTAGACAAAATGGCGCCACCCAAACGTCGAATAACATTCAAATAATATACTTTATTAACAGTTTGGCCGATTGGAAGGAATTCATTTTGCAAACTGATTCAGATGTCATCATGACCTGAATTTTTGTATCTTGACCTTGATAATCTTTAAAGTCTTGGTACAACGCTTAAGCATTTTTCTACGATTATACAAAGCCTTCCGCAACATTCTCTTTTTCCGCAACGTTTCAGTATCCAAAATATTATTCCACAAATAAAATTTAATGGCACTTCCTGTTCAAATAAATCAGACAGTGTAAGAATCGATAAATGTACTTTTGGTACATTTATCGATCTCTATAGTTTAAACTCACTTTTCGACTTCTTAAAATCACTGGGTAATATAGCTGTATTCGCTTCGCGAGCTGCTTGGCACTGGGTAGAAACTTTAGCACGGTTAGGCTCCACTGATGCGTACCTTGGATCCAAATACGTCTTTGCACTTCGGCAGATGGTTTTAGAAATAACGAGTTAAAATTTTCTTACGCTGAGCTTGGCGGAATTGCGCGGAAAAAATCCATGTGGCTGATTTGGCTTTCCGAACCAGGGCTGCCAACTTTATTGCATCCTATTTTGGGGCAACCTAGCGGAGATCGCTTCTCCAACCCTGAAACGGCTATGAACCGGTAGTCAAATAATAGGCTTAGGCTTTATGCTTTTGGACAGCCTATTATGAAATCTCGTACTAGCCGGTTGCATAATCTGTTATTAGCCGGTTATGTAATATCGTGGTAGCCGCACTGGCACGTGGCACTGGGGTGGCTCATAATTTTATGAAAAAAACTGCACTGCACTGAATGTAAAACATACGTGGCATAAAATCACTAAACACAAATAAATAGTTGCCGGTGATTCCACTGGGATTTTGTAAATATTTCCTTTAATTTCACTTAGTTTTTAAACAATATTTAAATTGCAGCCGTATTGCTTCAAAGCCCGTTAGTTAATGTGTAAGCTTTCCTATGCAAATCTAGCCCTAACTATGCTAGAAGAAAGAGCTTTCTGATGCTGCACTCTTTTCTCGATATGCAAAATCAATAAATAAGAATCGCGTGATGTGTCGTTCGCTTATCCAAGGTGACCGATAGATCATTGATATCAGAAAAAACACTTTTAAGCCTTTCTTTTTTTCTGTGCATCTTATGACCTGCCATTCGCATGAAAGACCATTTTGGAAATCCACACACTACAAGCGTAGATTGTACCTCTTTTCGTTGAGTTCATGGGCCTTCTGATTTTGCTTATTAGCTTCCTCACGTATTATTTTAAACGAGTCTTGACGATTAAACAAATGATATCGGTCGTTTAGCATATTCAACTTCATCAATAACAGCTAAGTAGATCCAGAAGTAATCACATGATTACTGGTCAAAAGTCATATAGTACGGAGTAGTCCCTATACTGGAGTGGATCCAGGATCTCAAAGCCCACGCTATTTTGCTTAAGTGTTTTTTTTGCGCGCGGTTCCCACTGCATACGTACAGCCCACCTCCCGCCCAACCGACCGAGGGGCGCCTGCCGCATAACGTTCGGCTCGAATCGCGGGAATAAATTCGAGTTAGTAAATATAAATATAAATAGAAGGATTATAAAGAAAACGAGGAAGAATTAGTATGCTCTTGAAGGTAATTTAAAATGGAAGTTTTCATATTTGAAAGGGATGAAAGAGAAATAATATGATACAGACCATTTTAGTTCGAACATAAAATCCTAAGGGGATCATGCTGTGCATATGTCGATCTACAATGGCTTAAGAATAAAGGACTAAAGTTTCTGGTCCTTCTATTCGGAAGGTTAAACTGTAAGCGTGTTAGTAAGTGCTGGCTATCTACATCACCATTAATAAGGTTGTGTAGGAAAACGACACCCAGCATTGTTCTACGATTTGTTAAGGAGGGTAAGTTTATTAGTAGGAGTCTACTATTATACGAAGGAAGGTGAAGATTTGCGTCCCAGTTAAGTCCTCTAAGAGCAAATAATAAGAAGTTCTTTTGTACGGATTCTATGCGGTCTTGATGAACACCGTATTGGGGACGGACTAAGAATATAAATAAGCTTTTAGTAATATAAGGGTCGTTAAATTCTTTAGCCCATCTTTTAATAAAACCGAGAACACTTTAGCTTTATTAACCATTGAAGAAATATGGTCGGAAAATTTAAGTTTTATGTCTAAAAGGACACCAAGATCATTAACATAAGTTAATTTTTCTAAGGCAATCCCAGAGAGATAGTACGAAGCCTGGTGAGGACTAGTACGATAAAAAGACATAAGTTTGCATTTTGATCCATTAAGTATTAAGTTATTAGCTAAACACCATTTTTGAAAATTATCGAGATCGGACTGGAGTCTGTTTTGGGCAGACGGGAACTTATATTGCAGACAAAGCTTAACATCGTCTGCGTACATTAGTACCAGCGCGTTCGTTAAGGATGGGGGCAAGTCATTTATAAAAAGAGTGAATAGTAATGGACCAAGATGGCTTCCTTGAGGGACTCCAGATGTGGCACGGACTAAGCGGGAATATTGATTTTTAAATAAGACTCTCTGTGTTCTTCCATTTAAATATCTGGAGATCCACGTAATGAGGTCGGTTGAGAATCCCAAAAGATTTAGTTTACTCAACAAAAGTGAGTGATTAACTGAATCAAATGCTTTACTAAAGTCTGTGTAAATAACATCAGTTTGAAGTCCCTTTTGGAAGCCATCTAAAACAAAGGATGTCAACTCCAATAAATTAGTGGTGGTGGAGCGACGCTTAATGAAACCATGCTGACATGGAGAAATTACTGATGAGCATAGGTGATGCAAATGAGAAGTTATTAGTTTTTCGAATGGAATCGCTGACAATTTTGAGATGCCTCTGTAGTTGGCAGCATCGGATTTTTTCCCTTTTTGTGCAGAGGAATTATGAAAGATTCCTTCCATTTAAAGGGGAAAATCGAAGATTCCAAAGATAAGTTGAAAAGTTTTTGAAGAGGTTTGCACAGAGCCCTAGCACAGTATTTTAGCACACAGCCTGGTACTCCGTCGGGGCCTGGTGAATAAACTGATTTTACCTTTTGAAGATCCAATAATAAATTGTTTTCAGAAAGAAATGGAACAAATATACGATTAGTTGGTTGAATGTTGTAAGCGTATGGCTGATCTGAAGTTTTAGGAGGTGAATACGTTGTTTGGAAAAATTTTGCGAATAAATCGGCAATGGCCTGATCTGAAGTCGCTGATAAATTTTTATACGTAAGTAGAGAAGGAAAGATACATGCTTACGCTTCGTGTTTACAAAGATATAAAACTGCTTTGGATCCTGAGTGAACTGAATCCGACAGTGGCGAATATAATTTTTATAACATTCGGCGTTATGCACGGTGAAATTTAGCCGAGCTATTAAGTATCTTGAGAAATCTATGCTGCTACAGGTTCTTTTATATTTATTTAAAAGCCTGTCTTTATCATTTTTTAATTTTGTGAGGCACCTTGTAAACCAAGGAGGATTATTTCCACGGCACACTTAAGTCAAAGAATGTATTTAATGTGAAATAAAATTTATCTAGGATGATATTTATATCTGTGCATGCCAGAATATCGGACCAGTCAAAAGTATCGATTAACAAATTAAGTTTACGAAAATCAGCCTTACGAAAACAACGAATCTTCTTCGATACGCGGGGAGGCTTCTGATTGACACCAGAATTGGTTTCAATTGAAACTTCAAGCGTAGGGTGGTATGGATCTTCAGGGGTTGAGAGGGGCAAAGCTCTGGAAAGTGTGGTACCATCTGGATCAGATACAAAACATAAGTCAAGAACGAACGACCTAACGAATTTCTAACATGGTTGATCTGGCCTAGGGAAAAGTCAAAGATGCCCGCCGTGAAATCATGATGGGTGGAAAGTGATAAGAAAGATACATTTTCAGTATTTGACCAATTGAGTTCTGGTAAATTAAAGTCACCAAGAACTACCAGAAGGTCAATATCGGACATAAGATTGGAAACAGAATGTATAGCCGACAAGTGATGCCAGTATGTAGGCGGCTCGGAAGATGGTGGAATGTAAGAACATGTAATAAACAAAGATTGAGCAGACAATATGACTTTAACGCAAATGAATTCGAAACTCCCAAACTCTGTTAACTTTACCTCTTCAGAAACGAAATTGGAGTCAATAGAAATTATGACTCCTCCTCCTCTTCGCAGAGTTTGGTCACGTCTAAATGTGGTGTACCTACTTGGAAAAACTTCGGAGCTTCAGATCTCCGGCTTTAGCCAGGTTTCAGTAAAAACTATAATATGGGACGCAAAGGAAAGACTATCAGAATAGAGTCTAGGGAGCTTGCTACGTAGGCCCCTACAATTCTGATAGGTAAGATTGATACAAGATGTTAGTTTTGTGAAGAGTCGGATTGGACAGATGTTGGGAGCTTGACTCCAGCAGGCATCGAATTTTTTTTCTTTACCTTACTCGGCTGATGCTCTTGTACAAATATGTCCTCTGGCGAGAAGCCAGACGAACATAGCGTCGCAAACATCGGCACTGGCACACGTATCATGATGGATGACATGCGCCTCGAGTAGGAGTATTTAAATTTCTTAATGTCTTCCACTCTAATAACGGCCTTGGTTTTAGCTTTGATATAAGCCGAGATATCAATCTCCGAGGTATCGGAGGCTAGCCGTGAGACAAATATTTGTCTAACAGGTGGGATTACCTGTAATGGTTTTGGTGCCACGGCCGGTAATACCGCGGCATCAGTCCGTTCCGGGGGTCCGGGCGGCGGGTTACCATTTCTAGTGGAAGCTATGGGGGTTAATTCTAGGGCATTCCTAGGAATCACTTGGAGTGATGCCATGGAGGACGAAGCAGACAAGTTATGCTCTGCTACGCTAAATTCGGGTGCTGACTTTTCATTTACCGTCCCTGCTCTTGGAGTAGCAAGGGAAATGAGCGGCTGCATTATTGCGGGAGGATCCAGCTGTGCCGCGATCTCTGGAGCTGCAACTTCCCTAGTAGCAGATTTGTTCCGCTTAGGAGATTCATTCAACAGCTGAAGGCTATTGAATTGAACATCCAGCGCACTGAGTTGATCGTTGATTTTACGGAAACCAACGATCAAATCTTTAAACCCACTCTTGGTCTGTCGCATGAATGATCGCATTTCATCTTGGACAGCCCGGCACCCACTGCAGCAATAATGGAGTGGGCTTTCTTTCTCTTATCTTAAAGCGAACGGACGTGTTTTTTTTGTGCGCACTGCGTTTCTATTTAATATTTGATCTCAAAACTTCAAACTCCGGTGTTTATCTATATTTATTAATATTTATAATAAACAATCCTTTGCTTTACAAATATCCGTATCGCTTCGAGTGTGCAGTGGTATATTTGGAGGTAAATAATAACTTTATTAATTTTAATCCAAACATAGCTCTGCTCTGCTTCTTCATCTTTTACGGTGTTGCATCTATCGTCGCTGAATAGAGGCCGGGTTCACGGCCTCAGTTTCGGATGCCATTTCACGTAGGTCTGAGCTGCACTTTTGCTGTGACGGTTGTCGTGTTGTTCAGGGCGAAATGGGATCGTTCATGAGACAGACTAAAAGAGGATTTAACGAATTGGTTAGTGGTTTTCGTAAAATCAATGACCAACTCTGTGCGCTCGATACACAGTTTAGTAGTCTACAACTATTAAATGAGTCTCCAAAGCGTAAGAAATCCGCTTTTAGTGATGTGCTTGTGGCGAATAATCATCAGCCCACTCATCCGACAATCATGCAGCCGCTTATATCGCTGGCCACTCCAAGGGCCGGACCTGGGAAACCAGGTCCACCAAAACCCTTGCAGGTGATCCCGCCTTCGAAACATATATTTGTTTCACGGCTTGCCCTGATACTTCGGAGATTGATATCTCGTCTTACATCAAAGCCAAAACAAAAGCCGAAATAAAGGTGGTAGATACAACAAAATTCAAATACACCTACACCAGGCACACGTCATCTTTCAAAATACGTGTGCCTGTGCAGATGTTCAAGACGATTTGTTCCGTCAGCTTTTGGTCAGAGAACATTTTCGTCCAGGAACATCAGCCAAGTACGGTGAAGAAAAAAATTGCCAAACCTGTGGGAGTGAAACTACCACGACGAATAGCTGAAACTACCACAGGTTAGAGCCACTGACCAACCTTCCACCTCATCTTCAAACAACTAATTTCTACACTAACAGTTACCTATCAGAATACTAGAGGGTTACGTTGTAAACTACCCAAACTGTATTCTGATAGTTCTTCCTTTGCATCTCACATTATAGTCTTTACAGAAACTTGGTTAAAGCCGGAGATCTTAAGCTCCGTAGTTTTTAAAAGTAAGTACACCACTTTTAGACGTGATAGAACACTGCGAAGGAGAGGATGAGTCTTAATTTCTGTAGACTCCAATTTCGCTTCTGAAGAGGTACAAACACAAGAGTTTGGTGACATAGAATTTCTTTGCATTAAAATCATTTTGTCCGGTCATTCTTTATACGTTACCTGTTCTTACATACCACCTTCTTCGGAACCGCCTAAATACTGGCAACATTTGTCCGCTATTCGTCTTATTTCGGACCGTCTGTCCGACAACCATGTTAGAAATTCTTTAGGTTGGTGGTTGGACTTGTGTTTCGTTTCTGATCCTGATGGAATTACTCTTTCCAGAACTTTGCCCCTTTCTAACCCTGAGGATCCATTTCATCCGACTCTTGAGGTTTCAATCGAAACCAATACCTTAATTGGTAATATAATAAAATTCGTTTCTTCCGTAAGGCTGACTTTATTAAACTAAATAAATTACTTTTGGAATTTGATTGGTCCGATCTACTGGCATGCGATGGCATGCATTGCCTTATAGGGATTTTATAATACCCTAAATATATTCTTCAAAGCTTGCGTGCCGTGGAAATATCCGTCCGCTTCAACTAATCCGCCTTGGTATACAAATCACCTATTAAATTTAAAGAACGTAATGAATAGACTTTGAAATAAACATAGATTATCTGGCTGTACAGTTAGTTATTCAAGATACTTAGTGGCTCGGTCCAATTTCACCGTGCATAACGCCGAATGTTATAGGAATTATATTCACCGCTGCCGGATTCAGTTTACTCAGGACCCGAAGCAGTTTTATAACTTCGTAAATACTAAGCGCAAACATCTGTATATTTTCCTCCTCTACTTACGTTTGAGAACTCATATGCGAACACTGATCTGGCAATGGCCGATCTCTTCGCAAAGTTTTTTTCAAACAACTTATTCATGTAGCACCACTCCAACTCAGCCTTACACTTATAAGATTCAATCAGCCAACCAGATATTTTGCCCATCTTTTGATCAAAGTGGTGTGTTATCGGATCTTCTTAACTTGACTTGACTTAAGGTCAAGCCCGTGTATTCGCCAGGCCCTGATGGAGTACCAGGATGCGTTCTGAAGAACTGCGCCGAGGCACTGTGCAAACCGCTCCTTAGACTCTTTAATCTATCGCTGGAGACTTCGGCTTTTCCCCTTATGTGGAAGGAATCCTACATTATTCCTCTTCATAAAAAAGGGAAAAAATGCTGCCAATTATAGAGGCATTTCTAAATTGTCAGCAATTCCAAAGCTTTTCGAAAAACTTATCACCCCACATTTGCAACACCTATATAGTTCAATAATATCCCCGTGCCAACATGGCTTTATGAAGCGCCGCTCCACCACCACCAACTTGTTGGAGCTAACATCTTTTGTCATGGATGGGTTCCGGAATGGCTTACATTCCATACCATACAACAGACGTCATTTACACTGATTTCAGTAAAGCATTTGGCTCTGTTAACCATTCGCTTCTTATAAGTAAACTCAGTCTTTTGGGATTCCCAACTGATCTCCTGATTTGGATTTCGAGTTACTTATCTGAAAGAACCCAACGTGTTTTCTTTAAAGATGTTACCTCGCGTTTAGTCCGCGTCACATCTGGGGTGCCCCAAGGAAGCCATCTTGGACCATTACTCTTTACATTATTTTTTAACGACTTGCCCTGTTGAGCCAAGCAGAAAAGGGCGAAGCTGCGTAAAATAAGCTACATATATTATAAGTCTGAGTAGCGGCGGCGGGTTATCGGCAGTTCTGATTTTTGTTTACTTCTCCCCCATTCGCATGCGCTTTGGTGGTAGTTGTAGCGCATGCGCTTTGGGGAGCTTTTTTGTAGAGCTGCTGCACACTAGCAAATATTGCATTTGTGTGCGTTCATATTGCTAAGCTTTGTTTCTTGTAATTTGGTTATTGATTGGAGCGATTGCAAGTTGGTTAGAGTTGAACTCTCGAAATAAATAAAATAAATAATATAAACCTCTGGAATTATAATTCGTTTGGCGGCTATTAAAAACGATTAATAGCCTTACATTTGGTGACCCCGACGTGATTTCATCCCGTTCAATTATCGTGATCAGCATTAAAAGTGCCACTGAAACACCGTTGTTGGTTTTGTTGTCAAAAAGTTGCATTTCAATTTAATTGCACAATGGAATCTGGAGCTGAAGCTACTGCATCTGCTGCGTCAAGCCGGGAAAGGATGCTGCGGAGACGCGCCGAGGTAACATGTCAGGAAATGGAGTTACTGCATCGGAAGGTCAAGGCTGCGATGCAGACCGACGATTCAACCATTCTGACCCTCGAGTCTATGGAGAAGCGTCTGCGCGACCGTTTCACCACGCTGCAGGAGGAATTGGAGGAGCTAAACTACAGCGAGATCGGGAGCGATTTATATTGGCGATTCTCTCAGCTGGCTACTGACGTGCACGTTGACATCCAGTTGGAGGTGGCCAAGCGTTCTATGCGGGTTGCTGCTCACTCTACGCTTTTGGATGCTACCAGTGGTGCTGGGATGTCAAACGCTCCATATAAGCCTGCTCCCTCATTGCCCCCGTTGCCAATGCCAACATTTAGCGGCGGCTATGCCGAGTGGCCGGATTTCTGCGCCCTATTTAGGACAACCATTGACAGCCACCCGCACCTGACCAAGATGGAGAAGCTCAGGTGGCTCATTTCCTGCCTGCGGGACTCAGCACTGGAGACTGTGAGGGCGCTTGAGATTACCGACGCGAACTATGATGTTGCCCTCGACCTTTTGCGCAACCGTTTCAGCAACCGTCGCTTAATCTTCCAGGCTCACATCAACGAGATCCTGCAGTTAAGGGTGGTTGAGCCGGGATCCGTTGCTACTCTTCGAGAATTATCCGACCGATTCAATGGACATATGCGGGCCCTTATGAGTTCCGGGACGTCGGCCGAAATTCAAGGATGCCTCCTCATCCAGATCATCTTCCAAAAGTTGGACCCTGCCACAAAGGCCAAATGGGAAGACTCTCTGGCAGGAAGCACTGATGATAGCCTGCCAACTTGGGAATCTATGGCTCGGTTTCTGGAACAAAGGTGCCGTACCCTGGAGACGGTGGATTTGGCCTTAGCTCCGCATTTGTCAGCGAATCAAGCGGGCCGACGTAGGCCATTTAACAACCGATCCTGCATGCTCCTGAATGCTCCGCCTGCTTCGTGTGCCCTGTGCGGCATCCTGGCACACGCTGTGCCTTCTTGCCCAAGGTTTCTCGCCTTGTCAGTTGAGGAACGATACGATGAGGTCAGACGTCTTGCCCTCTGCTTTGTGTGCCTCAAGTCTGATCACTTAGCTCGTGGATGCTCATCCTCCCGCTGCCCAACTTGCAATCGCCGACATCATGCGCTATTGCATCCTTGCGAGCGTTTATCTAGCGCCACTTCCGTTCCTGCTTCTGGATCAAATCCGGCCAATGTAGCTGGGGTTGCGACCTCTCAGGCTCCTCCTGCTAATGCTCTTGTTGCACAGGATCGCAGCGCTGAAATAGTGTTCTTGCCCACCGCCCACATTCTCGTCCGTGGCAGATCAGGAGCCTTTCTTCCTTGTCGAGCGCTACTTGACTCCGGCTCCCAAGTTCACCTCATCACATCGCGGCTGGCCAGCCAACTGCAGCTTCATCGATCCAAATGTTCTGTAGCAGTGACTGGCCTTGGAGACGCTGAGTTTACTACGGATGGAGCCTCGGTTAACGTTTGCCTGAAGTCTCGCCTATCCACGTATTCCGTTTACATTGAGGCAATTGTGTCGTCTCACATCATAGAGCGTCAACCTGGCATGAACTCAGATGTGTCCAATTGGAAGGTTCCCGCCAATGTGGTTCTAGCTGACCCGGACTTCCACAGAGCTCAGCGTGTGGATCTGCTGATTGGAGCAAGCCTGTTTTTTGATCTGCTCTCAGTCGGGCAAATCCAGCTAGGAGATGGTCTGCCTCTGTTGCAGAAGACACGTTTTGGATGGGTAGTTTCTGGAGGAGGTTGCACCCCGGGAAACCCTCGCTTGGCCGCCTCATGTAGGATGATTCCTGCTGGCCCAGCAAACTCTTTTGACGATCGCCTCGATTATCTTCTCCGCCAATTCTGGGAAGTGGATGCCTGCACTGCGCCTATCGTTCAGACTACTAAGGAGGAGCTTGATTGCGAGGCCCACTTCGTCATGCACCACGTCCGGCTTGAATCAGGTGCCTATTCAGTTCGCCTTCCAATCAAGCACAGTGTGGAGCTGTTAGGGGAATCCTACGCACAGGCTTTGCGGCGGTTCCATTCACTTGAGCGCAAGCTGGATCGTCATCCGAATTTAAGGACCCAATATTCGTCTTTCATCAAGGAATACTTGGATCTGGGTCACATGTCTCTGGTGCCGCAGGAATTGCGAGGTAAGTGCCAGTATTTCCTTCCCCACCACTGCGTCCTGAAGGAAGAAAGTTCCACTACTAAGCTGAGAGTTGTGTTCGATGGTTCGGCTGCTACGGCCTCTGGCTATTCCCTCAATGATGTCCTGATGTCCGGCCCCGTGATTCAGCCTAAGCTTTTTCACACATTGCTTCGGTTTCGGTCTCACCTTGTAGCTTTGACTGGGGACATTTGCAAGATGTACCGCTGCGTAAGGGTCTTTCCGGATGATAGTTTTCTGCAGTGCATCCTCTGGAGAGATTCTATCCACGATGACGTGAAGGTTTTTAAGCTCGACACCGTGACGTATGGCACAAAGCCAGCGTCTTTTCTATCTGTTCGCTCAATGCACCAGCTGGCTAAGGATGAAGGTGCCGGTTTTCCCGTTGGCTCTCGTGTTGTCCTTCAGGATTTTTATGTGGACGACCTTATATCTGGTGCCCCAACGAAGACTGAAGCGCTTGAGATAATAGCTCAGACATCGAGCCTGTTGAACAAGGGTCAGTTTCAATTAAGGAAATGGTGCTCCAACATCCCAGAGGTTTTGGAAGGCGTACCCGAAAGTGATAGAGAGTCATACTTGAAGTATTTGACGATGGCAGTCCGTTCACAAAGACTCTTGGATTAGCATGGGAGCCTTCTGCTGACCTGCTGCTGTTTTCCTTTGAAGCTCTTCAGCCCACCGCCAAACCAACCAGGAGATCTATACTATCTTCCGTCGCTCGGTTTTATGACCCAATGGGCTTGGTAGGTCCTGTCGTCACTAGAGCAAAGATCCTATTGCAGAAGCTGTGCCGAGAAAATTTGTCATGGGATGAAAGCCTTCCTCAATCCCTTCTCTCCGAGTGGTTACAGTTCTGCTCCAGTTTTGACCAAATTCAGCGAATTAAGTTTCCTCGGTTAGTCATTCCCTGCCAAGAAAGGCTGGAGGTCCACGGATTCTGCGACGCTAGCTTAGATGCGTATGGAGCTTGCGTGTATGTAGTGTCAGGTTCTGATTGTCGGCTGTTATGCTCAAAGAGTCGAGTGGCACCCATTAAAACTCAGACAATACCGAAGCTAGAGCTATGTGGAGCTGAGTTACTAGCAAGACTGATGGCTGAAGTTGCTGATCTTGGAACATATAAAGGAGATTATTATTGTTGGTGTGACTCCTTGGTTGCCCTATCCTGGATTCAAGATGAACCTGCTCGGTTTAACGTGTTTGTTTCTAATCGCGTTTCTTCCATTCAGGAGCTCACCAAGGCAATGAAATGGCTTTATGTTCCGACTGCCATCAACCCAGCCGATCTACTGTCAAGAGGTTCTCTTCCCACTGAGCTATTAAATTCCCAGCTTTGGTTCCAAGGCCCTCCATTTCTTCGTGGTTCCAAGGATGATTGGCCCATCGCTATTGTGACCGAAAAGGCAACCATCGAACTTCGCGCCAGGACTTTATTGGCTACGGCTCCACCCAGGGATATCGCCGCATTGTCAAGGTTTGCCAACTCGTTTCCCTCCCTACAGAGAGTGTTCGCCTACATTTACAAATTTTGCCGCCGCATCCGTCACGAAGGGATTTCTGTTCAGGATCTCAAAGGAGGAACCCATCTGCTGTTGCGCGTCGTCCAGCTTACCGAGTTTAAGGAAGAGATAAGCTTACTAAGGTCACGCAGATTGGTTCCGCCCTCAAACCCTCTGGCCTCGCTTGCTCCCTTTGTGGATGATGATGGTTTGCTTCGTGTTGACGGGCGATTGCGGAACTCTGCATTGGATTTTGACGGACGTCACCCGATCATTCTTCCCAGAGGCCATCCCGTCACTTCGGCTATAGTAACTCACTTTCACGAGAAGAACCTGCATTCTGGCCCTCGGGCACTAGTTGCGAAAATCCGTTCTCAATACTGGCCCATTGGGGGAGGAAGACCGTTTCAAGGGTTGTGAATAAATGCGTACGCTGTTTTCGCGCAAAGCCTCGTCTACTGGAGCATGTCATGGCCGATCTTCCTACCGAGAGAGTTAAAGGATTCCAATGTTTTGATGTCACAGGTGTGGATTTTTGCGGACCGTTTTTCTACAAGGCAGAGACTCGGAATAAGGGCCCTATTAAGTGTTATGTAAGCGTATTCATCTGCTTCAGCACGAAGGCAATCCACTTGGAGTTAGTTAAGGACCTTTCCACCGCTTCGTTTCTGAGCGCCCTCCAACGGTTTATTTGTACGCGACGTAAACCCAGACAGATATGGTCGGATAATGCCACCAATTTCGTGGGTGCCAAGAATGAGCTTATGGAGTTGAAGCGAAGATTCCTCAGCCAGGATCATCAGGCTTCTCTGCACGAGTTTTGCCTGTCTGAGTCTATCGAGTGGCGATTTATTCCTCCACGCTCTCCCCATTTTGGTGGTCTGTGGGAGGCAGCAGTGAAGACGGCTAAGCACCATCTTTATCGTGCAGTTGGTCCCGCAGTTCTTGGCTTCGAGGAATTAAGGACTTTGTTGTGCCGCATCGCCTCAATTATTAATTCTCGGCCCCTTGTGTCGATTTCAGAGAATCCTGCGGATCTAGATGTTCTGACGCCGTCTCATTTTTTAAATGGCGGACCGCCTTCAACATTCATCGAGCCGGACCTTACTGCGCTAAACTTTAATCGGCTGGATGGGTGGCAGAGAGTCTCCTTCCTGCAGCAGGTTTTCTGGGCTCGTTGGAAGGAGGAGTACCTCACGCTGTTGCAGCAGCGTTCCAGATGGCGCACCCCTGGCCCTGTAATTGCTGTTGGAGACATAGTCCTGGTGAAGGATGAAAATCTACCCCCAATGAGGTGGCCTCTGGCCAGGATACTGGAGCTGGTTCCTGGGCGTGACGGAGTGAACCGTGTAGCCGTTCTCAAAACAGCGGTTGGAATGACTAAGCGTGCGGTGTCACGGTTGTGTCTGCTGCCTGTCAAGGATTCGGTTGAAGATCCAGCCTTCAACGGGGGGAGAATGTTGAGCCAAGCAGAAAAGGGCGAAGCTGCGTAAAATAAGCTACATATATTATAAGTCTGAGTAGCGGCGGCGGGTTATCGGCAGTTCTGATTTTTGTTTACTTCTCCCCCATTCGCATGCGCTTTGGTGGTAGTTGTAGCGCATGCGCTTTGGGGAGCTTTTTTGTAGAGCTGCTGCACACTAGCAAATATTGCATTTGTGTGCGTTCATATTGCTAAGCTTTGTTTCTTGTAATTTGGTTATTGATTGGAGCGATTGCAAGTTGGTTAGAGTTGAACTCTCGAAATAAATAAAATAAATAATATAAACCTCTGGAATTATAATTCGTTTGGCGGCTATTAAAAACGATTAATAGCCTTACATGCCCCTTGCCTTAACTGACTCACTTGTACTTATGTACGCTGATGACGTTAAGCTTTGCATTCAGTATAGATTCACTAGCGCCCAATCTAGACTTCAATCCGATTTGGATAAATTTCAAAATTGGTGTTTATCAAATAACCTAAAGCTTAATGGATCGAAATGTAAACTCATGTCATTTTATCGATCTAGTCCTCACCAGGCTACGTACTTTCTCTATGGGAATGCCTTAGAACGATTAACTCAGGTTAACGATCTGGGTGTCCTATTAGATTTGAAACTTAAATTTACCGACCATATATCCACCATGGTTAATAAAGCTATGGGTGTGCTTGGTTTTATTAAAAGATGGTCAAAAGAATTCAATGACCCGTACTTAACAAAAACTTTATATACTTCACTAGTCCGTCCGATTCTTGAGTATGGATCGTGTGTCTGGAGGCCTCAATACGGCGTACACCAAGATCACATAGAATCTGTACAAAAAAACTTCCTTATCTTCGCACTTAGGAGACTTAATTGGGATGCAAATCTTCACCTTCCATCCTATCATTGTAGACTTTTATTAATAAACTTACCATCATTAAAAAACCGTAGAACGATGCTGGGTGTCATGTTTCTAGTTAATCCTCTTAATGGAAATGGAGACAGCCAGCATTTACTAACACGCTTAAATTTTAATGTTCCAAGTAGAAGGACTAGAAACTTTCGTCCTCTACTCCTTAGCCATTGTAGCTCGACATATGCCCAACACGATCCGTTCAGGGTATTATGTTCGGACTACAATGGTCTCTACAACATCTTGCCACTTTGCTCTACTAACAATCTTAAGTCCTTTATACTAAACGCCTTATCTGTGCAACATTCTACCTCTTAATACTCTACTCCTTCTCTTTATACTCTCTCGGATCTATCCCCGCGATTCGAGCCGTACGTTATGCGGCAGCGCGCCTCGGTCGGTTGGGCGGGAGGTGGGCTGTACGTATGCAGAGGGAACACGGCGGGATACGGCATTAAGGCCAGCACATTTGGCATGGGAGAAACTTTCGCACAGCCAACAATAGATGCTGGCCTGGGACGAAGATATCGGCTTATAGCACGATTTTAATGAGCAGACAACATTATATTCCATTTTAAAAAATTTTAAAAATTAGCATAAAGAAATGCGCGCAAAAAGATAAGAGCAAAATTAACTGCAAAAATTCAAAAGGCAGAAAATGAAAAAGAAGCAGAGCTATATTTGGATTGCGACTTTTTAATTTTATTAAATGCTCACCCAAATATGGCACTGCACAAGCGCGTAACTTTAATATTAAGACACAATATTAGTTTTAAAAAACAAGTGTTTAAATTAAGGTTTCAAACCCGCGTTTGACAAGAATAAAATTTATCGCCAGCGCAAAAAATAATCACGACTGTTCGCTATGAAGTGAAGGAAGAGAGTATGAGTATGAGTATGTTCATCCCAGACCTTTTAGTCAAGACGTATAAATGCTCTGATACCTGAAATAACGGATCGATTTTCTCGCTCGGAAGCGTTAGCTTGCGGCGAATGAGCGTCAGAGTATGCAATATTTCGTAGTGCTTCATCAGTTTGCGCTAGTGCTTCGTCATTGCCCGATACGATCGTCTCAGGGACACCAAGAGTCATGAACAGTTCATCTTCCAGATATTTGCATTCGAATTTATGCGTTTAATAAGTTTTAAAAATAAAAATTTGGTAAAGTGGTCAAGGACAATATGATACCAATGTTCCCACTTCTAAAACAAGGGTAAGGTCCAAGAAAGTCAATAAATATGCGTTGAAGGTGTCGTGCGTACTCCGGAGCTTTTCCTAAGGGAGGCCTAAGAACTTAGGAGCTTAGTTGCTTTGAATACCTCATAACCGTTTATATACATTTTTACATCAGGCACCAACCGAGGTGCAAAATTAGTATCTTCTGACTCGTTCGATGGTTTTATGTATACCCCATGCGAGGCTAAAGGACTAGTGTGTGCAGGGACAAGAACTTAAGAAATCAATTCAGGTGGTAACCATAGCTTCCAGACATATTCGACATGTATCTTGTCACCATTCAATTGTTCGGCTTTCCCATAAACATAGCCGCCCTCACCCGCGACAGAGAATCGGGAACAACGTTCAGACTACCTTTACGCTGTTCAACTCCAAAACGAAATCTTTGAAGACCTAACACCCACCGAGCTAAACGGGAATATAGATCAAAGTTCGATCTTAGCGAATCATGTTCAGTGATAATCGTAAACTTCTGTCCTTTCACGAATGCTCTGAAATTATTCAACGCTACTATTTCCGCCCCTGAATCTCCCCCTGGGAACACACATGCAGCACACTGAGGAGCACCGCGGAGGGTTTGCTTGGCACCCGACAACGCAGGAGCACAGACTGGATCTCGACACGCACATGGGAGCTCATCAGCAGGAGAAATACCCTCAAGTCGAAAGCGGATCACGACTGCAGGGCCCGTGATGTATTCATACAAGGCATACAAGGAACTCTGCAAGCTAGTGAAGAAATCAGCCAGAAATGACAAGAGAACACTGATAGATAGACTTGCAGAAAATGCAGAGAGCGCCGCCAACGCCAACAACATGCGTTCACTATACCAGACAATTGGTAAGCTATCTGGAAGCTACCAAAAGCAGAACCATCCAGTACGAGATATGAACGGAACACTCCTTATCGATGATGATGCCCAGATCCGTAGATGGCGACAATACTGGAGAGGACGGTTTACCCGCAGAACTGCTCCAAACTGACACGCTTCTAATGGCCGAAACGTTGCACCCGCATTTCGAGAGCATATGGGAGAACGAGCGAATCCCCCCATCTTGGAAGAAAGGCATCATCGTAAAATTACCGAAGAAAGGAGACCTCAGTGATTGCAATAATTGGCGAGGAATCACCCTGCTGAACATCAGCTACAAAGTGCTAGCCACTTTACTGAATGAACGTCTACTGGAAAAAATCTAGCAAACAATACGCGATGAACAAGGTGGCTTTAGGCCACCCAGGAGCTGCGTAGACCAGGCGAACACATTACGCGCAATCACCGAACAGGCTGTGCTTCCTATTCATCGATTTCCAGAAGGCGTTCGATTCAGTAGATAGAGCAGCGATATGGCGGGCGCTTGCAAAGAAGGGAGTACCACACAATATCATAAACATAGTGAAAGCTATGTACGTTGATGCGGATTTGGCGGTACTGCACAATGGTAAAATCAGTGCGCCTTTCCAGACGAACACTGGCGTCAAGCAAGGATGTCCTCTGTCACCGTTGTTGTTCAACCTGGTGATCGATAAGATTATGAATGAAGTGTGCAGTTCGAACCGCGGCATATCATGGAGCCTCACCAGACAACTAGAGGACCTGGACTATGCGGATGACATTTGCCTCTTAGCTCATAGATTCACCGACATCCAAGCCAAATGTAGTGACCTCGAAACTCGGGCCAAAGCAGTTGGGCTCTCCATTAATGCATCAAAAACAAAAGCGATGCGGATCCCCCACTCCCACCAAGGTAGGATCACCATATGCGGGAAAAGTGTCGGATACGTCGACAGCTTTGTATACCTAGGCACCGTTATATCCGCAAACGGGGGAGTGGAAAAAGACATGGAGAACCGTCTAAGCAAAGCCAGATCTGCTTTCGGGAGATTGCAACGCATATGGAGAAACCAGCAGATCAGCAGAAAAACAAAGCTGAGAATCTTCAATGCGTGCTGACATCGCAAAGAATGATACTGAAGCTGCAAGCCTTCGTCAATAAGTGCCTTAGGATCATATGTGGTATATTCTGGCCAAATAGAATAACCAATAATGATCTCTGGCGCTGCCCAAACGAAGCACCAATCCAGCAGCGGATAAAAAAAAGAGATGGAAATGGATTGGTCCCGCGCTAAGGAAAGAGCGAGACAGCATAGCTAGGATGGCCTTGGAGTGGAACCCGCAAGGAAGCAGATGAGTGGGACGCCCCAAGCTAACCTGGCGCCGATCAGCATTACGCGAACTCTCTAAAAATAACATCACCTGGGATCTGGCAAAAAGAACAGCGCAGAATAGGGTCCGTTGGAATGCACTTGTGGATGCCCTAAGCTCCCAAGCGGAGTAATAGGAATAAAAAAAAAAAACTATTTCCGCCAGACATTCTTGATCCGTTACGGTATAGTTTCTTTGCACCTGATTTAATTTCTTCGAAATGAATGCTATGGGCCGTTTATCTCCTTCTGACGATAACTGTACTAGAACACTACCCACGCCAGATTTGCTAGCATCACAATGAATGAATAACGGCTTTGAAAAGTCCATGCTACTTAACACGGGTGTCGCGCTAAGACATCTTTTTAACATCTAAAATGCTTTAAGTGTGATATCCATCAATCGGGACATTGTACTCGTCGCATTGCAAAGGGCATATCTTTAAAGTGGTACAGGGGCCATCCCGGCACAGAAAAAGCAGTTTTATCTCTAGATTTTACTTCAAAAGGCACCTAACATTAAGCATCTTTTAAGTCCAGACTTGTTATGTATTCTGCCTTAGGTAGTCTGCTCAGAATTCCGCTAATTTGGGGCAATGTATAAGCATTTTTCTTTGTAAAGATATTTATTTTACGACAAGAAGTCCAGACTTGTTCTGTATTCTGCCTTAGGTAGTCTACTCAGAATTCCGCTAATTTGGGGCAATGTATAAGCATTTTTCCTTGTAAAGATATTTATTTTACGATAATCTAAACAAATCCTGACTTTTCCAGGTTTGGCACTTTCAGATTCTTCGATTACTCTTAATCCTAACATCCTATCGATCTCTGCGTCCATTTTCTTCTACACTGCTGGTGATACTTCAAAGTGACGCTGCTTAATAAGCTTAGCTTTTTCTACTTTGATCGAGTGTGATATTAGACTGGTTTTCCCAGCCCTTCTCGTTCTGAAGACGGAAAACATGATGTTTCTGATTCTTGATGTTTCCGTATCAACCTTCAGACATGACTTCTCTATCTAATTCTTCACCAATCAAAATCATTCTTCACCAATCGGAATCAAAAGGGATCGTTAAAAAAGGACATGGATCTCTGGATCCGAAAGGTAGTGAGCATATTTGTCTTAATCCGAGTTTACAGCTTTTAACATCTTCCCAATAGGATTTGATTATTTTAAAATTCCGAGATTTAGAAGGTACTACTTGACCGGAATTTTTGGTAAATTTTGGATTTTACAGTGTAACAAGCTACTTTTAAGGTTGTTTTGACAGTCCGGGATACTTTGTGGTACTTCTATTGGTGCATCCACTTTTAATCCGTCAAGGTTGACTGGTGGCGAGAGGCGATTGAGGTCTTCGGTTTGTACAGCGACTTCCAATTGCCTGGCTTCAAGTTTTTTGAATACGTTATGCAATTGGGCTTATAAGTGTTGGCTGACCACAGCCATAACAAAATACCCGCTTTTCTGCTTAGAAGTCTTGGTACCTATTCCCTTCTTCGCAGCTATTCCAACAAACCAAAGGAAAAGCATCTACTACCTCGAGATGAATCTACCTCAGAAGATGAGCTAAACATCTACCTCAGAAGATGAGCTAAACATCTTCTGAGGTAGATTCAACTCGAGGATCAGGTTGGACGAGCTCTGAAATTTCTCGTTTGAAGGGAGTAACTTTATTATATCCATGAGAGTGCTTGACATCTTCTAGGAAGGCTTCCCGTCGAGGGCAAGTTTCTCTCAACTCGGATATTGTTGAAATGTCTATGTTCAATATCTCGTGTCAAATTTGCGGTCGTAAATTGGTTTTAAGAGTCATTCTCTTACGAGAACTTACGCTGTCGTAAAAACAATCAAAGTTTTCCCCGTTTTTATGTGTCTTATTCCGTATCAGCTCTTCGATATCTATATCGTCCCTCTTTTGACGAAATTACAATCGTTGTGCCGAACATAACTGGTCCC
This sequence comes from Drosophila monieri, assembly GCA_035047585.1. Classification (NCBI taxonomy): domain Eukaryota; kingdom Metazoa; phylum Arthropoda; class Insecta; order Diptera; family Drosophilidae; genus Drosophila; species Drosophila monieri. The sequence continues at coordinate 1,293,976 of JAWNPJ010000083.1, read as the reverse complement.
ATTGAACTTCGATAACTGATTTGTGGTAACACTAATAAAACTCATTCGCTCAAATGCGTCATGGCATTAGCGACGTTTGCTGACTCGTTGTCTACACGATCCTGGCTTTGAGTGTTTGTTGATGTGATGTGCAAATTCTATCTGACGACTTCTGGATTGTGATCGAGTTTGTAAACCCTTGCTTTCCAGAACTGGCCTGCAGAGAGTTCTACACACTGGACATTCGTCACTCTTCTTAAAATACACGTCCAGACATTTTTTGTGGAATTCATGGTGACACGACGTTTCAAATAATTCGCTGATGACCCGACCTCAGCTTTACATAACCCTTATAGCCCTCGACAGATTGACTTAATGGCCCCTTGCGAACTTTTTTTCTGGTGAAATGTTAGGCCAAGCAGCCACCAAAAAAAAACAATTGACATAATCGTGATATTTTTAGCTGCAGCGGCTTGTTATCAGCATTTATTCTTGTCTGTCTATCTCCCAGTTTCGTATGCGCTTTGTCGTTATTTGTAGCGCATGCGCTTTTGGGAGCTTTGGTAGAACTTCTGTGCCCAAGCTCTTAGTTTTTTTCACTTGTAAATTTGGCATTGATTGCCAAATTGGCTGTATATATTGGGGTTAAATTGATTGAAAGTTAATTGAAATTGTTTAATTCGGCCGCTACCAAAAATCTGTTAGCGTTAAAAACCCATTGCGATATTAATAATTTTCTGTTAGTTGCTACTATTTGCTACGAGAAGAAGAATGAGAGGTGAAATTGAAGAAGAGAGATGATTAGATCCCTATAAAATGTAAAACGGACAAGGAACCTTTCGCAAATGCTTTACTCTTGCTTTCCAGTTTGCTCTTACCAAAACCCAACACTCCAAGGCGAAATATAAATACACTTGTCCTAAATTCATTCGTGAATAGAGCACCTTATTGTGAATATGCCTCAATATTCCTAAACGTCTGAACTTAAAGAGACTAGTCTGGAGAATCAGAAAGGGCCTGAGGATGAACCGAAGATTGATAATGTTATATTTTCCACCAACTAAATTCCCTGCTCACTACTAGCATTGAAGGAAAATCCACTCGATACTTTTCCTGCGGACAGACAGAAAGCTAACAATTTCTACGTCTGTGTTTGTTTGGTCATTGAGTCTTTTCAATGACCTTTTCCTTTTTCCAAAATAACAAAAAAACGGAATTATTTATTTAACAACGTTATAAAATGTTTATTTGTCCGCATATGAAATGGAGTGCGAGAAAGCTCCGATTTAGAATGCGTATGCACTGAGATAAAGGGTACAAGTGAGCCTTTGAGCATAGGCCGGGCGAAAGCTCGTTAACTTAATGACAAAGATAAATAAAGCCGGGCAGCCGAGAAGAGCTCGTCGCTCCTCTATAGCTCGTTTTTAACTCGAACAAAATTGATCGCATTGTCAGACCAAATGTGCTGAGGCTTTCGGCGAATGCATATAAACCGTTTTAAAGCATGTAAAAAAGCAGATGTGGATAGATCCTTCACAAGCTCTACGTGCACGGCTTTAGTAGCAAAGCAAATGAAAACACTCACGTAACATTTTACGGGAGCTTTGTTGCGAACTTCTGGCTTATAGTAAAATGGGCCGCAGTCACTCCGAAAACCTGGCAACCGCAGACTGTTTGCTCCGGGAGATCAGCCATAATGTGCGCCAGCAACCGAGGCTTGGTGCGGAAGCATCGGATACACTTGTGCAATGCCTTCGTCACCGTTTTCCTACACCCGATTGGCCAGTATTGGGATCGAATAATTGTGTGTAGATTACGCTCATGGAAATCAACAACTATAGCCCGAGTACCTGGATGGCTTCTAGGCAATATAATTGGATGACGACTATCAAAATCCAATGTAGAATTTCTTAAACGACTGTCCACACGCAACAGGCCAAACTTGTCTAAAAAAGGAGAGGATGTGGCCAGTATGCTGGCTGACGAAATTTCCTTTCCATTCTGAAGCGCCTTTATGTCATCCCAAAAATACACACGCTGCACCAGACGCAATAGTAGGTGGGTTCCAGCGTTGATGTCGCTAGCAGTGACACCCTTGTGACGGACTCGCTGTGAGAACTTGTGCACATAAGCGAACACACGCTGCAGTGCTGGAAACAAGTTGGCGTACTTGGAACTAGCTGTCACGTCAACGTACGGGGATTTGATTAGCAGAACCCTTGCCCTTAGCTCCAGAGTGGGTTTTTCAGATAGAACCGCTGCTGGCCACTGGTCTTGAAGTCCAAGAAGAAACGCAGGACCATGGGACCACAGTTTGTCAGTAACTAACCCCTTGGGAAGAGCACCACGCGAGAGGATGTCTGCCGGGTTCAAAGACGTAGGAACATAACGCCATTCCATCGTTCTGGTCAATTCCTGGATTGTTGAAACTCGATTGGCGACGAAAACATTAAAGCGAGCGGACTCCTCCCGAATCCAGAACAGCTCCACAGCAGAGTCGCACCAGCAGAAATACCTCCCATCGTAGACCATCAACTGAGCTACTTCCGACATAAGCCGAGCCAGCAACTCTGCTCCTGATAACTCCAGTTTCGGTACTATAACTGTTTTTAGAGGTGCGACTCGGGACTTTGAGCAGAGTAAATGACTTTCTGACCTTGTACCCTTCGATATGACATAAATGCAAGCACCATAAGCCTCGATGCTGGCGTCACAAAATCCATGAATCTCCACTTCAGACTGTGATGATAGTGACTGTTGGGCCAAGCAGCCACCAGAAGAAAACATTTGTGCATAATTGTAATGTATTTATCTGCAGCGTTTGTTATCACCCTTTTCTTATCTGTCTGTCTCCCAGTTTCGCATGCACTTTCTTGTTCTTTGTAGCGCATGCACTTTGGGAGCTTGTGTAAAGCTTCTGCGCAAGCTTTTTGCACTTGTTTTTCGGCATTTGATTGGAGAGGCTTGTTTGGGGTTAAATTGAACCCCGGAATAAAAATTGAAAATAAATTGATAAATCGTGTGTTTAATTCGGCCGCTACCAAAAAGCTGGTAGCGTTACATTTGGTGACCCCGACGTGATTACATCCCGAATTTGGTTGTTGTGATCAGCGTTAATAAGTGCCGCGGAACTGTTGGTTTTCTTTTCTTAAAATTTCTCGTGTTTACATAATGGAGTCTGGAGCTGAAGCTACTGGATCTGCCGTTTTAAGCAGGGAGAGGATGCTGTGGAAGCGAGCAGAGGTAACGTGTCAGGAAATGGAGGTCCTGCATCAGAAGGTCAAGGCTGCGATGCGGTCCGACGACTCATCCATCCTGACCCTCGAGTCAATGGAGAAGTGTCTGCGCGAGCGATTCACTACGCTGCAGTAGGAACTGGAGGAGCTCAACTATAGTGAAATCGGATGGGATCTATATTAGAAATACTCTCAGCTGGCCACGGACGTGCATGTTGACATCCAGGTAGAGGTTGCCAAGCGCTCCATTAGAGTGGCTGCGCACTCTACACTGTTGGATTGTACTAGAGGTGCTGGTATTTCACCCCCTCCATACAGGCCTGCTCCCTCATTGCCCCCGTTGCCGATGCCCACATTTAGCAGCGGCTACGCCGAGTGGCCTGATATCTGCGCCCTGTTTAAGACGACGATCGACAGCCATCCTCACTTGACCAAGATGGAGAAGCTAAGGTGGCATATTTCATGTCTGCGGGAGTCAGCCTTGAAGACTGTGAGAGCGTTGGAGATAACTGACGCTAACTATGATGTTGCCCTTGATCTTTTGCGCAACAGATTTAGTAGTCGCCGCTAATATTCCAGGCTCACATCAACGAGATCTTGCAGCTAAGGGTGGTTGAGCCAGGATTCGTTGCTCGGGAGCTCCGCTTCGGGAGTTATCCGACCGTTTCAATGGTCATATGCGGTCCCTCATGAGCTCCGGAACACCAGCCGAAATTCAAATATGCCTCCTCATCCAGATCATCTTCCAAAAACTGGATCCTGCCACAAGGGCCAAGTGGGAAGACTCTCTCGCAGGAAGCCGTGATGATAGCCTACCAACTTGGGAATCTATGGCTCAATTCTTGGAGCAAAAGGTGCCGGACGCTTGAAAGCGTGGAGTTTTCGTTGCCTACGCAGCCACCAGCAAACCGGACGAGCCGATGTGGATCGCGTACCAACCGATCTTCGTGCATGGTTACTCCTACTCCTGCTTTGTGCACCCTGTGCGGTGTTTTGGCTCAACCCTTGCCAGCTTGTGCTAGGTTCATTGCTTTGCCAATTGAGGAACGGTACGACGAAGTGCGGCGGCTAACTCGCTGTTTTGTGTGCCTAGAGGATGGCCATTTCGCTCGTGGATGCTCAACTTCCCGCTGCGCAGCGTGCAATCGCCGTCATCATTTGCTGTTGCACCATCGCGGGAAGTTTTCCAGTTCTACCAATGCTTCACCTGCACGAATCTCAGTTCCCATCAATGCAGTTTCCGTCGCGAACCCACCATCCCGCTCAATCAGCACTGTCATGACCCAGTATCGCAATGCTAAGCCAGTACTCTTGCCAACCGCCAATCTACTCGTTAGTGGTCGATCTGGAGCCCTCCTGCCGTGCCGAGTGTTATTGGATTCCGGTTCACAAGTGAATCTCATCTCGTCGCGGCTGGCAAAGTCATCTTCAGCTTTGCCGCTCTGAATGTGCTACCACGGTAGCCGGCTTCAGGCGGCGGTGAGTTTGAGATGGATGGAGTCTCTGTTAGTGTGTGGGTGAATTCCCCCATAGCACATACTCTGTGGGAATGGAGGCTGTTGTAGCTTCTCACATTACGGACTATCAGCCCAACCTCAACATACACGAGTCGAGGTGGAAGATTCCCGGAAGCATGGATCTGGCAGACCCCAACTTCCACCGAACGCAGCGAGTGGACCTGCTGATTGGGGCCAGCTTATTCTTTGACTTGTTGTCTGCTGGCCAAATTCAGTTAGGTCACGGGCTCCCCATTGCTCAGAATACTCGATTTGGCTGGGTGATTTCTGGACGCGGTGGACTATCACGGGAATCGTCGGCGTCCTGTGCTAGAGAGGAGACTGGAGTAGCCTATACTGGAGGATGTGAAGTGGATTCTTAGAGCTACGTGACAGGATAATCATTGCAATGATGTGACTGCTGCCCCTTCCAAAATTGTTATTGAAGGGTCACCCTTCAATGGGAGGAGGATGTTGGGCCAAGCCGCCACCAGAAGAAAACATTTGTGCATAATTGTAATGTATTTATCTGCAGCGTTTGTTATCAGCCTTTTCCTATCTGTCTGTCTCCCAGTTTCGAATGCGCTTTGTTGTTCTTTGTAGCGCATTCACTTTGGGAGCTTGTGTAAAGCTTCTGCGTAAGATTTTTACACTTGTTTTTCGGCATTTGATTGGAGAGGCTTGTTTGGGGTTAAATTGCACCCCGGAATTAAAATTGAAATTAAATTGATAAATCGTGTGTTTAATTCGTCCGCTACCAAAAAGCTGGTAGCGTTACAGTGAACATCTAGGGAATTCAGCACGCTGCGCCATGGCGAAGCTGGAACAAATCATGTCCCAATCGGAGCGAAGAGCTTGAGGTAGACTTTCATCCCAGGACAACTCTCATGGCATAGCTTCTGAAGAAAGATCTTCGCCTTCGTAATGACAGGCCCAACAAGCCCTATCGGATCATAAAGCCGGGCGATTGAGGAGAGGATGATGCACATCGTGGGCTTCGAAGTTGATTGAAGCCCTCCAAACGAAAATAGCAAGCGGTCAGTAGAAGGATCCCAAGCGAGGCCAAGAGTCTTCGTAAAGTTGCTGCCATCATCAAACATTAGGAACGACTCTCGATCCTCTTTCGGCACGTCAGAGAGCACTTCAGAAAAATTGGAGCACCACTTTCTCAACAGAAATTGGCCCTTGGCGGGGATCCCCGATGCTGCATTATGTTGGTAGCCTCCTCTTTGGGCTACACCTTCGGAAATTAGATCATTAACATAAAAATCGCAACGCAGAATTTCGGCACCCTTTGGAAACAAAGACTGCTCATCCTCTGCCAACTGATGCATTGCTCGAACTGATAAAAATGAGGCCGGCTTTGTCCCATAAGTGACCGTATCCAGTTTAAAAACCTGCAACTCATCCTGGGTGGAATTCCGCCAAAGAATGCACTGAAGATAGCTGTCCTCGGGGAAAACTCTGACGCATCGGTACATTTTTCAAATATCTCCTGTAATGGTCAATCGATGGTAACGGAACCTTAGAAGAATGTGCAGCAGCTTTGGTTGGATAACTGGACGAGACATCAAAACGACATTCAATGAATACCCAGACGTAGTGGAAGTCGAACCATCAAAAACAACCCTGAGCTTGGTTGTTGAACTCTCCTCCTTCAAAACGCAGTGATGTGGTAGGAAATACTGTCTGGCAGGTCGTGAACTAGGCGGGACTGGAGACATATGCCTCAAATCTAAATACTCCTTTATGAACGCAGCAAACTGATCCTTCAATTGAGGCTGACAGCAAAGCTTCCTATCGAGGGAGAGAAATCGTCGCACGGCTTGTCAGTACGATTCACCTAGCAACTCAGAGCTGACCTTCAACGGCAGCTTCACCGAGTAGGCGCCTGACTCGAGCCGAGCAGAATGCTGCGCGAAATGCGTCTCGCAATCCAATTCCTCTTTCGTCCACTTCACAATGGGCTCGGATCAGTCTTCGATTTCCCAAAATTTACGGAGCAGACACTCTAAGCGCTCATCCAGCTGGCTTGGGCTCTTCACAACGTCCTTGCGGGCTGTGGCTGCGAACGACTTTCTCTCCAGATGTGAACCACCTCCACACACAACCCATCCAAGCCGGGTTTTCTGCAGTACCGGTAGGCCAGCTGAGAGCTGGATTTGACCAACACACAGCAGTTCATAGAATAGACTGGCTCCGATAAGTAAATCGATCCGCTGCGGTCGAAAGAACTGGGAATCAGCCAAAGTGAGGTTTGATGGAATATTCCAGCTGGAGACATCCAAGCTAAAACTAGGCTGGAGGTCCGTGATGTTGGTGGCGATAACAGCGTTGACAAGGGCCGAATATTCAGAGCAATAGGATCGTAGGAGCACATCAACAGAGAATCCGTCTGTCGCGAAGCATGTGTCGCCAATGCCCGACACTGCCACGTACGATTTGCGTCTACGAAGCTGCGGCTGACTAGCCAGTCGGGACGTAATCACGTGCACCTGCTATCCTGAATTCAAAAGAGCCCGGCAAGGAACAAAAACCCCAGCACGACTCCGAATGAGAATTTTCGCTGTGGCCAGGAAGCCTATCTCACCGCTGCGACCCTGGGCAACTAGTGCATTAGCCGTGGATGGTGAAGCGCCTATTGGCTCGGCGCACTCGGCTGCGGCTGACGTAGACGGCACAGCCGAAGGCTGGCTGCTGGAAGACTGTAACTCTCAAAAATGCAACAGACTGTGATGCCTCCTCCCACAACTGCGACAATTATCAGCGAGGCACTCACGCACTGATGGCCAGTTTGGAGACATTTCCGGCATAGATCTAGTCGCCTAGCCTCGCCAAGGCGGCTCTCAGGGGGCAATGACAAAAATCTTGGGCATGCAAAAACTACATGGGACCACTCACCGCATAATATAAAGGCAGAGGCAGGTGAATTAGTAATAATAAAGGACGCTCTACTGTTATTTGCGACTCTACATCTTCCCACCTGAGTACCCGGCGCGTAAGCGGCCAAGGCCACATCCATAGCCTCCAAAGTCCAGCAACGCTGTATCAAAAACTCTGCCATCGACTCCCAAGTAGGGATGAGATCCGAGTTCGAGGCATTTTGACCTTCCTCCCACTTGGCCTGAGTAGCTGTATCCAACCTTTGAAGAAGTACCTGGACAATGATGCAGCCGGCGATCTGAACTGTCGTCCCCAAATTTTTTAAGGCTCGCATATGGGCATTGAACTTATCGGACAGCCCTCGAAGCGCTGCCACTGAGCCACCTTCCAATAGATTGAGGCCCAGAATCTCGTTCACATGAGCCTGAAATATCAACCAACGGTTATTAAATCGATTCTCCAAAAGCTGCACTGCGACATCATAATTCTCCTCGGAGATTTCCAAGGATCGGACTGCCTCTAAAGCGGAGCCCCGAAGACAAGATCGCAAGCTCTGAAACTTTTCCACCTTACTTATATAAGGATTGCAACCTACGATCGTCGAGAAGACCGAATGAAACTCAGCCCACTCTGAATATCCTCCGCTGAAAGTAGGAAGAGGAAGAGGAGGCAAGGCTTGAAAACTGTGACTGAGCGCTGGTTCCACCTGAATACTGAAATTCCGCTGGCAAGGGTGGAATGAACGCAATTCGAGCAGAGCGCAACGACGTCTCGTGCTCGATTTCGGCAGCATAGTCGCTACAAGCAAGTCCCTGCTTATCTCAGCAATATCCAACTCTTCAAGCTCCCCGTGGATGGCCTTAAAGTCCTCGTACATGGCGACCAACTGGCCGTGACGCATATAGAGCATGTCTGACGCACTGTGGAGCATGTCCACCTTTGACATTGGCTGGATGGCGCCTTGGATCCTCTTCAAATCCTGGAGGATACCCTTTGCCTTGCATTTTAAAATCGCACTCCGAGATGGAGTGGGTTCTCCTGTGACGGCGCCGCTGGAGTTCATCGCCACTATAATTGAAATACGCTCAATTGAAGTAAAAACACGCAAAAATTAATTTTGGCGCCAAAATTGTAGTTCTTGTTTATTTTATTATATTGAATTACATTTGTGCGCAGCGAACACGATTTAGCCCACTGTTCGCTCAGAACCGTACACTGAGTTGTGGAATGTATATATACATATATGAACGCTTGTGTGAGGCGAATGCACTTGCAAGTGGAACATATGTATGTATGTATGTTGGCGGACCGGATAACAATTGTATTTTATGCCTATGTATTTATTTACATTATTAAATGATTTATGTATAAATACAAAATACTTGTTTCACTGATGCACTGTATGCAGTTTATGTTCAAAAATGTACATACATATGTTAATACACCGCGCAAAAAACTGAATCGGGTATGTTCGCACTGGTTCTGTTTTATGCTCGTGGAATTGTTTATTTTATTAATTAAATCACGTCGGGGTCACCAATGTTTGGTCATTTAGTCTTTTCAATGACCTTTTCCTTTTTCCAAAATAACAAAAAACGGAATTATTTATTTCACAACGTTATATAATGTTTATTTGTCCGCATATGAAATGGAGTGCGAGAAAGCTCCGATTTAGAATGCGTATGCACTGAGATAAAGGGTAAAAGTGGGCCCACCTTTGAGCATAGGGCGGGCGAAAACTCGTTAACTTAATGACAAAGATAAATAAAGCCGAGCGGCCGAGAAGAGTCAGTTTGCGACCAACAACAGCTATAAGATAATGAACATATGCCAAACTATAATTATTACATTTATGTATATATTACATTTATATTGAGTCAATTTATGCCGTGGCTGCTGCCTGACCCAACAGTGTTCGTAAAAAACAAAAGAAATGTGAGTCTCAGCGAGACTCGAAAAAGCGAGATTTTAAAACCAGAGAGAGATAGATAAGAATGAATGAAAGAATGAAACAAGAAATAGATTTAGCCTTTGCGAAACCACTGGTGTTGTTTTGGTCGCGATTTGCACGCCCTACCTTCGATCACCATCCGTGAAGGTAGACCCCGGTGACCCCTGTATTCCTACGGCCAAAGAAACATCAGCAGAGTTGAAGCACTCGACTACTCAGATTTCATATTGTCTAAAGTGAGGTTTAATGAACTAAAATACATAATTTCATTTTTTTTTATCTCGTAATTAACACGAAGTTAACTAATTCAAAGTATTTATATATTAATATAGTAATAATTATTATATTAATAATAAAGATAATAGATATATACATACATAATAAATAAGATTAAAGATTTCAGATGAATATTCAATGGATCTCAGATATGCTTAAGAGTACTAAAGTATTACTTTCATAATTACTTATAATTTAAAATAGTTCACTTGAACATAATATAAAGATATAATATGATAATATGAAGATTTCTATAATTTATAATTTCAATACCATCGAACAAGATCTTAATATTATATAAAAAGGTAGAAATATTTAAATAATGCAAAACAAAAATAAAATGTTCACTTCCACTATAACTTGTGGGAATTATCCAGTCCCTTGATTGGACATGGTGGCGAGGTTATTTGCTCATCAAAAAAAAAAGAAAATGCTGTCTTTTTCTTATAAAAGACTCGAGGCACATGTTGCGGCTTCAAGGTACAAAAAAATGTAGGGCCTATAACCGGCAACCGGTTGCAGCGGTGCGGAATGAGGCAGTGGCAGGGCGATGGCGGCACGAGGCTTTAATTTCGGTTTTTATATTTCTAATGCTAATCCGCCATGCCTGTTAAAAGTTGCTGGTCTGTGTACCGGGGCTCCCTTTTATTTATTCCAGCGTTGCTAGAATCTCCTTAAATGGCTGCATTCTTTACAACCCTTAGGTTGAGCCCCTTCTGAAAAGGAACCAGTCTCGACAATCTACTGCCAATTGATCGAGATTGAGATCACCTACCTTTAACTAAATTTCTAATCAGTTTCCACTCAACCTCGCTCTTTAGTTTAAACTCACTTTTCGACTTCTTAAAATCACTGGGTAAAATAGCTGTATTCGCTTTGCGAGCTGCTTGGCACTGTGTAGAAACTTTAGCACGGTTAGGCTCCACTGATGCGTACCTTGGATCCAAATACGTCTTTGCACTTCGGAAGATGGTTTTAGAAACAACAAGTTAAAATTTTCTTACGCTGAGCTTGGCGGAATTGCGCGGAAAAAATCCATGTGGCTGATTTGGCTTTCCGAACCAGGGCTGCCAACTTTATTGCATCCTATTGTAGGGCAACCTAGCGGAGATCGGTTCTCAAACCCTGAAACGGTTATGAATTATTATTCTCCCCACTGGCTTCCCCACAGTTGCTACAGGTGCCGTTACACTTACTTTTTAAAAGGCTTTGTATAACAGTACATAATCTATATTGAATGAAGATTGTGTCTAACACGCTTGTGTCTTTAAGCGTGTCTAACACGCTAAGCGTTGTTGTTTCAAGAGCTTCAAAAACCCGTTGCTTATCAAAGAATTTGAATGGCGTATTTTTTCTTTGTAGTGGGTTTAAAGGATTGGCTTACAAATAATGATTTGGCATAAAATTGTAATAGATGTAGTAGATAAGTGTAGGCTTCCATTCCTTGACAGCTGAGTTATAAAGAAGGATACTCAGGTGCTGAAGGAATAATCTCATCGAAATAGTTCCGGCAATTTTCTTTGCCAGATATATTTTGTATTTACCCTTGCAGTTAAGTGGCAGTTCATATTATAAGTTGCAAATATCTGATTTAGTTGGCTGATCCTCATGAGAATTTCATCATAAAACCAATTTCTTTGAAAAGCAAGCTTCTATCTCTAAAAAAAAGCTATCACATATGTATCTTATCGTTCGGTTATATGAAAGCTATAGGATATAGTCAATCGATCCCGGCCATTGGAAATTAAGCTTTTAATTCCAAAAAAGTAATAATGGTTTCACAAAGTTACACAAAAGACTCTTTAAAACACTTATTATATTATTTATATTATAACTTAATATTCATTGTTCTTTTCTTCTATTAAAATTTACTACAGAAAAGGGCATATTAAAAAAGCATGGATATGGTTTAGTACATGGGGAGCAACTTAGAGACAAATGGGGTGATGACAGCCAGTCTGATAACCTCGAACTGATAGCCCAAGATGGTACATTGGCATCGTCAAGCGGTGGCGCAGCAGCCTCTGAAGTAGAACGAACTTTGAAATCTCTGAATGGATACCATGAAGATATTTTAGAGGCCCTACGTAATGCTGCGACACACCGTGGCACTGGAACTGGCAACACACCAGTTGGTAGTGGTAGTCTTAGCGAAGAAATGTTACGAAAAACATTACAGGATTGCAACTCTTCCCAGCTGGGATACTCTGCTGAGTCACATAAGCGTACTAACGGATCAAAGTCAAACTCTCGTGAAAATATTTGCGACAAAGCTGCCGTGCACGCAATATTACTTGATTCCACCGGAACTGGTCTCGGAAACATTGGCGTGGGAGCAAGCATTGGCACTGTTGGTGGATCGGCCTCTATTTCAGGAGGTGTCTCACATGGAACTGCATTGCTGCATCACCACCGATCGCAGCATCAATTGCACCAACCTTTAAATATGGCACTACAAACACAACAACTGGATGAAGACGAAACACCAGCAACTGGTCCCCTACGCATACGTAATCTAGAAGACTTAATACGACAACTGGAGCATCATTCATCGCGACACATGAGCCCAAGCGGATCAGAGGACATACGCATGTCAGAAGCTGATGCTGATCGTCACTATAGACTAGATAGTTCTGCTGCTTGTAGTGAATCATCACAAGGGTTAGTGGCATTTTAAATAATGAAAATTAATTTATCCTTATTATTAATTGTTTATTTAATTGTTAAATTTTTATAAAATTAAAAAAAAAAGTATTACATTTTCTTGGTGTCGAATAATACCACAGAGTAGTTCATTTTGAAACATCATTTGAAGCGCTTTATACACTTTGTAGCTTTTTAAAAGTTCGAATATGTTTCTGATTTATTTTCAGTTTAAAGTATATTTAAGTAAATTTTATTCGCATTTGTTTTAAAATCTAGGCCGGAAAACGTTTTATAGTTTGGGGTGGGAGCCAAACACTATTAGCTTTAATAATATTTTTTACTAGGTTACTATTTGCATTACTATGTTATTTCAGGTCATGTTCCAATATTATTATATATTAATTTACTTTTAATTAAATGCTCATTCCATTTTAAACACCCTTCGAATTTAATTATGATTTCAGTGAATTCCGTTTTTAACATAATGTGAAATAACTAATTACTTGCCAATTTAAAATTGTATCATTCGCAGCTCCAATCAGTTATTAGCACAATCGCAGAAAACTGCTACAATTCATACATCTTATAGCAATCGTTGTCGTCCACGCTCGGAAGAGGAAGCTAGATTTTCACTTGGCAGCCGCTACCGACAACCGCCACCAGCCGCAAGACACGCGCCACATCAATCGCATTCACCTCATGCATTTGGACATCATACACACCACTCTCATACCCATGGACATCCAACCCACGGTCCACACTCGTCGCATCACTCCTCCCATAGCCATTTACACCAGGAGGATGAAGCTATTTATGAATCTGCTGACCACCATGAACACAATCTTGTCGATGCACGTCTCGATCGCCATGAAACACCAGAAAGTGAAAGGTAAGTGGGTAACCTTTGGGCACTAAAATTACAATTATTGTTTCATTTATGGGCCGTTTTATACCCTTGCAGAGGCTATGTTTCCGATAGACATAGAGTAAACAAGTTTATTTAACTAGTTAAAAATATTTAATAACATATTTTATACATTTATATTTAATTCAAATAGTATTTATAATAAGGGGAAAAAAGCGCTTCCCACCCTATAAACTATAAAGTATATTTTTGGGTAGTATCACAAGCGAACTTGATCAAGTCTTCTATGTGCATGGTTGTTGAAGAATTATAATTATAGCTGAAGAATGAACAGGTTGGATTATGTTGAGACGGCTGGCGGATCTTAGCTAGAAAAATCCGACACACTTAGACCGTATTCTGAATATGCCATTCTTTTTTTTTTTTTTTTTTTTTTTCCTATTGCTCCGCTTGGGAGCTTAGAGCATCCACAAGTGCATTCATCCACCGGACCCTATTCTGCCAAATCCCAGGTAACAGAGAGTATGCGCGGCGTAGTGCTGCTCGGCGCTGGGCTAAGCTTGGGGCGTCCCATTCTTCTTCTTCCTTGCGGGTTTCACTCCAAAGCCATCCTTATGCTGTCTCGCTCTGACCAATCCATCCATTTCCATTTATTTTTTCTTTTATTTGCTGCTGGAGAGCGGAGGGTCGTCATCGGGTTGGGGGGTGATTGTTTTTCTGATCTTGTGTTTGTTTCTTAATCGTTATTTTTTGGTCGATCCGGTGATTAGCCGAGTGCAACCTATCTCAGAAGTGGGGTGGCTGCCACCTAACGACATCTGGGAATGCCGGTTTTCGGTTTTCGTGCATATAATTATAAATAGAAAGAATCCGATAAGAACTTTCACTATTTACATCATATGCGCGAGCGCCGAAAACTTGCAGGGCCATGCACTTGACATGAGTGGGGCTCGAACCCACGACCTCACGCTTAGCGAGCTAGTACACTAACCACTAGGCTATGAGGCCCCCATATATATGCCATACTTAGCATAATCCTGAATGCTATACTTAGCTTACCAAATCCAAGACGAGCTGGAACAGAACAAGCGAAAGTATCGGCATGCAGGCTTAGGGAAACTCAGAAATGGAGCCACCTAAATTAGGGTCACTCCACCATTCTGCTGAACTATCCTCTCATTCCCAGTAGTACAGACTACTGTATTCCAAGGAAGTGCACACAAACACCTTTCAAGCCCTCATTTCCAACAGAGAGGAATGGGGTGACCAAATCCCAGGCCCAGAGATGGCATTAGCACCTCTTTCAGACTTTCAAATCACTGCATTTCATCAGTTCGGTCACAAGTAACTCTAAAACAGTCTTAGACTTCAGATCATCTGTCCATGATATGGCAAACCAGTATGACATAAGCCTCATCTGGGTCCCAGGTCACAGGGACATCACAGGCAACTGCAAAGCAGATGAAATGGTACGCAAAGGTACCACCACACCGCTCCAGGGAGAACTGGAGGGTACCGGTGTACCACCGATGCCAACAAGGAAAAGAACCAGCTTAGCTGGGAAACTGTCCAAAATTGAGAAATTGTTGGGCCGGGCAGTGACCAAGGGGATATTCTACTATTTCTTCAGCTTCCTCGTCTCTCCAGCTGCGGCAGTAGTCGTATCAGTAGCAGACTGCTCTGCAGTTGCCTGAGATGCTCCTGTAACCTGGGACCCAGATGAGGGTGATGCCATACTGTTGGGGCATATCGAGAAGAGATGAGACTGTATTTGAATTGCTGAAAATGGAGCCGATCGATTTTATAGCTGCTTAGCTGTTACTGAACATTTTTACTTTACCGTTGGTGAAGCTAGATTTTTTTAGAGGCTTAAGTGCTTTCTTAATGGTCATCTCCTCAGCCTGGAATACATTGCAGTGGTCAGGATGGTGCAGAGAGGGGTGTTTATATACCCTTGCAGTTAAGTGGCTGCTTGTATTATTAAATATATATAGCGGATCGTATATAGTTGGCCCATCCCTATAATAATTTCACATTCAAACAAATTGTCTAATAAAAATGTTGAAAACAGCCCCAAGAATCTTTAAAAATACCAAGGTTGTGTTATTTTCGATCGTTCAGTTATACGGCAGCTATAGGATACAGTCAGCCGATCCTTATGAAATTCGGTAATTCGGATCAGTGTGCTAAAAAAGGAATCCGTTGAATCCCATCCTTCTAGCTTAAAAAACGCCAAAAGTTTGGCATTTCCGATCAATCAGTTATATAACAGCTATAGCATATAGTCGACCGATCCCGACCGTTTCGACTTATATAATGCCTGCCTGTGTGCAGAATTTTAAGTCGATAGCTTTATAGCTTGCGTAGAAACAAACAGACAGACGGACATGCTTGTATTGACTCAGGAGGTGATCCTGATTAAAAATATATATACTTTTTAGGGTCGGATATGTATCCTACACTGCGTTGCACACTTTTGACCAAAATTATAATACCCTCTGCAAGGATATAACAAAAAAGGAAACCTAACTTCGGGCAAAGCTAACCAATCGAAAGGTATTGTTTTAATTAGATTACTATATATATACATACTATATAGTATATATATACTACATTATATGCTGTTGGTAAATCATTTATCAGACGCCCTGATCATGGTATCAATTCGGATCTGAAAAACTCAGGATCTTTTTAATGTATCCTCGTAATAGTGTCTTAACGCGCACGCTAAGCCCATCCGCGTTTCCCCACCTCGTGTACTGTCGTGCACAGTGATATTGGTTCATTCAGTTGGCCGATCTCGTATTTATTGGCTCAAAACTCATTTTAATAATTATTTTTTTTTATTATTATAATTATTTTTCGGCGACGGTCTTGTTTATGCGTCTAACTGTAAACGATCTGAAAATTGGGTCTTTTCAGACACATAATTTGGAGCGCATCTGACTTTTCTTTCTGGGTTTCTAAGGTATGCTTGAATCGAGTCAGGAAGTGATCCTGATCAAGAATATATATACTTCATAGGGTAGGAGATTTTTACCAATTTCTAAATCCTGATTTTTATTTTTAAGATTTTTTAAATCCTGAGTATAGGAGTATAGAATATAGGATTGCCCGAAATCTTTAATCGAAATTCTCATATGGGCCCACTACATCCGATCCGATGTATATAAAATGCTTATTATCTTACCCTTGAATCAACTTCGACTCCGCCCGAAGTTAGCTTTCCTTTCTTGTTTCAAATGCATTTCTTAGTGCGTGCAGTGCTCTAAAATTGATACCCTCTACTCATATTTGCTAACAAGTAGAATTTGATTAATGAATTATGTCTGGTTACTCCAATGTCCCCGCTAGTTTTGTTGCACTATAATTCACATTCCTCTGTAATGTGTAACGGTGAGTGTAAATGCAAAGACCCGCCTTCACCGGGGCACGCTATAGAGTCCGGCACTCGCTCGCCGGCTTGGGGGGTGGTGGTTTTGTTTTGGACGGATCGCACAAGTTACATATTAACAATCTAATGTCGAGAATTGATCCTTCTAGCGACAAAAAATATAATTGCTGGATAAAACTAGTAGAAATCTATGGGAACTTAAAATTTTACAGAAGATAGTAGAGAAGAATAAGAGAGCGAAGGAGTAAGCGATGCGGACCCACTGGTGTAGATGTGGTCGCGATTTGCCCTCCGAACCTATGATCAAAATCCTTGACTTCAACTATGGTGACCCCTTTTTCCTACGACTGCTAGGTCATTAGCTGAGTTAAGATAAATAAAGTTTTAGTTGGTTTTTATAATACAAGGTTAAGAAGATCGTTCATCCGAGGACTAAAATATTCAGAGTAGTAAAAAAAATATGTGAAAAAATAAAAATGTAATCCGAATTGTATTTCGCTGAATTTCAAAGAACAGTTTAATATATATATATACCCCTGAGAAAAGATTTTCAAAATGTATTCTTAAAGTCTACAGCTGCTTTCTTAGCATCTGAAAGCGAAAAATTGAGGAGGTCTAAATATTTACAATAAACTCGGCTATTTTCAATAAACTAAATTCAGAATGGCTTACTTTACATTTGACGACTAGGGATAATATCTTTATTTTTAGTGTTTATTCCATTCAAAAATATTTTCATAGTGTTGCAAATCAGTGGAGAATTTATATAATGTAAAAAGCATGCACAAAACGACTCACTATATTCACTCCAGATCCACCGCAAAAAGATCGATCTTCCGAGGGCTGAAAGTTGTAATTTATCTAATGCGGCCTTGTCTCCAAATTAGGTGATAAAATACTTTTGGTCTGCTTAAATGTGTAGAGATTCCTTATGTACTCGCATATAAAAGCTTTAAGCTTATGTACATGCTTTTATATACTCGGAGAGAAATTTAGTTTAGATAAAACATAAAACTATTGTCGGGTCAGGCAGAAGCCACGGCATAGTTAGATCAATATAATATATACATAAATGTAATAATTGTAGTTTGGCATATGTTCATTATCTTATCGCTGTTGTTGGTCGCAAGCTGACTCTTCTCGGCCGCTCGGCTTTATTTATCTTTATCATTAAGTTAGCGAGCTTTCGCCCGGCCTATGTTCTAAGGCGGGCTCACTCTTGCCTTTATCTCGGTGCATACGCATTCTAACTCGGAGCTTTCTCGCGCTCCATTTCATATGCAGACAAAATAAACATTTTTATATCGTTGTGAAAATAAATAATTCCGTTTTGTTATTTTGGAAAAAGGAAAAGGTCATTGAAAAGACTCAATGACCAAACAACTATAAAAATATATTAAATTCAAACTTCTATATCATGTTATATACGGCTTTGATTCAATGCTAAGTCAGACTTAAATAACTAAAGGAAATAATTATAAAAAATTTGTTCTACATTTAGAAAAATTCAACATAGGTTAGGGCCACAAAATCTTTAAAGAAATCCCATTTTTTGGATTGGCCTAAATTATGCCAATGAACGAAAAGGTCCGAGTTAGTAACGCCGGCCAGGGTGCTAGGGTGTGCTGTTACGGCAAGGGCGTCTACTCTGGGTGGGGTTTATATCCACTCCAATAAATTAATCATTTTCTGCCGCGACATGGCCAAAGCTCGGGAAGATACATATGTTCCGGGGACGGTGTCACTTTATCTTATAATGGGGTTATTGTGGGCTTTGCTAAGAACTTCGGGATCCATAATTTCCAGGCGTGCTCATCGTGGACCTGCATGCCCGTAAGATGTTCTGCTTTACAGTAGAGATAACCATCTTTCGCCTTTAGATAAGAAAAAATATTTTCGTTTTCCTTCACGTGCTTCAGTAAATCCATATAATCCAGGGATTGGAAACAGTCGAATTTCATGTCAACCAATAATCCCTATCGCAAATCGATGCTCTATGGTGAACCGAAATCTTTGCAGAGCTAGTGCCCACCGAGCTAAGCGAGTACTAAGGTCCGTGTTGGACATGAGCCACTTTAAGGAGGCGTGATCAGTGATGATCTTAAATTCATGCCCTTCCACGTATGCTCTAAAATTTTTAGGTGCCACTATTTTAGCCAGATATTCTTGTTCTGTAACCGTATAATTACACTGAGCCTTTGCTCAGTTTTTGCACAAGAACCGCGCCAACTCCGGTCTTACTGGCGTCACAGTGTATTAAAAAACGTTTCGAAAAGTTTGGACTACTTAACACCGGACCATGACACAAACAGCGTTTTAACTCATTAAATGCTTTAAGAGCCTTTTCGGTCAATACGAATCGCTTTTTAGTCGTCATCAAATCTGTAAGAGGAGAAGCCAGAGAAGCAAAATTGGGAGCATACTTGCAATACTATCTGCATAAGCCCATAAATCTTCTCAAACTGCGAAGGCCTTTAGGCGCAGAAAGGTTGCTTATCGCAGAGTTTTTTTCTGGATCCGTTCTTATACCTCCCTCTTCAATGTGACCTAAATATCGGACACTCCTCATGCAAAAATGGCTTTAGTTCACATTAATTATTAATCCCTTTCATCTTATGTGCAGCGATATCTCACTAAATACATCCAAATACCTCGGAAACTGGATGAAACCACTAAAAGCTCATCTAAGTAGATGAAAATCTCATGTCGGAGATTTGCAGGAATGACCTTATCCATCTATCTTGACATGGTACTTTTAGCGATAAACAGTCCAAACGGCATTACCTTGAATTGATAAAGCAGTCTGCCGGGAACTGTAAAAGCTGCCTTATCTCGAGACGCACGGTATAAGGGAACTTGCCAGTACGCGTCTTTTAGATCAAGACTCGTTATGTATTCTGCTTTTGGCAAGCGACTAAGTATCCCACTGATTTGCGGCAGTGGGTATGCATATTTTCCTGTGAAACTATTCACCTTTCGACAATCCAGACATATTTGAACCTTGTCGGGTTTCGTCACCATTACTATCGGAGAGGACCAAGAACTTTCTGATTCTTCTGATTCCGCCGAGTTGCGGCCTATCTCTGCGTACATAGCCTTCTCTACAGCGGGTGAGACCGGAAAGTTGCACTGTTTAAACGGTTTGGCGTCACCTACGTCAATTTCATGATATATTAAATTGGTATTCCCCATGTCGGTTAATTCATGTTTATTAACATCGATACCATTTTCAGTTCTTAAGTGTTTACTTAAGAAGTTCTTAAGTGAAGTCATACGAAGTTCACAGACGTACTTAATGCCTTGTCGACATTTTGGGATATTGTGCCAATATAATCTAATTCTAGCAGCACTTCGAGTCTTAGAGGGTTCTAGAGGTTTGGTACTATCTATTTTAGGAGGAATTTTAATTTCTAAGGAATTTTAATTTCAGAAATCTGATCTATCTTTCTATGTAACTAGGACAAATCCGGGTTAGTAAGCACGTCCGGTATATTTATAAAAGCATTTATGGATGCCTCTTATCTTATTCGGTCATCGTTTTTTAATTGTGTTGAGCACTCGAAGTCTTCGGGTTGCACTTCGACTTCGCAGTGTTGCCTTTGAAGTTTTTTGAACACTTTAAAAAGCTTGGTTTATAAATGTCGGTAGCGCCACAACCATAACAAAAAATCTGCCGTTGCGACACACATTCCTGGTAACGGTGCCCTTCTTCGTGGCAGTTTCAACATACTAGTGTAAAAGCTTCTACTACCTCTTTCTCATCAGATTCAGAAGGATTTTCCTTATAACTTGGAACTAATTCAGAAACCGGCGCCTTAGTCCCAGATGGCTGACATTGGTATTTGCACACTGGACAGAGTCTGCTATTCTGAATTCTAAACACAGCCTATGTAACTCATGTTTATAGGATGTTTTCGATGATTCGGCTGCCGTTTCAATATCAGCCTTGCAAATGGAACATGCTTTCAGGGGATCGGTTCAAATCAATTTTAAATTATTTATAGATATTTTCTAACGACAAAATAAAATAACAACAACGCCATTCTCCAACGACAAAAAATTCTCCGGAAATATAAAAACATATCTGAACTGAACTCAATCTTAACCATGCGTATCGCAGGTTTTTCCGTCTACAAATCGTCTACTTTTTCGCAAAACTTCCAAAAGGTTCGAATTTAGAGGACTACCCCCTCTACTATTGAAGGAAATCATGGGGGGGGGCAATTTATCCTTGAAAAGAACCTGGTCAATGCCATTTCTAAAAATGTAGCCTATATTTCCAAGTTTGTATCTACTGGATGCTTTATTTATCTCGAGAAAATAAATAGATTTTAAAAGTTCCTGTTTTCGCTAGTCGCTGTGCCTTAAATTCCTATTAATAAAGACTAGTGATACACTTACTGAAAGAAGAATAGGAATGATTTCCATTGGTGTTAATGTCGGCCGGACAGACAACTAATCGCAGTATTATGTAGTCTGTGTTCATGAACTAACTAGCATTAACTCCGATGGTTTTGTAAGAAATAGTGTGGATAATTTCAGAATTTAGCTTTGGCCAGAAAATATACTAATATCTTCTTAACTTTTCCTTACTAACTTCTGCTTTTTGCCAGATTCTCATTTTAGCCTCTGAGCAAAAATGAAATAAAATTTGAAAATCTATTTGTATGTCCCTATGAGTGTTTACTGTACTCACAGAGGCCTCAACGATGGGCGCCACTTTTCTTTATGATTATTAAAAATAAGAACGGACTTTCATATTATAATATATTAATAAAAAGAACGGATTTTCATATTTTATATGAAATTACTCGTCTTCACTGGGGCACTGCGGCTCTCGCTCGTCAGCTTGTGGGGTGGTGGTTTTGTTTCGGACGGATCGCACAAGTTACATATAAAAAATCTAAAGTCGAGAATTAAGCGTGCTAGCCATAAAAAAAAATATCAATACAAAACGGGTAGAAATCTATGGGAACTTAAAATTTTACCGAAGAGAGTAGAGAAGAATAAGAGAGCGAAGGATTAAGCGAGGTGGACCCACTGGTGAAGATGTGGTCGCGATTTGCCCTCCGAACCCATGATCACCATCCTTGACTTTAACTCTGGTGACCCCTTTTTCCTACGACTGCTAGGTCATTAGCTGAGTTAAGATAAATAAAGTTTTAGTTGATTTTATAATACAAGATTAAGAATATCGTTCTTCCCAGGACTAAAATATTCAGAGTATAAAAAAAAACAAGAATGGAAAGCTAACTTCGGGCGGAGCCGATGTTGATATACCCTTGCAGATATGTGGCAGCGTATATTATTAGATATATATCGGATCTTATATAGTCGGCCGATCCTTATAAAACTCGGCAGATCAAATTAGTTTGCCGAAAGTAGAATCCATACAAAGTCCCAGTCTTCTAACTTAAAAAACAACAGAGATATAGCATTTCCGATCAATCAGTTATACGGCAGCTATAGGATATAGTCGGCCGATCCTTATGAAATTTGGCAGATCTAATAAGTCTGCCAAAAGAGGAGTCCACAGCAAGTCCCATCCAAAAACAACGAAGTTATGGCATTTCCGATCAATCAGTTATATGGCAGCTATAGGATATAGTTGACCGATCCCGGCCGTTCCGATTTATATACTGCCTGCAAAGGAAAGAAGGATGTGTGTAAAGTTTGAAGTCGATAGCTTTAAAACTGAGAGACTAGTTTGCTTAGAAACAGACAGACAGACGGACAGACGGACATGCTTATATCGACTCAGGAGGTGATCCTGATCAAGAATATATATACTTTATAGGGTCGGAGATGTCTCCTTCACTGTGTTGCACACTTTTGACCAAAATTATAATACCCTCTGCAAGGGTATAAAAAAGAAGACAAATTCGTGGGATCGGTCAATATATCACTCCTTGGAGTTCCAGGAGCTAACGATTCCCTCCCTTCCGTGATCATAGTTTTTCCAAATTAACTAAAATTCTTCCACGATCCTTTTGTTGGCTAGTGATTGCCAAGGCGGGTTTAGGGAATCAAAAAAATTATGATTTTAAGCAATTATAAAATAATTTATTACTACTAAAATGCATATGGTAAACTTTTCAGGGTTATTTTGTACGATTTTGAGTAAAACAAATAGTATAAATATTTAAATAAGTGGTATAAAAATGGTACAGACATTTAAAATTAGGGTTTTCAAAACAAACAAAAATTCGTTAAAAATAGAATTCACCATCAATTAAAGGGTTTAGATGGAACACTTAGAATATAAATATATAACATTTATCAATTCAATGTTATTTCAATGTAGAAAATTTCAATGTTCCAAAAATAATAATTCTTTCCACCGAACATAACTATTTTTCCCGGAGGACGCCCTAATTAGGGACATCACGCCTTCTCCACCGGTATGATCCACCGCGTGTTATCACCCTTTTCGCTTTCCCGCAAAACCGCAACCGACTCCGCCTGTCTTCTAGATGAGACAAAACAATTGGAGATTTTTCTCGTCTTTTAACAAGGTAATTCTGGAGCTGGATCGAGCGAAGTGGGGGATTTTAACGAAAATGTTTTTTTCGAGACTATTTTCTAATTAATGTCTAATAGCTAGGAATCCATCAATTTTTTTTCTCTCTTACGCTAAGTCGGGGACAGGTGAGGTGTACTAAGGGGTGTACAACTGTGTAGGTGTAAAACGTTTCACCACACGAGCACTTATAACAGATTTTTTTTCTGCTTAATAAAATAAATAGTATTTTCGACACCGATATCCTCTTGCGGCGAGGCAGACCTCCCTGTATCCGCACTAGGGATCCCTTTACTCCTGAACTCAAGGCGACTTCGCTGCCTTTCGAACGCGAACTGATCCAGTCCCGGAGCTTTGCCTCTTTCGCCTAGGTTTTCTGCCTTTGGGAGTGGTGTTGACTCCCACCTAGCCAAAACGTACGCGAAGTGGGTATCCTCCTCTCTTATATTAACTTTAGCTAATCCCCCGAACGCTTCCCTGTCGAGTCTGCGCCAATCTAACAAATTATACAAATTGTTCACTATTTAACCACTTAATAACTTTTATTAGGGATACTAGAGACACTAACTTCTTCCCCTTGGTTCTTAGTTTTTTTTTGTTATTTTTTTACTTGGGTTTAGGTTTTAAAGGTTAAGGTACCAACCTTTTTACCGACCAGAAAGGTCCCGGTGGGAATAGAAAGGGCTTCCAGCCGAGAGCTGCGAGGAACCCAGGGCCAGCTATTCGGAAGATTTTGCCGTGTTTACCCGGTATTAAATTTCTCCACCCATTTCTCTCGCTGGGGTACGACCTGCAAATTTTTATAAGGATCGGCATACTATATCCTATAGCTGCCATATAACTGAACAATCGGAAATGACATAGTATTTTTATGGATGCTTAGGGCTATTTGCATAATTTTTTTTTCAAATTGAAATCCTAAAAAGGATCCGCCAACTATATAAGATCCCATATATATACAATAATATAAGCTGCTACTTAACTGCAAGGGTATATCAACTTCGGCTCTGCCCGAAGTTAGTTTTCCTTTTTTATTTTATTTCCTTGTATTTATTCCTCGCCCAAATTGATATCACTTATTCTGAGCCTGGCATGCGTGTTCGTCACCGGTAGTTTACCTCTTCAAGAGGTTTTTTTTTTATTTGATAAGATGACAGTTAATTTTTATAAAGTTTTAAATTGAATTAATTGGTCCCGAAACTTATTTTCATTGGCTATTATTATATTTTTATTGTGTTCAATTTATAAAAAATAATTTATGGTTTTTATATTATTAATCATAAACGATTGTAATTCCAATTATTTCGCACAGCTTATACTGTGTGCTAAGAAACAGATGTTGAGACCTTTTGAAGTGGGAAACTACTTTTTTTTACTGCCGTTTCTATGAAAACTTCAATGCTATTAGTGAAAAAACCTATTGGCTATTGTTTCTTTGCTTAGGTTAAAATTAAATTCTTTATATTATTAACAGGCCCATATATTTTAATTTTTTGTTTTACAAAAAACCGTTGTTCGTGTTATGATTATTATTTTTTAGTGATGACTTTATTCAAGCTCAACAACAGTTAGCCCGGTGGGCGAATGAGGACGTGGTCTCTGTCGTGATATTGGACCAGCCACCACCCGGAACTATGTCGGATTCCCAACCATACAACGACATCGGGCTTTTATCTGGGGCAACAACGAACAACTTTATCCACGACCAGCATTACGTCGATCATCAATCATCTACGGCAAAGGCAGCAGTAGTCAACAACTCTATAATGGGCTTACCAGTAGTCCCAAATGGTATAAGTGTAAGTCAGAGGGACTTTTATCCTTCGCCACCGTCGACAGGGACGGAAAGCAGTGGAAGTGTAACCCAGCCTCTTCCATTTCGCACTTTGCAGTCATCCGATACAACGGACTTAAGCCAACAGCAAAAGCCACTGCAACAAGTACCGTTATACCTCCATCAGCATCAACAGCGTATTCAGAAATCTATGGATACCAGCAGCAACAGCAGCCATGTAGGACAAATCTTAGAGGACGGCTGCTACCCGGAATATAAGCATTGATATTGAAGACTGCTTGCTTCCAACATAATTGTTATATTTTTAAATTAATCAGGCCTACTCTATTGTGCCAAGAAATAGCCTGAAAAATCACATATGATTTCTTCTATTATTGGCACTAGTATCGAACTTTAGGATTACTTTATAAAATAGACATATATTTCGAAAAATATTTATACCTGGAATTTCTAAAAATAACTGAAGATTTGATGTAACTGTAAATTAAAAAAAAGTTAACGTTGTGAGAGAGATGCAAAAAATTGATTTGCAATTAAAATTAACATAGTTTTAAAGCAGTGATGGTGAAAACATTGCACTGAAAATAACAGCTGCTGTTAGTTATGAACAGTTGAAAAATAAACTATGTTTTTATGGAATTTTTTATTATTCTTTTAATATTTATTAGTGGCGCCGTGCTGTGCTTAAATAAACTCCGTAATTTCTAATAATTTATATGAGAGGGCTCTTAATGAATCTTCGTACTATCGCTACACAAGCTTGGACACTTAAAATATTTATTTCTATTTACTTTTTTCATTATTTAACAAATTAAATAAAAAATGTATTCAAATCGGACAATAAGCATTCATTCTGACATTTTATCTTGTAAGCTGACATTTGATCTAGCTCTCCCTACTGAGGTGTTCGGATCTGGCTTATGCTGGTTTGCTTTTCTTCTTATGGTTCAAAAGGACTGGCGGCGTCGATTGTAATTGAGGAGCCAGCCTCAGAACTTTGCTCTGCAATTTTATTGGTAAAATCGTCGTATACAAATGTGGTTACAAGATGTAAGTACGCCAATTCATTTCCAGCACTTCAGCGATTGCTTTAAACCGTGTTCAACTTCTACATACGTATCTGAACTATTAACGATCTGAAATCGAGGATTCTCATGCTTCTGTAAGCTCACTTCTGTCAGCATGCTCACTTATGGGATGAAATAGGAACGTTATATAGAACAGACAAAATGGATAGTTGCTTCCTCCAGCATAATTGGACCTCTTTCTGGACCAGTTTGAATTGCTTTGAATAGATGGTCGTCTTAAGAACTTATAATTATATTGTCTTTATTATATTATTTGTAACAGGGTCTTTATGCTGGATTCAGAGTTTTTTGGAATGAGACATTTGTAAGTATTGTAAGAGTGTGTATTCAAAGGAGAAAATTTAAGATGAAGGTAATAAATCAAGCCAAGGCTGATGTATCATGTGATGTGCGATCTTCCGAAAGAAAGAGTAGAAGGAAATTAGTGGTTGGATGTCATCGGCATTTAATTTTGCAGTCCCTATCCGATACAAGTCGAATATTGGTCGAATAAAGGCGTTCTTCTTTCTTTCTAAAATCATGATAATCTTTATAAAAATAATTTCTTACAACAAAAATTTAAACAAGAAAAGAAAGCTAACTTCGGGCGAAACCGAAGTTGATATACCCTTGCAGTTAAGTGGCAGCTTATATTATTATATATATATCGAATCGTACATAGTGGGCCGATCCTTATAGGAATTTCACTATCAAATACATTTTCTAATAAAATGTTGGAAACAGCCCCAAGCATCTTTAAAATAAGCACGGTTTTTTCATTTCCAATTGTTCAGTTTTATGGCGGCTATAGGATATAGTCGGCCGATCCTTATGAAATTTGGCAGATCGGATTAGTTAGCCCAAAGTGGAATTCATGGAAAGTTCCTGAAACTAAACAAACATAAACGATAGTTCAATTAGTCCGATTTACTAAATACCTTTAGTCAACGTGTATGTCCAATTTTGCTTTATTAACAAGCTTACACTTATAACTATTTTAATACATATTTCGGCGCGTCGCTTCTCTTCAACCTGGTAACCAATCCCTTTATACCTGGTTACCAACCTTATTCATTGATGGCGTTGCCACCATTTTGTGTTGCCACTGCTAATTGGGCGCGAACCGGGCCGTTCGTTGATTTAAATAGGTGCGCAACACTCTGGGTCGAGTTGTAGGATCTTGTTCGTCGGCTGTCCTTGCAATGAAGGCTGGCGCTCTGTTGATACTGCTACAGCTCTTGCGTCAACTTTGATAACAAAAACACGATCGCAGGGGCGTCTCAATATTTCATATGGTCCCGTATACGGTGGTTCCGACGGTTGACGCACTGCATCTGTCCGAAGCATGACATGACTGTAGTCGATATGTTTCAGCACGAACATATGTTGGTTGCTTCTTAATTGATGCGCCGTGGCAATAGGTCAAACCACACGCATATACTCTCGAAACTTTTCTATGAAATTTCTTGGATTCATTGGTTTCGAGATGTCGTCATAAAACTCGTTCGGCAATCGTATGCGCAAGTCAGCTCCGACGCCGAGGTACCTAAATTCTCTTTGTAGCATGTTCGTATGTTGAATTGTGCTTTATTAACGAGCTTACACTTCTAAGCGCCCAAAATATGAGAGTGTAATCTGTCCACTCTATGGAACGGTTGGATCGAAATACTGCGGTCATCTTTTCTTTATATTTTTTTGTCTTCTCTTTTAACGTTCCTTCAGGTCACCACTACACCTCTTAAACTAAATGACTTTTTTATCAACTTTTAAAAACAAATGAGCTAATTAAAAGAATTCCTTTCGATTGCTGTATCAATTCTTCATATCAAACGCACACAGATTTTTAATTTTTCGTTATACACATAATCACAATCACAATAATATTATTAGGTAAGCTTTAAAACTTTTCAATTTGAACCAATTTTTGTCAAAACCCTTTTGGATATCATTGTTACAGCAGCATCAGTTTCTTTTTATACCCTTGCAGAGGGTATTATAATTTTGGTCAAAAGTGTGCAACGCAGTGAAGGAGACATCTCCGACCCTATAAAGTATATATATTCTTGATCAGGATCACCTCCTGAGTCGATATAAGCATGTCCGTCTGTCCGTCTGTCTGTCTGTTTCTACGCAAACTAGTCTCTCAGTTTTAAAGCTATCGACTTCAAACTTTACACACATCCTTCTTTCCTTTGCAGGCAGTATATAAGTCGGAACTTGCTGTGGACTCCTCTTTTAGCAGATTTATTTGATCTGCCAAATTTCATAAGGATCGGCCGACTATATCCTATAGCTGCAATATAACTGATTGATCGGAAATGCCATATCTCTGTTGTTTTTTAAGTTAGAAGACTGGGACTTTGTATGGATTCTACTTTCGGCAAACTAATTTGATCTGCCGAGCTTAATAAGGATCGGCCGACTATATAAGATCCGATATATATCTAATAATATAAGCTGCAAGGGTATATCAACTTCGGCTCCGCCCGAAGTTAGCTTTCCATTCTTGTTAATATAAATTTCAATTGTCGTTTTTTGTTTTTTTTTGCAAACAAAATTTTGTGAAGAACATTTTATAAATTATGCTACAAGTAAAAAGATAGAAGATTAAAAATTGGGGTGTATACAATTCATATTACACAGAATTCAAATTGACGAAAAAACACCAATAACAAGAATGGAAAGCTAACTTTGGGCGAAGTGGCAGCTTAATTTATTATATTTATATCGGATATTATATAGTCGGCCAATCCTTATGAAATTTGGCAGATCGAATTAGTTTGCTCAAAAATGGAACGCATATAATCCATAATATAATTTCCGAACAATCAGTTATATGGCAGCTATAGGATATAGTCGGCCGATCCTTATGAAATTTGGCAAATCGGATGGCATATAAAGTCCCATCCTTCTAACTACAAAACAAACAACAAAGTTATGGCATTTACGATCAAACCACCACGGGTGGAGCCGTGGTTGATATACCCTTAATATTAAGTTGCAGTTTATTTTGAAAGATATGTATGCTTATGAGAACTACCGTATCAGCTATAGGAAATCCTCAACCACGGCCATTCCGACTTATTTTTCACGCGGTTCCCTCTGCATACGTACAGCCCACCTCCCGCCCAACCGACCGAGGCGCGCTGCCGCATAACGTACGGCTCGAATCGCGGGGATAGATCCGAGAGAGTATAAAGAGAAGGAGTAGAGTATTAAGAGGTAGAATGTTGCACAGATAAGGCGTTTAGTATAAAGGACTTAAGATTGTTAGTAGAGCAAAGTGGCAAGATGTTGTAGAGACCATTGTAGTCCGAACATAATACCCTGAACGGATCGTGTTGGGCATATGTCGAGCTACAATGGCTAAGGAGTAGAGGACGAAAGTTTCTAGTCCTTCTACTAGGAACATTAAAATTTAAGCGTGTTAGTAAATGCTGGCTGTCTACATTTCCATTAATAAGATTAACTAGAAACATGACACCCAGCATCGTTCTACGGTTTGTTAATGTTGGTAAGTTTATTAATAAAAGTCTACAATGATAGGATGGAAGGTGAAGACTTGCATCCCAATTAAGTCCCCTAAGTGCGAAGATAAGAAAGTTTTTTTGTACAGATTCTATGTGATCTTGGTGTACTCCGTATTGAGGACTCCAGACACACGATCCATACTCAAGAATCGGACGGACTAGTGAAGTATATAAAGTTTTTGTTAAGTACGGGTCATTGAATTCATTTGACCATCTTTTAATAAAACCAAGCACACCCATAGCTTTATTAACCATGGTGGATATATGGTCGGTAAATTTAAGTTTCAAATCTAATAGGACACCCAGATCGTTAACCTGAGTTAATCGTTCTAAGGCATTCCCATAGAGAAAGTACGTAGCCTGGTGAGGACTAGATCGATAAAATGACATGAGTTTACATTTCGATCCATTAAGCTTTAGGTTATTTGCTAAACACCAATTTTGAAATTTATACAAATCGGATTGAAGTCTAGATTGGGCGCTAGTGAATCTATACTGAAGACAAAGCCTAACGTCATAAGCGTACATAAGTACAAGTGAGTCAGTTAAGGCAAGGGGCAAGTCGTTAATAAATAATGTAAAGAGTAATGGTCCAAGATGGCTTCCTTGGGGCAACCCAGATGTGACGCGGACTAAGCGCGAGGTAACATCTTTAAAGAAAACACGTTGGGTTCTTTCAGATAAGAAACTCGAAATCCAAATCAGGAGATCAGTTGGGAATCCCAAAAGACTGAGTTTACTTATAAGAAGCGAATGGTTAACGGAGTCAAATGCTTTACTGAAATCAGTGTAAATGACGTCTGTTTGTAAGCCATTCCGGAACCCCTCCATGACAAAAGATGTTAGCTCCAACAAGTTGGTGGTGGTGGAGCGGCGCTTCATAAAGCCATGTTGGCACGGGGATATTATTGAACTACATAGGTGTTGCAAATGTGGAGTGATAAGTTTTTCGAAAAGCTTTGGAATTGCTGACAATTTAGAAATGCCTCTATAATTGGCAGCGTCGGATTTTTTCCCTTTTTTATGAAGAGGAATAATGTAGGATTCCTTCCACATAAGAGGAAAAGTCGAAGTCTCCAGCGATAGATTAAAGAGTCTAAGGAGCGGTTTGCACAGTGCCTCGGCGCAGTTCTTCAGAACGCATCCTGGTACTCCATCAGGGCCTGGCGAATACACGGGCTTGACCTTAAGAAGATCCGATAACACACCACTTTGATCAAAAGATGGGCAAAATATCTGGTTGGCTGATTGAATCTTATAAGTGTAAGGCTGAGTTGGAATGGTGCTACATGAATAAGTTGTTTGAAAAAACTTTGCGAAGAGATCGGCCATTGCCAGATCAGTGTTCGCATATGAGTTCTCAAACGTAAGCAGAGGAGGAAAAGATACATGTTTGCGCTTAGTGTTTACGAAGTTATAAAACTGTTTCCGGTCCTGAGTAAACTGAATCCGGCAGCGGTGAATATAACTCCTATAACATTCGGCGTTATGCACGGTGAAATTGGACCGAGCCACTAAGTATCTTGAATAACTAACTGTACAGCCAGATAATCTATGTTTATTTCAAAGTCTATTCATTACGTTCTTTAAGTTTAATAGGTGCTTTGTATACCAAGGCGGATTAGTTGAAGCGGACGGATATTTCCACGGCACGCAAGCGTCGAAGAATATATTAAAGGTATTATAAAATCCCTCTAAGGCAATGTTTATGTCATCGCATGCCAGTAGATCAGACCAATCAAATTCCAAAAGTAATTTATTTAGTTTTATAAAGTCAGCCTTACGGAAGAAACGAATTTTATTACATTTATGTGTAGACTTAAGGTCAATTAAGGTATTGGTTTCGATTGAAACCTCAAGAGTGGGATGATATGGATCCTCAGGGTTAGAAACGAAACACAAGTCCAACAGCCGACCTAAGGAATTTCTAACATGGTTAATTTGCCCGAGTGACATGTCGAACATACCCGCAGGGAAGTCGTGGTGCGAGTTAAGCAGTAAGGACGGAGAATTCTCAACATTAGACCACATGAGTTCTGGTATATTGAAATCCCCTAGAGCTACCAGCTGGTCGTTGTCGGACAGACGGTCCGAAATAAGACGAATAGCGGACAAATGTTGCCAGTATGTAGGCGGTTCCGACGAAGGTGGTATGTAAGAACAGGTAACGTATAAAGAATGACCGGACAAAATGATTTTAATGCAAAGAAATTCTATGTCACCAAACTCTTGTACCTCTTCAGAAGCGAAATTGGAGTCTACAGAAATTAAGACTCCTCCTCCCCTTCGCAGTATTCTATCACGTCTAAAAGTGGTGTACTTACTTGGAAAAACTTCGGAGCTTAAGATCTCCGGCTTTAACCAGGTTTCAGTAAAAACTATAATATGGGACGCAAAGGAAAGACTATCAGAATAGAGTCTAGGGAGCTTGCTACGTAGGCCCCTACAATTCTGATAGGTAAGATTGATAGAAGATGTTAGTTTTTTGAAGAGTCGGATTGGACAGATGTTGGGAGCTTGACTCCAGCAGGCTTCGAATTTTTTTTCTTTACCTTACTCGGCTGATGCTCTTGTACAAATACGTCCTCTGGCCAGAAGCCAGGCGAACATAGCGTCGCAAACATCGGCACTGGCACACGTATCATGAAGGATGACATGCGCCTCGAGTAGGAGTATTTAAATTTCCTAATGTCTTCCACTTTAATAACGGCCTTGGTTTTGGCTTTGATATAAGCCGAGATATCAATCTCCGAGGTATCGGGGGCTAGCCGTGAGACAAATATTTGTCTAACAGGTGGGATTACCTGTAATGGTTTTGGTGCCACGGTCGGTAATACCGCGGCATCAGTCCGTTCCGGGGGTCCGGGCGGCGGGTTACCATTTCTAGTGGAAGCTATGGGAGTTAATTCTAGGGCATTCCTAGGAATCACTTGGAGTGATGCCATGGAGGACAAAGCGGACAAGCTATGCTCTGCTACGGTAAATTCGGGTGCTGACTTTTCATTTACCGTCCCTGCTCTTGGAGTAGCAAGGGAAATGAGCGGGTGCATTATTGCGGGAGGATCCAGCTGTCGCGCGATCTCTGGAGCTGCAACTTCCCTAGTAGCAGATTTTTTCCGCTTAGGAGATTCATTCAACAGCTGAAGGCTATTGAATTGAACATCCAGCGCACTGAGTTGATCATTGATTTTTCGGAAACCAACGATCAAATCTTTAAACCCACTCTTGGTCTGTCGCATGAATGATCGCATTTCATCTTGGACAGCACGGCACCCACTGCAGCAATAATGGAGGCCAACACGGCGGGATACGGCATCCGAGACAGATGCAGTAAGGCCAGCACATTTGGCATGTGAGATACTTTCGCACAGCCAACAATAGATGCTGGCCTGGGACGAAGATATCGGCTTATAGCACGATTTTAATGAGCAGACAACATTATATTCCATTTTAAAAAATTTTTAAAATTAGCAGAAATGAATTTATATTTTTTTTATTTTAAACAAATTAGCCTTCATTCACTGTACCAACAGTGAGATTAAGAAACAAACACAAGATCAGAACAATCACCCCCCCAACCCGATGGCGACCCTCCGCTCTCCAGCAGCAGATAAAAGAAATGGATGGATTGGTCAGAGCGAGACAGCATAAGAGGATAGCTTTGGAGTGATGAAATCCGCAAGGAAGAAGAAGAATGGGACGCCCCAAGCTTAGCCTAGCCGAACGCCGAGCAGCACTACGCCGCGCGTTCTCTCTGTCACCTGTCACCTCTTTGGCAGAATAGGGTCCGGTGGATGAATGCACTTGTGGATGCCCTAAGCTCCCAAGCGGAGTAATAGGAAAAAAAAAAAAAAAAAAAAAAAAAAAAAAAAAACTGTACCAACTAAGGTTAATAAAAGGTAGGTAGAGGAGGAGGTTAGTAAAGAGAGAGCTACGGGAGAGCGCAAGTGTAAAGAAATGCGCGCAAAAAGATAAGAGCAGAATTAACTGCAAAGATTCAAAAGGCAGAGAATAAAAAAGAAGCAGAGCTATATTTGAATTGCGACTTTTTAATTTTATTAAATGCTCACACAAATATGGCACTGCACAAGCGCGTAGCGATACGGGTATAACTTTAATATTAAGGCACAATATTAGTAATAAAACAAGTGTTTAAATTAAGGTTTCAAACCCGCGTTTGACAAGAATAAAATTTATCGCAAGCGCAAAGAAAATAATCACGACCGTTCGCTCTGAAGTGAAGGAAGAGAATGTTGTGGTATGAGAAATACCTTAGACTACTTACAATCAAGAATTATCTGGTTAGACTTTTAGAAATGTTTTTAGGGAAGCTTACTTCATGCGGAGCCGATGTTGATATAACCTTGTAGTTAAGTAGGTGTTTATATCCTTAGATATATTTCGGATAGTATCGTAGGATATACATAGCTAATCATTGTAAGAATTTTATTATGAAATAAATTTTTTTTTATAATTTCAAAAAAAGTCCCAAAACAGAAGAGTTTTTTTAATTACAGATCGTTCAGTTATATGGCCGTTTAGCTAAAAGACATAGTTGGCCGATCGTTGTTATATATGATCGATCGGATGAGATGGCCCAAAATAGAATACATAGACAATATCATCCTTCACGGACAGACGAACATGTTTATATCGAACTAAGAGGTAATGCTGATCAAGAATATACATATACTTTATAAGGTATGCATCTAAGATGTCTCCTGCACTGCGTTGCACACTTTTGACCATTTTGTGACCATTTTTGTGCACACTTTGTGATGCACACTTCGGAACGGCCGGGATCGGTCGACTATTTTCTATAGCTGCAATATAACTGATTGGGAATTCCATAACTGTAATACGAACTAGCTATGGTAACGACCTAGCAGGCTGGTTGTTGATCTCCCGCTATGGCCCGCACGTTAGATGGTTCCGGCTCTGGCTCGTCGGTAGCGTGATGTTATGAGGTCAGGACTTATTCTCATTTAACGTGCGAAAAAAACAATAATACAAAATAAGCTACCGGATGAGCTAAGACCGTAAACTGGGAAAATTACTAGAAGAAGTAAAAAAAAAAAAATAGAAAGCTAACTTCGGGCGGAGCCGATGTTGATATACCCTTGCAGATATGTGGCAGCGTATATTATTAGATATATATCGGATCTTATATAGTCGGCCGATCCTTATAAAACTCGGCAGATCAAATTAGTTTGCCGAAAGTAGAATCCAGTAGGCTATGGGGGGGCTCATAGCCTAGTGGTTAGTGTACTAGCTCGCTAAGCGTGAGGTCGTGGGTTCGAGCCCCACTCATGTCAAGTGCATGGCCCTGCAAGTTTTCGGCGCTCGCGCATATGATGTAAATAGTGAAAGTTCTTATCGGATTCTTTCTATTTATAATTATATGCACGAAAACCGAAAGCCGTCATTCCCAGATGTCGTTAGGTGGCAGAGCCCCACTTCTGAGATAGGTTGCACTCGGCTAATCACCGGATCGACCAAAAAATAACGATTAAGAAACAAACACAAGATCAGAAAAACAATCACCACCCTCCCCAACCCGATGACGACCCTCCGCTCTCCAGGAACAGATAAGGAAAAAAGAAATGGAAATGGATGGATTGTCACGCGCTAAGGAAAGAGCGAGACAGCGTAGATAGGATGGCTTTGGAGTGGAACCCGCAAGGTGGGAGAGTGGGACGCCCCAAGCTAACCCAGCGCCGAGCAGCACTATGCGCGAACTCTCTGACAATAGCACCTGGGATTTGGCAGAGTAGGGTCCGGTGGATGAATGCACTTGTGAATGCCCTAAGCTCCCAAGCGGAGCAATAGGAAAACAAAAAAAAAAAAAAAAAAGAGTCCATACAAAGTCCCAGTCTTCTAACTTAAAAAACAACAGAGATATAGCATTTCCGATCAATCAGTTTTACGGCAGCTATAGGATATAGTCGGCCGATCCTTATGAAAATTGGCAGATCTAATAAGTCTGCCAAAAGAGGAGTCCACAGCAAGTTCCATCTTTCTAACTTAAAAAATAACAGAGATAGGGCATTTCCGATCAATCAGTTATATGGCAGCTATAGGATATAGTCGGCCGATCCTTATGAAATTTGGCAGATCAAATAAATCTGCTAAAAGAGGAGCCCACAGCAAGTCCCATTCTCCTAACTTTAAAAACAACAAAGTTATGGCATTTCCGATCAATCAGTTATATGGCAGCTATAGGATATAGTTGACCGATCCCGGCCGTTCCGACTTATATACTGCCTGCAAAGGAAAGAAGGATGTGTGTAAAGTTTGAAGTCGATAGCTTTAAAACTGAGAGACTAGTTTGCGTAGAAACAGACAGACAGGCGGACACACGGACAGACGGACATGCTTATATCGACTCAGGAGGTGATCCTGATCAAGAATATATATACTTTATAGGGTCGGAGATGTCTCCTTCACTGTGTTGCACACTTTTGACCAAAATTATAATACCCTCTGCAAGGGTATAAAAAAGAAGACAAATTCGTGGGATCGGTCAATATATCACTCCTTGGTGTTCCAGGAGCTAACGATTCCCTCCCTTCCGTGATCCTAGTTTTTCCAAATTAACTAAAATTCTTCCACGATCCCTTTGTTGGCAATCACTACCAAGGCGGGTTTAGGGAATCAAAAAAATTATGATTTTAAGCAATTATAAAATATTTTATTACTACTAAAATGGATATGGTAAACTTTTCAGGGTTATTTTTTACGATTTTGAGAATGAGTAAATTTAAGTGGTGGACAAAACAAATAGTATAAATATTTAAATAAGTGGTATAAAAATGGTATAGACATTTAAAATTAGGGTTTTCAAAACAAACAAAAATTCGTTAAAAATAGAATTCACCATCAATTAAAGGGTTTAGATGGAACACTTAGAATATAAATATATAACATTTATCAATTCAATGTTATTTCAATGTAGAATTATTGTGGTTTAAGGAAACTCACTCTTTTACTGCGTCCACCGTCGAAAGCTGTCGGCTGGCTGCTCCGCTGTCAAAAAGATTATCGCACAAAAAAAAATATTCCAAAAATAATAATTCTTTCCACCGAACATAACTATTTTTCCCGGAGGACGCCCTAATTAGGGACATCACGCCTTCTCCACCGGTATGATCCACCGCGTGTTATCACCCTTTTCGCTTTCCCGCAAAACCGCAACCGACTCCGCCTGTCTTCTAGATGAGACAAAACAATTGGAGATTTTTCTCGTCTTTTAACAAGGTAATTCTGGAGCTGGATCGAGCGAAGTGGGGGGTTTTAACGAAAAGGTTTTTTTCGAGACTATTTTCTAATTAATGTCTAATAGCTAGGAATCCATCAATTTTTTTTCTCTCTTACGCTAAGTCGGGGACAGGTGAGGTGTACTAAGGGGTGTACAACTGTGTAGGTGTAAAACGTTCCACCACACGAGCACTTATAACAGATTTTTTTTTCTGCTTAATAAAATAAATAGTATTTTCGACACCGATATCCTCTTGCGGCGAGGCAGACCTCCCTGTATCCGCACTAGGGATCCCTTTACTCCTGAACTCAAGGCGACTTCGCTGCCTTTCGAACGCGAACTGATCCAGTCCCGGAGCTTTGCCTCTTTCGTCTAGGTTTCCTGCCTTTGTGAGCGGTGTTGACTCCCACCTAGCCAAAACGAACGCGAAGTTGGAATCCTCCTCTCTTATATTAACTTTAGCTAATCCCACGAACGCTTCCCTGCCGAGTCTGCGCCAATCAAACAAATTATAATAATGTTTCATAAAATATTATAATAATGTTTAATAACTTTAAAAAGGGACACTAACTTTTCCCCTTGGTTATTAGTTTTTTTTTTACTTGGGTTTAGGTTTCAAAGGTTTATGTTGGTACCTTTCTGATCGGTGTCTCGATGGGTAAAAAAGAGCTTCCAGCCGAGAGCTACGAGGAACCTAGCCGATTTCCTTCGGGAGATTTTGCCGATTTATTCGGCTCTAAATTTCTTCACCCATTTCTCTCGCTGGGGGACAGCACTGCCACTATCAGTCCCTAAAAGCCTGTTTCATTACGACAGTTTTAGAATTAGTCACTTCAAAACCACATAAGCAAAAATATTTACTACAAGCCTTTTATATAACTTTGTTATTTGTCTTTTAAGTTAGATGAATGGGACTTTCTACGGAGTCCATTTTGGGCAAACTAATCCGACCTGCAAATTTTTATAAGGATGGGCTGACTATATCGTATGGCTTTAAATAACTAACACCGGTAGTTTACCTCTTCAAGAGGTTTTTTTTTATTTCATAAGATGACAGTTAATTTTAATAAAGTTTTAAATTGAATTAATTGGTCCCGAAACTTATTTTCATTGGCTATTATTATATTTTTATTGTGTTCAATTTATAAAAAATAATTTCTATGAAAATTACCTATTGGCTATTGTTTCTTTGCTTAGGTTAAAATTAAATTCTTTATATTATTAACAGGCCCATATATTTTAATTTTTTGTTTTACAAAAAACCGTTGTTCGTGTTATGATTATTATTTTTTAGTGATGACTTTATTCAAGCTCAACAACAGTTAGCCCGGTGGGCGAATGAGGACGTGGTCTCTGTCGTGATATTGGACCAGCCACCACCCGGAACTATGTCGGATTCCCAACCATACAACGACATCGGGCTTTTATCTGGGGCAACAACGAACAACTTTATCCACGACCAGCATTACGTCGATCATCAATCATCTACGGCAAAGGCAGCAGTAGTCAACTACTCTATAATGGGCTTACCAGTAGTCCCAAATGGTATAAGTGTAAGTCAGAGGGACTTTTATCCTTCGCCACCGTCGACAGGGACGGAACGCAGTGGAAGTGTAACCCAGCCTCTTCCATTTCGCACTTTGCAGTCATCCGATACAACGGACTTAAGCCAACAGCAAAAGCCACTGCAACAAGTACCGTTATACCTCCATCAGCATCAACAGCGTATTCAGAAATCTATGGATACCAGCAGCAACAGCAGCCATGTAGGACAAATCTTAGAGGACGGCTGCTACCCGGAATATAAGCATTGATATTGAAGACTGCTTGCTTCCAACATAATTGTTATATTTTTAAATTAATCAGGCCTACTCTATTGTGCCAAGAAATAGCCTGAAAAATCACATATGATTTCTTCTATTATTGGCACTAGTATCGAACTTTAGGATTACTTTATAAAATAGACATATATTTCGAAAAATATTTATACCTGGAATTTCTAAAAATAACTGAAGATTTGATGTAACTGTAAATTAAAAAAAGTTAACGTTGTGAGAGAGATGCAAAAAATTGATTTGCAATTAAAATTAACATAGTTTTAAAGCAGTGATGGTGAAAACATTGCACTGAAAATAACAGCTGCTGTTAGTTATGAACAGTTGAAAAATAAACTATGTTTTTATGGAATTTTTTATTATTCTTTTAATATTTATTAGTGGCGCCGTGCTGTGCTTAAATAAACTCCGTAATTTCTAATAATTTATATGAGAGGGCTCTTAATGAATCTTCGTACTATCGCTACACAAGCTTGGACACTTAAAATATTTATTTCTATTTACTTTTTTCATTATTTAACAAATTAAATAAAAAATGTATTCAAATCGGACAATAAGCATTCATTCTGACATTTTATCTTGTAAGCTGACATTTGATCTAGCTCTCCCTACTGAGGTGTTCGGATCTGGCTTATGCTGGTTTGCTTTTCTTCTTATGGTTCAAAAGGACTGGCGGCGTCGATTGTAATTGAGGAGCCAGCCTCAGAACTTTGCTCTGCAATCTTATTGGTAAAATCGTCGTATACAAATGTGGTTACAAGATGTAAGTACGCCAATTCATTTCCAGCACTTCAGCGATTGCTTTAAACCGTGTTCAACTTCTACATACGTATCTGAACTATTAACGATCTGAAATCGAGGATTCTCATGCTTCTGTAAGCTCACTTCTGTCAGCATGCTCACTTATGGGATGAAATAGGAACGTTATATAGAACAGACAAAATGGATAGTTGCTTCCTTCAGCATAATTGGACCTCTTTCTGGACCAGTTTGAATTGCTTTGAATAGATGGTCGTCTTAAGAACTTATAATTATATTGTCTTTATTATATTATTTATAACAGGGTCTTTATGCTGGATTCAGAGTTTTTTGGGATGAGACATTTGTAAGTATTGTAAGAGTGTGTATTCAAAGGAGAAAATTTAAGATGAAGGTAATAAATCAAGCCAAGGCTGATGTATCATGTGATGTGCGATCTTCCGAAAGAAAGAGTAGAAGGAAATTAGTGGTTGGATGTCATCGGCATTTAATTTTGCAGTCCCTATCCGATACAAGTCGAATATTGGTCGAATAAAGGCGTTCTTCTTTCTTTCTAAAATCATGATAATCTTTATAAAAATAATTTCTTACAACAAAAATTTAAACAAGAAAAAGAAAGCTAACATCGGGCGAAACCGAAGTTGATATACCCTTGCAGTTAAGTGGCAGCTTATATTATTATATATATATCGAATCGTACATAGTGGGCCGATCCTTATAGGAATTTCACTATCAAATACATTTTCTAATAAAATGTTGGAAACAGCCCCAAGCATCTTTAAAATAAGCACGGTTTTTTCATTTCCAATTGTTCAGTTTTATGGCGGCTATAGGATATAGTCGGCCGATCCTTATGAAATTTGGCAGATCGGATTAGTTAGCCCAAAGTGGAATTCATGGAAAGTCCCTGAAACTAAACAGACATAAACGATAGTTAAATTAGTCCGATTTACTAAATACCTTTAGTCAACGTGTATGTGTAATTTTGCTTTATTAACAAGCTTACACTTATAACTATTTTAATACATATTTCGGCGCGTCGCTTCTCTTCAACCTGGTAACCAACCCCCTTATACCTGGTTACCAACTTTATTCATTGATGGCGTTGCCACTATTTTGTGTTGCCACAGCTAATTGGGCGCGAACCGGGCCGTTCGTTGATTTAAATAGGTGCGCAACACTCTGGGTCGAGTTGTAGGATCTTGTTCGTCGGCTGTCCTTGCAATGAAGGCTGGCGCTCTGTTGATACTGCTACAGCTCTTGCGTCAACTTTGATAACAAAAACACGATCGCAGGGGCGTCTCAATATTTCATATGGTCCCGTATACGGTGGTTCCGACAGTTGACGCACTGCATCTGTCCGAAGCATGACATGACTGTAGTCGATATGTTTGAGCACGAACATACGTTGGTTGCTTCTTAATTGATGCGCCGTGGCAATAGGTCAAACCACACGCATTTACTCTCGAAACTTTTCTATGAAATTTCTTGGATTCATTGGTTTCGAGATGTCGTCATAAAACTCGTTCGGCAATCGTATGCGCAAGTCAGCTCCGACGCCGAGGTACCTAAATTCTCTTTGTAGCATGTTCGTATGTTGAATTGTGCTTTATTAACGAGCTTACACTTCTAAGCGCCCAAAATATGAGAGTGTAATCTGTCCACTCTATGGAACGGTTGGATCGAAATACTGCGGTCATCTTTTCTTTATATTTTTTTGTCTTCTCCTTTAACGTTCCTTCAGGTCACCTACACCTCTTAAACTAAATGACTTTTTTATCAACTTTTAAAAACAAATGAGCTAATTAAAAGAATTCCTTTCGATTGCTGTATCAATTCTTCATATCAAACGCACACAGATTTTTAATTTTTCGTTATACACATAATCACAATCACAATAATATTATTAGGTAAGCTTTAAAACTTTTCAATTTGAACCAATTTTTGTCAAAACCCTTTTGGATATCATTGTTACAGCAGCATCAGTTTCTTTTTATACCCTTGCAGATGGTATTATAATTTTGGTCAAAAGTGTGCAACGCTGTGAAGGAGACATCTCCGACACTATAAAGTATATATATTCTTGATCCGTATCTTGGATATATGTTGATATAACCTTGTAGTTAAGTAGGTGTTTATATCCTTAGATATATTTCGGATAGTATCGTAGGATATACATAGCTAATCATTGTAAGAATTTTATTATGAAATAAATTTTTTTTTATAATTTCAAAAAAAGTCCCAAAACAGAAGAGTTTTTTAATTACAGATCGTTCAGTTATATGGCCGTTTAGCTAAAAGACATAGTTGGCCGATCGTTGTTATATATGATCGATCGGATGAGATGGCCCAAAATAGAATACATAGACAATATCATCCTTCACGGACAGACGAACATGTTTATATCGAACTAAGAGGTAATGCTGATCAAGAATATACATATACTTTATAAGGTATGCATCTAAGATGTCTCCTGCACTGCGTTGCACACTTTTGACCATTTTGTGACCATTTTTGTGCACACTTTGTGATGCACACTTCGGAACGGCCGGGATCGGTCGACTATTTTCTATAGCTGCAATATAACTGATTGGGAATTCCATAACTGTAATACGAACTAGCTATGGTAACGACCTAGCAGGCTGGTTGTTGATCTCCCGCTATGGCCCGCACGTTAGATGGTTCCGGCTCTGGCTCGTCGGTAGCGTGATGTTATGAGGTCAGGACTTATTCTCATTTAACGTGCGAAAAAAACAATAATACAAAATAAGCTACCGGATGAGCTAAGACCGTAAACTGGGAAAATTACTAGAAGAAGTAAAAAAAAAAAAAAAATAGAAAGCTAACTTCGGGCGGAGCCGATGTTGATATACCCTTGCAGATATGTGGCAGCGTATATTATTAGATATATATCGGATCTTATATAGTCGGCCGATCCTTATAAAACTCGGCAGATCAAATTAGTTTGCCGAAAGTAGAATCCAGTAGGCTATGGGGGGGCTCATAGCCTAGTGGTTAGTGTACTAGCTCGCTAAGCGTGAGGTCGTGGGTTCGAGCCCCACTCATGTAAAGTGCATGGCCCTGCAAGTTTTCGGCGCTCGCGCATATGATGTAAATAGTGAAAGTTCTTATCGGATTCTATCTATTTATAATTATATGCACGAAAACCGAAAGCCGTCATTCCCAGATGTCGTAAGGTGGCAG
Source organism: Drosophila monieri (assembly GCA_035047585.1). NCBI lineage: Eukaryota > Metazoa > Arthropoda > Insecta > Diptera > Drosophilidae > Drosophila > Drosophila monieri. Next base: position 1,251,282 of record JAWNPJ010000083.1, on the reverse strand, counting down.
AGCCCCACTTCTGAGATAGGTTGCACTCGGCTAATCACCGGATCGACCAAAAAATAACGATTAAGAAACAAACACAAGATCAGAAAAACAATCACCACCCTCCCCAACCCGATGACGACCCTCCGCTCTCCAGGAACAGATAAGGAAAAAAGAAATGGAAATGGATGGATTGTCACGCGCTAAGGAAAGAGCGAGACAGCATAGATAGGATGGCTTTGGAGTGGAACCCGCAAGGAAGAAGAAGAGTGGGACGCCCCAAGCTAACCCAGCGCCGAGCAGCACTATGCGCGAACTCTCTGACAATAGCACCTGGGATTTGGCAGAGTAGGGTCCGGTGGATGAATGCACTTGTGAATGCCCTAAGCTCCCAAGCGGAGCAATAGGAAAACAAAAAAAAAAAAAAAAAAAAAGAGTCCATACAAAGTCCCAGTCTTCTAACTTAAAAAACAACAGAGATATAGCATTTCCGATCAATCAGTTTTACGGCAGCTATAGGATATAGTCGGCCGATCCTTATGAAATTTGGCAGATCAAATAAATCTGCTAAAAGAGGAGCCCACAGCAAGTCCCATCCTCCTAACTTTAAAAACAACAAAGTTATGGCATTTCCGATCAATCAGTTATATGGCAGCTATAGGATATAGTTGACCGATCCCGGCCGTTCCGACTTATATACTGCCTGCAAAGGAAAGAAGGATGTGTGTAAAGTTTGAAGTCGATAGCTTTAAAACTGAGAGACTAGTTTGCGTAGAAACAGACAGACAGGCGGACACACGGACAGACGGACATGCATATATCGACTCAGGAGGTGATCCTGATCAAGAATATATATACTTTATAGGGTCGGAGATGTCTCCTTCACTGTGTTGCACACTTTTGACTAAATTATAATACCCTCTGCAAGGGTATAAAAAAAGAAGACAAATTCGTGGGATCGGTCAATATATCACTCCTTGGTGTTCCAGGAGCTAACGATTCCCTCCCTTCCGTGATCATAGTTTTTCCAAATTAACTAAAATTCTTCCACGATCCCCTTGTTGGCAATCACTACCAAGGCGGGTTTAGGGAATCAAAAAAATTATGATTTTAAGCAATTATAAAATAATTTATTACTACTAAAATGCATATGGTAAACTTTTCAGGGTTATTTTTTACGATTTTGAGAATGAGTAAAATTAAGTGGTGGACAAAACAAATAGTATAAATATTTAAATAAGTGGTATAAAAATGGTATAGACATTTAAAATTAGGGTTTTCAAAACAAACAAAAATTCGTTAAAAATAGAATTCACCATCAATTAAAGGGTTTAGATGGAACACTTAGAATATAAATATATAACATTTATCAATTCAATGTTATTTCAATGTAGAATTATTGTGGTTTAAGGAAACTCACTCTTTTACTGCGTCCACCGTCGAAAGCTGTCGGCTGGCTGCTCCGCTGTCAAAAAGATTATCGCACAAAAAAAAATATTCCAAAAATAATAATTCTTTCCACCGAACATAACTATTTTTCCCGGAGGACGCCCTAATTAGGGACATCACACCTTCTCCACCGGTATGATCCACCGCGTGTTATCACCCTTTTCGCAATCACAATTGTAGATTTTTCTCGTCTTTTAACAAGGTAATTCTGGAGCTGAATCGAGCGAAGTGGGGGGTTTTAACGAAAAGGTTTTTTTCGAGACTATTTTCTAATTAATGTCTAATAGCTAGGAATCCATCAATTTTTTTTCTCTCTTACGCTAAGTCGGGGACAGGTGAGGTGTACTAAGGGGTGTACAACTGTGTAGGTGTAAAACGTTCCACCACACGAGCACTTATAACAGATTTTTTTTCTGCTTAATAAAATAAATAGTATTTTCGACACCGATATCCTCTTGCGGCGAGGCAGACCTCCCTGTATCCGCACTAGGGATCCCTTTACTCCTGAACTCAAGGCGACTTCGCTGCCTTTCGAACGCGAACTGATCCAGTCCCGGAGCTTTGCCTCTTTCGCCTAGGTTTTCTGCCTTTGGGAGTGGTGTTGACTCCCACCTAGCCAAAACGTACGCGAAGTGGGTATCCTCCTCTCTTATATTAACTTTAGCTAATCCCCCGAACGCTTCCCTGTCGAGTCTGCGCCAATCAAACAAATTATACAAATTGTTCACTATTTAACCACTTAATAACTTTTATTAGGGATACTAGAGACACTAACTTCTTCCCCTTGGTTCTTAGTTTTTTTTTGTTATTTTTTTACTTGGGTTTAGGTTTTAAAGGTTAAGGTACCAACCTTTTTACCGACCAGAAAGGTCCCGGTGGGAATAGAAAGGGCTTCCAGCCGAGAGCTGCGAGGAACCCAGGGCCAGCTATTCGGAAGATTTTGCCGTGTTTACCCGGTTTTAAATTTCTCCACCCATTTCTCTCGCTGGGGTACGACCTGCAAATTTTTATAAGGATCGGCATACTATATCCTATAGCTGCCATATAACTGAACAATCGGAAACGACATAGTATTTTTATGGATGCTTGGGGCTATTTGCATAATTTTTTTTTCAAATTGAAATCCTAAAAAGGATCCGCCAACTATATAAGATCCCATATATATGTAATAATATAAGCTGCTACTTAACTGCAAGGGTATATCAACTTCGGCTCTGCCCGAAGTTAGTTTTCCTTTTTTATTTTATTTCCTTGTATTTATTCCTCGCCCAAATTGATATCAGTTATTCTGAGCCTGGCATGCGTGTTCGTCACCGGTAGTTTACCTCTTCAAGAGGTTTTTTTTTTATTTGATAAGATGACAGTTAATTTTTATAAAGTTTTAAATTGAATTAATTGGTCCCGAAACTTATTTTCATTGGCTATTATTATATTTTTATTGTGTTCAATTAATTTTATTGAACACATATTAATCATAAACGATTGTAATTCCAATTATTTCGCACAGCTTATACTGTGTGCTAAGAAACAGATGTTGAGACCTTTTGAAGTGGGAAACTACTTTTTTTTACTGCCGTTTCTATGAAAATTTCAATGCTATTAGTGAAAAAGGCTATTGGCAATTGTTTCATTGCTTAGATTAAAATGAAATTCTTTAGATTATTAACAGGCCCATATATTTTAATTTTTTATTTTACAAAAAACCATTGTTCGTGCTATGATTATTATTTTTTAGTGATGACTTTATTCAAGCTCAACAACAGTTAGCCCGGTGGGCGAATGAGGACGTGGTCTCTGTCGGATTCCCAACCATACAACGACATCGGGCTCTTATCTGGGGCAACAACGAACAACTTTATCCACGACCAGCATTACGCCGATCATCAATCATCTACGGCAAAGGAAGCAGTAGTCAACTACTCTATAATGGGCTTACCAGTAGTCCCTAATGGTATAAGTGTAAGTCAGAGGGACTTTTATCCTTCGCCACCGTCGACAGGGACGGAAAGCAGTAGAAGTGTAACACAGCCTCTTCCATTTCGCACTTTTCGCACTAAGCCAACAGCAAAAGCCACTACAACAAGTAACGTTATACCTCCATCAGCATAAACAGCGTATTCAGAAATCTATGGATACCAGCAGCAACAGCAGCCACGTAGGACAAATCTTGGAGGGCGGCTGCTACCCGGAATATAAGCATTGATATTGAGGACTGCTTGCTTCCAACATAATTGTTATATTTTTAAATTAATCAGGCCAAGAAATAGCCTGAAAAATCACATATGAGTTCTACTATTATTGGCACTAGTATCGAACTTTAGGATTACTTTATAAAATAGGCATATATTTCGAAAAATATTTATACCTGGAATTTCTAAAAAAACTGAAGATTTGATGTAACGGTAAATTAAAAAAAAGTTAACGTTGTGAGAGAGATGCAAAAAATTGATTTGCAATTAAAATTAACATAGTTTTAAAACATTGAAAACATTGCACTGAAAATAAAAGCTGCTGTTTGTACTTGAGGAGCCAGCCTCAGAACTTTGCTCTGCAATTTTATTGGTAAAATCGTCGTATACAAATGTGGTTACAAGATGTAAGTACGCCAATTCATTTCCAGCACTTCAGCGATTGCTTTAAACCGTGTTCAACTTCTACATACGTATCTGAACTATTAACGATCTGAAATCGAGGATTCTCATGCTTCTGTAAGCTCACTTCTGTCAGCATGCTCACTTATGGGATGAAATAGGAACGTTATATAGAACAGACAAAATGGATAGTTGCTTCCTCCAGCTTAATTGGACCACTTTTTGGACCAGTTTGTATTGCTTCGAATAGATGGTCGTCTTAAGAACTTATAATTATATTGTCTTTATTATATTATTTATAACAGAGTCTTCATGCTGGACTCAGAGTTTTTTGGGATGAGACATTTGTAAGAGTGTGTATTCAAAGATTATTACACACATATATACCAAAATTTAAGATTAAGATAATAAATCAAGCCAAGGCTGATGTATCATGTGATGTTCGATCTTCCGAATGAAAGAGTAGAAGGAAATCAGTGGTTGGATGTCATCGGCATTTGATTTTGCAGTCCCTATCCGATACAAGTCGAATATTGGTCGAATAAAGGTGTTCTTCTTTCTTTCTAAAATCATGATAATCTTTATAAAAATATTTTCTTACAACAAAAGCTTAAAAAAGAAAAGAAAGCTACCTTTTGGGCGAAACCGAAGTTGATATACCCTTGCAGTTAAGTGGCAGCTTATATTATTATATATATATCGAATCGTACATAGTGGGCCGATCCTTATAGGAATTTCACTATCAAATACATTTTCTACTAAACAGACATAAACGATAGTTACATTAGTCCGATTTGGCATAAAATTGGCCTGAAAGTGTCATTTTGCATTTGGGCACTTGTTAAAAAATTAACAAAGAAAAAACTCAAAATGCATTCTACTTGTATGATTGTATGCAAAAGCACAATTTCAAAATAACCGATAGTTTGTTTCTAAAGAAACCCTCTTATTGATAAAAACTTTTCGTAAGGCCTCACGTGTGGACATTCAAAATATCCATAAGGGATAATAAAATTCATAACGAAAATAACATACGTCACGTATATGTACATGCCGGAGGAGGTTAAGGGCAGGGTAACTCTATCCAAGCTTTATATAACAAGAAATGAATACTTACTTTCTGGCGGAGCCGTGGTTGATATACCCTTGAAGTTAAGTTGCAGTTTATTTTGAAAGATATGTATGCTTATGAGAACTACCGAATCAGCTATAGGATATCGTCAACCGATCACGGCCATTCCGACTCATCAGGTATGCGAAATACCTTAGACTACTTACAATAAAGAATTATCTGGTTAGACTTTTAAAATTGTTTTTAGGGAAGCTTACTTCATGCGGAGCCGAAGTTGATATAACCTTCTAGTTAAGTAGGTGTTTATATCCTTAGATATATTTCGGATAGTATCTAGGATATAGCTTATCATTGTAGGAATTTTATAATGAAATTATTTTTTTTATAATTTTAATAAAAGTCCCAAAACAGAAGAGTTTTTTAATTAAAGATCGTTCAGTTATATGACCGTTCAGCTAAAAGACATAGTTGTTATATCGATCGTTGTTATATATTATCGATCGGATGAGATGGCCCAAAATAGAATACATAGACAATCCTTCACGGACTTCGCGGATCATCCTTCACGGACAGACGGACATGTTTATATCGAACTAAGAGGTAATGCTGATCAAGAATATACATATACTTTACAAGGTATACACCTAAGATGTCTCCTACACTGCGTTGCATACTTTTGACCATTGCACACTTTGTGTTGCACACTTCGGAACGACCGGGTTCGGTCGACTATTTTCTATAGCTGTCATGGTAAAATTTTCAGAGTTTATTGTTTCTTTACATCTACGATTTTGAGAATTAGTAAAATTAAGTCGTTTTTGTCCACCATGGTAAAATGGTATAAATATTTAAATAAGTGGTATAAAAATGATATAGATATTTAAAATTAGGGTTTTCAAAATAGTCGGGTCAGGCAGCAGCCACGGCATAAATTAGATCAATATAAATGTAATATAATCGACTCATCTCGGCCTTTCGGCTTTAAAATAAAATAAAATATATGTACATTTAAAATTAAAATAGAAGAAAACATTTGTGCATAATTGTAATGTATTTATCTGCAGCGTTTGTTATCACCCTTTTCTTATCTGTCTGTCTCCCAGTTTCGCATGCGCTTTGTTGTTCTTTGTAGCGCATGCACTTTGGGAGCTTGTGTAAAGCTTCTGCGCAAGCTTTTGGCACTTGTTTTTCGGCATTTGATTGGAGCGGCTTGTTTGGGGTTAAATTGAACCCCGGAATTAAAATTGAAATTAAATTGATAAATCGTGTGTTTAATTCGGCCGCTACCAAAAAGCTGGTAGCGTTACCCATTTAATAATAGAAATAAAAATTGGGCATAAAATACAATTGTTATCCGGTCCGCCAACATACATACATACCTACATACGTTCCACTTGCAAGTGCGTTCGCCTCACACAAGCGTTCATATATATATACATTCCACAACTCAGTGTACGGTTCTAAGCGCATAGGGGGATAACTCGTTTTCCCCGCGCACAATTAAAGTTAAATATAATGAAATAAATTATAAGTTCATTTATAGTGGCGATGAACTCCAGCGGCGCCGTCACAGGAGAACCCACTCCAGATCGGAGTGTGATTTTGAAATGCAAGGCAAAGGGTATCCTCCAGGATTTGAAGAGGATCTGTAGTGGGGCTTAAAACCGCAGACCCTGTGCTTACTAGTGCCACCTAGCGGACGGTACGGGTGGTAAATTGGCAACATTAGACGTAGGGATTAGGCAGGACTGCATTTGCTTTAGCGTTTTAGGAGTAGCAGAAGTCTAGCCCTGGCAGTAAGCCATCTTGTAGAAACTGAGATCGAGAATCTGGTGCGTTCTTTTGGAATCAAACTCTGGACCGGCACGGATGTACGTCAGATCCAGATCCATCCCCAGATTTTTGGTTGAAGCTATCGCCGAGTACCCCCAGCTTTGGAGTCGAAGGAGGCGAGCATAGGAACGCCAATTCCTGCCCCGAGTGGGCAGCTAAATTCCCCATATCGACCAGAACCAGAACTCCGCCAGTCAACGTTATCAACGCCCAGCCCATCATCCCAGCCCAGCCCATATCAGCATCAATTGGTTTGCGGTGTTGTTTTCGTAGGGTGATCGTCAGACACAAGAAAAAGAGCAGACGATTTTTGGTTGAAGCTAAAGCCCGTGTCTGGTTTAGTCTGCGCGTTGCTGATAGACAGCTAAGAACTCCGTGTGATTAGCTCCTAAACAAATACCCAAAATTAGGGAACGTCGCGATGATGGCAAAGGTGTCGTTCATGCCTAGTGTCATCAAAACCACATGAAGTCTTCAGTTAATCTAAATATAAAGTATAATCTAAAAACCTAGTTTAGCAAATTTAAAATCGGTACAAAGTTAAAATCGGTTAAAAAAATGAGGTTAAAACCACAAGCTAAAATTGTGTAAAAATATACAAATTTAAAAAAAAAAAAAGAAAAAAAAAGGAATAGATCAAAAACGGGTGTGATGTAAATTAGAAAAGATGATGATTAGAAACGAGTAAGAAGTTGAATTAGAAGAGGGCGAAATTGAATAAAAACGCCGATAAGACAAATTCGGTTAAGTCTCGATGTGGGTGTGTGTGCTGAAAAAAATTTTAGTCTTCGCGAGTCGCTTTGGACTTGCATTTATTTACAGACTTCTTACGACACCCCCGACATTTGGAAGCGCTTTCAACGGTGGAGTATATCAGGTGAGCAAAGTCTACCCAATATTTACCTTTTTCGTCTGCATATGCATGTCATCTCGATTCAGAACCGAAATTTGAAATCAAATGAAATGAAAGTAAAACGTTGAAAATAAAGTTAACTTGTTAGGCACTATTAAAGAAAAAAAAAAGAGAAGATAAAATTAAAAATAAAAAGAAAATATTTGAATATAATGCATAAGAAATTGCATCACATGCGTTTGATTTAAAATATTTGCATTTAATAATAAATATTACACTTAGTAAAATATAAATAAATAAATAATACGTTAAGAAATCCTTCATAAATGCAAAGACAAATTATTATCATTGGTTCTAAGTAATAGAAGTTTGTAAAACAGTAGTTAATAAGAAATGAAATAATCTTTTAGGCTTTAACTCAAGAAAACAAAAGTAAACAAAACGAAATGTACATCTTTATGTTTAATAAATACGCCATTATAATGAAAGAGTAGAAAACCCTGTTGTAACTCCATGCCAATCACAGAGCCGTCGTAGGTTCATAAACTCAAAGGGGCCCGATGCAGGATCGTTGGGAAAACGCACTGGCCATGGTAGGGTGGGCTGAAGACACCCCTTTTACATCTCGGGGTGCGCAAAGTGAGAGTACTATCCTAGTTCTTGTCCGTCCGTTTGTTAAGCTATCTCTTGTCCGTCCGAAATTGGCTCGTTTTTGCACGCAAATAAAACTGATTTATCCCAGATAACTATGAGCACCTGTAGGCTATAACCGCTAAAGAACACCACTCTATTCGCTGACGAGCTAGAGCCGGAATTTAATGCGTGCCGTGTTATTAGCTTGCAAAGAACACCAGCTCTATGTTGTTCGTTACAGGAATAATAATAAGTAATATCTGAATAATCATGGCGCCCAACGTGGGGCTTGACTGTGCAGTGAAGCTCACTCAATAGCGAAACAAACAAACCTTTCTTTTCATTTCCATTTCTATAAATTTCCTAGTCAGCAGTGTCAACTTTCAGTCGCAATGGAATGCAGTTTTTATATTTTCAGAAAGAGAAAAAAAAACTCACCACGAAGAAAGAAGTAATACAGCTGTCTCCTTTAATTGTCTTCAACCACAATAGGCAAGCGCTTTGGATTTGGCCAATTACGATCAATTATTAGTTTGGCTAACCGCGCTTGAACTAGCGAGGAATAGGTGAAGTAGCTAAAGGTCTAGTAAGTCGAGAATGCAGGATTACAGAGCTAATGCTTGCGAGCAAGAGTCTGGCCGCAATTTCGGAAGCAAATCTTTAGGCAGTTTTTAGTATTGAAACTTTATTGAGGCTAAGTATGAAGTGCTCGGAAGTACAATCTCAAAGATAACTAATAATAGTAGAGATTGGCCACGCTTGTTACGAAGGTCACATAAGTAAAGCAGCTTATGTAGCCGCTTGATGAGTATTAATTTTGGTTTTGCTGCGCCTTTTTCTCGTATCTTTTTCAGATAATTTTCTTTTCCTCTCACATAAAAATAAGAAAGACCTTCGACAATTAGCTCTTGGTTAGGCATGGAGTTAATTTTTTTATCGTAATATATATATTTTTTTGTGGACGTAATCTAGTGGCTTATATCTTTAAATATTCAGAATTGTGGTTTTAAGTGGCAGCGCTAAGCACGAGAACTTCAAATTGAATAACAATAGTTTCGAAATAAAACAACAAATAATAATAATCATAGGATATGGGTGTAGACCACTCAGATAACGAAGAAGCTGGAGGATCATCTCATTTTTGTATTTTATGCAATTCGCGAATTCCTGACAAAGAGTTATACAAAACGAAATGTGGGCACGGGTTTCATAGGAAGTGTATGAGCACACATCTAAAGAGCAAGAAAACTTGCCCTACCTGCAAAGCGACTTTCTCTGGGGAACCTATTGCAAGATCAGATAGCTTTATTGCACAAAATACAAGAAGGTAAAAACTTATAAGTTCGCAAACAGATGGCGAAAGTCGGGGATCAGAAAGTATGGAGAAAGAACGGCAGAGTCAAGAGCGAAGGGGTGAGGATGTACAAAGTATGGTATTAGATGCTGTTAAAAGTATGCAACACGAGTTGCTAACCCAACTAACAGAGAAAATGTTCCTCATGATCCAGTCGAACCTAGCCGCCAGAATTCCCCAACAGCCACTTCAGGGGGCGACAGACCCAAGTCTGTCACTTGATCAGCTTCTTGGCATAGATGCTGGCCAGGTGAATGTTGGGCAAAGTCAAGCGCAGGCTAACATCTCTCCTCGGTCAAGCGCCTCAGAACTTTCACAAAGGCCAGATAAGGTGGCGCATATAATGAATGGATGGAAACTTCGGTTTAGTGGAGACCCAGGAGGCATTAGCGTAGATAATTTTATTTATAGGGTACACGCGTTAACCGGTCAAACCCTCGATTCAAAGTTCGATGTTATGTGTGGCAACGCAAGTGCTTTGTTTGAGGGTAAAGCCAATGACTTTTACTGGCGATATCATAAATCGGTGCCATCCGTTAAGTGGACCGAATTGTGTGACGCACTTCGCCGTCAGTTCAGGGATACTAGAACGGATGTTGATATACGAGAATTAATTCGGGATCGCAAACAGAAAGAAAAAGAGAGTTTCGACTCGTTTTACGACGCCGTGGTTCAATTAACGGACAGCTTAGACTGCCCTTTAGAGGATAAATCTTTAATAGAGATTTGACGGCGAAATTTGCGAGCTGAGATCAGACACGAAATTTTAAATATCCCAACTGAGTCGATCTCAAAGCTTCGCGAAATATGTAGAAGGAGAGAATGCTTTCTAGAGGAAGTAAAAAGGGATCAGATATATAAAAAGGGTACCCCATTCAAAAGTAACGTCTCAGAACTTCTTCAAGTTGAGCATAAAGAGTCTGAATCGGAATTCTTTGAGGACGAAGAGGGGGTCATCGAAGCAATGTCACTAATATGCTGGAACTGTAGGAAGGAGGGCCACAGGTACCAGGATTGCTCGGCTCCCCGAAAAGTGTTTTGTTACGGATGTGGGGCACGCAAAAAAACAAGCTGCTGAACACCCAAGCAGCTCGTTCGCGGTGTGTTCAACGGACTCAGTCGACAAATACGGAAAGCGAGCAACTATAAGTCCTGTCATGGATTCATTCAAAACTGATGTTGGTCCTGTAGAGGGATGGCATCAGAAAATCAATATTTTTAGGAACGTTAGCAATAAACAAGCTTATCTTAAGAAATTTGATGCTAAAAATAAGGCACGGGTCCGTCAGAAGTTAGGAAATTCGTACTACGATATTGAGGATCTGCAAGGTAAGCTGGTTGGACGCTACCATGCAAAGGATCTGCGGCAATAGTCCTGGCGGGATCAGCCTTGTTGGGTTTACCCCAAGTCTGATGTTAGCGGGGGGGTGTTGTAGTGGCGTTTAAAACCGCAGACCCTGTGCTTACTAGTGCCACCTAGCGGACGGTACGGGTGGTAAATTGGCAACATTAGACGTAGGGATTAGGCAGGACTGCATTTGCTTTAGCGTTTTAGGAGTAGCAGAAGTCTAGCCCTGGCAGTAAGCCATCTTGTAGAAACTGAGATCGAGAATCTGGTGCGTTCTTTTGGAATCAAACTCTGGACCGGCACGGATGTACGTCAGATCCAGATCCATCCCCAGATTTTTGGTTGAAGCTATCGCCGAGTACCCCCAGCTTTGGAGTCGAAGGAGGCGAGCATAGGAACGCCAATTCCTGCCCCGAGTGGGCAGCTAAATTCCCCATATCGACCAGAACCAGAACTCCGCCAGTCAACGTTATCAACGCCCAGCCCATCATCCCAGCCCAGCCCATATCAGCATCAATTGGTTTGCGGTGTTGTTTTCGTAGGGTGATCGTCAGACACAAGAAAAAGAGCAGACGATTTTTGGTTGAAGCTAAAGCCCGTGTCTGGTTTAGTCTGCGCGTTGCTGATAGACAGCTAAGAACTCCGTGTGATTAGCTCCTAAACAAATACCCAAAATTAGGGAACGTCGCGATGATGGCAAAGGTGTCGTTCATGCCTAGTGTCATCAAAACCACATGAAGTCTTCAGTTAATCTAAATATAAAGTATAATCTAAAAACCTAGTTTAGCAAATTTAAAATCGGTACAAAGTTAAAATCGGTTAAAAAAATGAGGTTAAAACCACAAGCTAAAATTGTGTAAAAATATACAAATTTAAAAAAAAAAAAAAAGAAAAAAAAAAGGAATAGATCAAAAACGGGTGTGATGTAAATTAGAAAAGATGATGATTAGAAACGAGTAAGAAGTTGAATTAGAAGAGGGCGAAATTGAATAAAAACGCCGATAAGACAAATTCGGTTAAGTCTCGATGTGGGTGTGTGTGCTGAAAAAAATTTTAGTCTTCGCGAGTCGCTTTGGACTTGCATTTATTTACAGACTTCTTACGACACCCCCGACATTTGGAAGCGCTTTCAACGGTGGAGTATATCAGGTGAGCAAAGTCTACCCAATATTTACCTTTTTCGTCTGCATATGCATGTCATCTCGATTCAGAACCGAAATTTGAAATCAAATGAAATGAAAGTAAAACGTTGAAAATAAAGTTAACTTGTTAGGCACTATTAAAGAAAAAAAAGAGAAGATAAAATTAAAAATAAAAAGAAAATATTTGAATATAATGCATAAGAAATTGCATCACATGCGTTTGATTTAAAATATTTGCATTTAATAATAAATATTACACTTAGTAAAATATAAATAAATAAATAATACGTTAAGAAATCCTTCCTAAATGCAAAGACAAATTATTATCATTGGTTCTAAGTAATAGAAGTTTGTAAAACAGTAGTTAATAAGAAATGAAATAATCTTTTAGGCTTTAACTCAAGAAAACAAAAGTAAACAAAACGAAATGTACATCTTTATGTTTAATAAATACGCCATTATAATGAAAGAGTAGAAAACCCTGTTGTAACTCCATGCCAATCACAGAGCCGTCGTAGGTTCATAAACTCAAAGGGGCCCGATGCAGGATCGTTGGGAAAACGCACTGGCCATGGTAGGGTGGGCTGAAGACACCCCTTTTACATCTCGGGGTGCGCAAAGTGAGAGTACTATCCTAGTTCTTGTCCGTCCGTTTGTTAAGCTATCTCTTGTCCGTCCGAAATTGGCTCGTTTTTGCACGCAAATAAAACTGATTTATCCCAGATAACTATGAGCACCTGTAGGCTATAACCGCTAAAGAACACCACTCTATTCGCTGACGAGCTAGAGCCGGAATTTAATGCGTGCCGTGTTATTAGCTTGCAAAGAACACCAGCTCTATGTTGTTCGTTACAGGAATAATAATAAGTAATATCTGAATAATCATGGCGCCCAACGTGGGGCTTGACTGTGCAGTGAAGCTCACTCAATAGCGAAACAAACAAACCTTTCTTTTCATTTCCATTTCTATAAATTTCCTAGTCAGCAGTGTCAACTTTCAGTCGCAATGGAATGCAGTTTTTATATTTTCAGAAAGAGAAAAAAAAAACTCACCACGAAGAAAGAAGTAATACAGCTGTCTCCTTTAATTGTCTTCAACCACAATAGGCAAGCGCTTTGGATTTGGCCAATTACGATCAATTATTAGTTTGGCTAACCGCGCTTGAACTAGCGAGGAATAGGTGAAGTAGCTAAAGGTCTAGTAAGTCGAGAATGCAGGATTACAGCGCTAATGCGTGCGAGCAAGAGTCTGGCCGCAATTTCGGAAGCAAATCTTTAGGCAGTTTATAGTATTGAAACTTTATTGAGGCTAAGTATGAAGTGCTCGGAAGTACAATCTCAAAGATAACTAATAATAGTAGAGATTGGCCACGCTTGTTACGAAGGTCACATAAGTAAAGCAGCTTATGTAGCCGCTTGATGAGTATTAATTTTGGTTTTGCTGCGCCTTTTTCTCGTATCTTTTTCAGATAATTTTCTTTTCCTCTCACATAAAAATAAGAAAGACCTTCGACAATTAGCTCTTGGTTAGGCATGGAGTTAATTTTTTTATCGTAATATATATATTTTTTTGTGGACGTAATCTAGTGGCTTATATCTTTAAATATTCAGAATTGTGGTTTTAAGTGGCAGCGCTAAGCACGAGAACTTCAAATTGAATAACAATAGTTTCGAAATAAAACAACAAATAATAATAATCATAGGATATGGGTGTAGACCACTCAGATAACGAAGAAGCTGGAGGATCATCTCATTTTTGTATTTTATGCAATTCGCGAATTCCTGACAAAGAGTTATACAAAACGAAATGTGGGCACGGGTTTCATAGGAAGTGTATGAGCACACATCTAAAGAGCAAGAAAACTTGCCCTACCTGCAAAGCGACTTTCTCTGGGGAACCTATTGCAAGATCAGATAGCTTTATTGCACAAAATACAAGAAGGTAAAAACTTATAAGTTCGCAAACAGAAGGCGAAAGTCGGGGATCAGAAAGTATGGAGAAAGAACGGCAGAGTCAAGAGCGAAGGGGTGAGGATGTACAAAGTATGGTATTAGATGCTGTTAAAAGTATGCAACACGAGTTGCTAACCCAACTAACAGAGAAAATGTTCCTCATGATCCAGTCGAACCTAGCCGCCAGAATTCCCCAACAGCCACTTCAGGGGGCGACAGACCCAAGTCTGTCACTTGATCAGCTTCTTGGCATAGATGCTGGCCAGGTGAATGTTGGGCAAAGTCAAGCGCAGGCTAACATCTCTCCTCGGTCAAGCGCCTCAGAACTTTCACAAAGGCCAGATAAGGTGGCGCATATAATGAATGGATGGAAACTTCGGTTTAGTGGAGACCCAGGAGGCATTAGCGTAGATAATTTTATTTATAGGGTACACGCGTTAACCGGTCAAACCCTCGATTCAAAGTTCGATGTTATGTGTGGCAACGCAAGTGCTTTGTTTGAGGGTAAAGCCAATGACTTTTACTGGCGATATCATAAATCGGTGCCATCCGTTAAGTGGACCGAATTGTGTGACGCACTTCGCCGTCAGTTCAGGGATACTAGAACGGATGTTGATATACGAGAATTAATTCGGGATCGCAAACAGAAAGAAAAAGAGAGTTTCGACTCGTTTTACGACGCCGTGGTTCAATTAACGGACAGCTTAGACTGCCCTTTAGAGGATAAATCTTTAATAGAGATTTGACGGCGAAATTTGCGAGCTGAGATCAGACACGAAATTTTAAATATCCCAACTGAGTCGATCTCAAAGCTTCGCGAAATATGTAGAAGGAGAGAATGCTTTCTAGAGGAAGTAAAAAGGGATCAGATATATAAAAAGGGTACCCCATTCAAAAGTAACGTCTCAGAACTTCTTCAAGTTGAGCATAAAGAGTCTGAATCGGAATTCTTTGAGGACGAAGAGGGGGTCATCGAAGCAATGTCACTAATATGCTGGAACTGTAGGAAGGAGGGCCACAGGTACCAGGATTGCTCGGCTCCCCGAAAAGTGTTTTGTTACGGATGTGGGGCACGCAAAAAAACAAGCTGCTGAACACCCAAGCAGCTCGTTCGCGGTGTGTTCAACGGACTCAGTCGACAAATACGGAAAGCGAGCAACTATAAGTCCTGTCATGGATTCATTCAAAACTGATGTTGGTCCTGTAGAGGGATGGCATCAGAAAATCAATATTTTTAGGAACGTTAGCAATAAACAAGCTTATCTTAAGAAATTTGATGCTAAAAATAAGGCACGGGTCCGTCAGAAGTTAGGAAATTCGTACTACGATATTGAGGATCTGCAAGGTAAGCTGGTTGGACGCTACCATGCAAAGGATCTGCGACAATAGTCCTGGCGGGATCAGCCTTGTTGGGTTTACCCCAAGTCTGATGTTAGCGGGGGGTGTTGTAGTGGCGTTTAAAACCGCAGACCCTGTGCTTACTAGTGCCACCTAGCGGACGGTACGGGTGGTAAATTGGCAACATTAGACGTAGGGATTAGGCAGGACTGCATTTGCTTTAGCGTTTTAGGAGTAGCAGAAGTCTAGCCCTGGCAGTAAGCCATCTTGTAGAAACTGAGATCGAGAATCTGGTGCGTTCTTTTGGAATCAAACTCTGGACCGGCACGGATGTACGTCAGATCCAGATCCATCCCCAGATTTTTGGTTGAAGCTATCGCCGAGTACCCCCAGCTTTGGAGTTGAAGGAGGCGAGCATTGGAACGCCAATTCCTGCCCCGAGTGGGCAGCTAAATTCCCCATACCAACCAGAACCAGAACTCCGCCAGTCAACGTTCAGTCAATTGGTTTGCGGTGTTGTTTTCGTAGGGTGATCGTCAGACACAAGAAAAAGAGCAGACGATTTTTGTTGAAGCTAAAGCCCGTGTCTGGTTTAGTCTGCGCGTTGCTGATAGACAGCTAAGAACTCCGTGTGATTAGCTCCTAAACAAATACCCAAAATTAGGCAAAGGTGTCGTTCATGCCTAGTGTCATCAAAACCACATGAAGTCTTCAGTTAATCTAAATATAAAGTATAATCTAAAAACCTAGTTTAGCAAATTTAAAATCGGTACAAAGTTAAAATCGGTTAAAAAAATGAGGTTAAAACCACAAGCTAAAATTGTGTAAAAATATACAAATTTAAAAAAAAAAAAAAGAAAAAAAAAAGGAATAGATCAAAAACGGGTGTGATGTAAATTAGAAAAGATGATGATTAGAAACGAGTAAGAAGTTGAATTAGAAGAGGGCGAAATTGAATAAAAACGCCGATAAGACAAATTCGGTTAAGTCTCGATGTGGGTGTGTGTGCTGAAAAAAATTTTAGTCTTCGCGAGTCGCTTTGGACTTGCATTTATTTACAGACTTCTTACGACACCCCCGACATTTGGAAGCGCTTTCAACGGTGGAGTATATCAGGTGAGCAAAGTCTACCCAATATTTACCTTTTTCGTCTGCATATGCATGTCATCTCGATTCAGAACCGAAATTTGAAATCAAATGAAATGAAAGTAAAACGTTGAAAATAAAGTTAACTTGTTAGGCACTATTAAAGAAAAAAAAGAGAAGATAAAATTAAAAATAAAAAGAAAATATTTGAATATAATGCATAAGAAATTGCATCACATGCGTTTGATTTAAAATATTTGCATTTAATAATAAATATTACACTTAGTAAAATATAAATAAATAAATAATACGTTAAGAAATCCTTCATAAATGCAAAGACAAATTATTATCATTGGTTCTAAGTAATAGAAGTTTGTAAAACAGTAGTTAATAAGAAATGAAATAATCTTTTAGGCTTTAACTCAAAAAAACAAAAGTAAACAAAACGAAATGTACATCTTTATGTTTAATAAATACGCCATTATAATGAAAGAGTAGAAAACCCTGTTGTAACTCCATGCCAATCACAGAGCCGTCGTAGGGTCATAAACTCAAAGGGGCCTGATGCAGGATCGTTGGGAAAACGCACTGGCCATGGTAGGGTGGGCTGAAGAAACCCCTTTTACATCTCGGGGTGCGCAAAGTGAGAGTACTATCCTAGTTCTTGTCCGTCCGTTTGTTAAGCTATCTCTTGTCCGGCCGAAATTGGCTCGTTTTTGCACGCAAATAAAACTGATTTATCCCAGATAACTATGAGCACCTGTAGGCTATAACCGCTAAAGAACACCACTCCATTCCCTGACGAGCTAGAGCCGGAATTTAATGCGTGCCGTGTTATTAGCTTGCAAAGAACACCAGCTCTATGTTGTTCGATACAGATCCAAGGCGCCCTGCAGCCGATGTCAAAGGTGGAGGATGCTATGCTCCATGTGCGTCACGGCCAGTTGGTCGCCATGTACGAGGATTTTAAGGCCATCCACGGGGAGCTTGAAGAGTTGGATATTGCTGAGATAAGCAGGGACTTGCGATGCACAGTGTCTGAGCTTGTAGCGACTATGCTGCCGAAATCGAGCACGAGACGTCGTTGCGCTCTGCTCGAATTGCGTTCATTCCACCCTTGCCAGCGGAGTTTCCAGTATCCAGGTGGAACCAGCGCTCAGTCCCAGTTTTCAAGCCTTGCCTCCTCTTCCTCTTCCTACTTTCAGCGGAGGATATTTAGAGTGGGCTGAGTTTCATTCGGTCTTCTCGACGATCGTAGGTTGCAATCCTTATATAAGTAAGGTGGAAAAGTTTCAGAGGTTGCGATCTTGTCTTCGGGACTCCGCTT
This sequence comes from Drosophila monieri, assembly GCA_035047585.1. Classification (NCBI taxonomy): domain Eukaryota; kingdom Metazoa; phylum Arthropoda; class Insecta; order Diptera; family Drosophilidae; genus Drosophila; species Drosophila monieri. The sequence goes on along the minus strand of JAWNPJ010000083.1, from coordinate 1,233,327 downwards.
TAGAGGCAGTCCGTTCATTGGAAATCTCCGAGGAGAATTATGATGTCGCAGTGAAGCTTTTGGAAAATCGATTTAATAACCGTCGGTTGATATTTCAGGCTCATGTGAACGAGATTCTGGGCCTCAATCTATTGGAAGGTGGCTCAGTGGCAGCGCTTCGAGGGCTGTCCGATAAGTTCAATGCCCATATGCGAGCCTTAAAAAATTTAAGGACGACAGTTCAGTTCGCCGGCTGCATCATTGTCCAGGTACTTCTTCAAAGGTTGGATCCAGCTACTCAGGCCAAGTGGGAGGAAGGTCAAAATGCCTCGAACACGGATCTCATCCCTACTTGGGAGTCGATGGCAGAGTTTTTGGAACAGCGTTGCAAGACTTTGGAGGCGATGGATGTGGCCTTGGCCGCTTACGCGCCGGGCACTCAGGTGGGAAGACGTAGAGTCGCAAATAACAGTAGAGCGTCCTTTATTATTACTAATTCACCTACCTCTGCCTGTATATTATGCGGTGGGTGGTCCCATGTAGTTTCTGCATGCCCAAGACTTTTGTCATTGCCCCCTGAGAGCCGCCTTGGCAAGGCTAGGCGACTAGGTCTATGTCGGAAATGTCTCCAAGCTGGCCATCAGTGCGTGAGTGCCTCGCTGATAATTGTCGCAGTTGTGGGTGGAGGCATCACAGTCTGTTGCATTTTTGGGAGTTACAGTCTTAAAGAGTGTCTGCTCCGTAAATTTTGGGAAATCGAAGACTGCTCCGAGCCCATTGTGAAGTGGACGAAAGAGGAATTGGATTGCGAGACGCATTTCGTGCAGAATTCTGCTCGGCTCGAGTCAGGCGCATACTCGGTGCAGCTGTCGCTGAAGGTCAGCTCTGAGTTGCTAAGTGAATCGTACTCACGAGCTGTGCGGCGATTTCTCTTCCTCGAAAGGAAGCTTTGCCGTCAGCCTCAATTGAAGGATCAGTATGCTGCGTTCATAAAGGAGTATTTAGATTTGGGGCATATGTTTCCAGTCCCGCCTTGTCCACGACCTGCCAGACAGTATTTCCTGCCACATCACTGCGTTTTGAAGGAGGACAGTTCAACAACCAAGCTCAGGGTTGTTTTTGATGGTTCAGCTGCCACTACGTCTGGGTATTCATTGAATGACGTTTTGATGTCTGGTCCAGTTATCCAACCAAAGCTGCTGCACATTCTTCTAAGGTTCCGTTACCATCGATTGACCATTACAGGAGATATTTGAAAAATGTACCGATGCGTCAGAGTTTTCCCCGAGGACAGCTATCTTCAGTGCATTCTTTGGCGGAATTCCACCCAGGATGAGTTGCAGGTTTTTAAACTGGATACGGTCACTTATGGGACAAAGCCGGCCTCATTTTTATCAGTTCGAGCAATGCATCAGTTGGCAGAGGATGAGCAGTCTATGTTTCCAAAGGGTGCCGAAATTCTGCGTCGCGATTTTTATGTTGATGATCTAATTTCCGAAGGTGACTCCAAAGAGGAGGCTACCAACATAATGCAGCATCGGGGATCCCCGCCAAGGGCCAATTTCTGTTGAGAAAGTGGTGCTCCAATTTTTCTGAAGTGCTCTCTGACGTGCCGAAAGAGGATCGAGAGTCGTTCCTAATGTTTGATGATGGCAGCAACTTTACGAAGACTCTTGGCCTCGCTTGGGATCCTTCTACTGACCGCTTGCTATTTTCGTTTGGAGGGCTTCAATCAACTTCGAAGCCCACGATGTGCATCATCCTCTCCTCAATCGCCCGGCTTTATGATCCGATAGGGCTTGTTGGGCCTGTCATTACGAAGGCGAAGATCTTTCTTCAGAAGCTATGCCATGAGAGTTGTCCTGGGATGAAAGTCTACCTCAAGCTCTTCGCTCCGATTGGGACATGATTTGTTCCAGCTTCGCCATGGCGCAGCGTGCTGAATTCCCTAGATGTTCACTGTAACGCTACCAGCTTTTTGGTAGCGGACGAATTAAACACACGATTTATCAATTTAATTTCAATTTTAATTCCGGGGTGCAATTTAACCCCAAACAAGCCTCTCCAATCAAATGCCGAAAAACAAGTGTAAAAATCTTACGCAGAAGCTTTACACAAGCTCCCAAAGTGAATGCGCTACAAAGAACAACAAAGCGCATTCGAAACTGGGAGACAGACAGATAGGAAAAGGCTGATAACAAACGCTGCAGATAAATACATTACAATTATGCACAAATGTTTTCTTCTGGTGGCGGCTTGGCCCAACATCCTCCTCCCATTGAAGGGTGACCCTTCAATAACAATTTTGGAAGGGGCAGCAGTCACATCATTGCAATGATTATCCTGTCACGTAGCTCTAAGAATCCACTTCACATCCTCCAGTATAGGCTACTCCAGTCTCCTCTCTAGCACAGGACGCCGACGATTCCCGTGATAGTCCACCGCGTCCAGAAATCACCCAGCCAAATCGAGTATTCTGAGCAATGGGGAGCCCGTGACCTAACTGAATTTGGCCAGCAGACAACAAGTCAAAGAATAAGCTGGCCCCAATCAGCAGGTCCACTCGCTGCGTTCGGTGGAAGTTGGGGTCTGCCAGATCCATGCTTCCGGGAATCTTCCACCTCGACTCGTGTATGTTGAGGTTGGGCTGATAGTCCGTAATGTGAGAAGCTACAACAGCCTCCATTCCCACAGAGTATGTGCTATGGGGGAATTCACCCACACACTAACAGAGACTCCATCCATCTCAAACTCACCGCCGCCTGAAGCCGGCTACCGTGGTAGCACATTCAGAGCGGCAAAGCTGAAAGATGACTTTGCCAGCCGCGACGAGATGAGATTCACTTGTGAACCGGAATCCAATAACACTCGGCACGGCAGGAGGGCTCCAGATCGACCACTAACGAGTAGATTGGCGGTTGGCAAGAGTACTGGCTTAGCATTGCGATACTGGGTCATGACAGTGCTGATTGAGCGGGATGGTGGGTTCGCGACGGAAACTGCATTGATGGGAACTGAGATTCGTGCAGGTGAAGCATTGGTAGAACTGGAAAACTTCCCGCGATGGTGCAACAGCAAATGATGACGGCGATTGCACGCTGCGCAGCGGGAAGTTGAGCATCCACGAGCGAAATGGCCATCCTCTAGGCACACAAAACAGCGAGTTAGCCGCCGCACTTCGTCGTACCGTTCCTCAATTGGCAAAGCAATGAACCTAGCACAAGCTGGCAAGGGTTGAGCCAAAACACCGCACAGGGTGCACAAAGCAGGAGTAGGAGTAACCATGCACGAAGATCGGTTGGTACGCGATCCACATCGGCTCGTCCGGTTTGCTGGTGGCTGCGTAGGCAACGAAAACTCCACGCTTTCAAGCGTCCGGCACCTTTTGCTCCAAGAATTGAGCCATAGATTCCCAAGTTGGTAGGCTATCATCACGGCTTCCTGCGAGAGAGTCTTCCCACTTGGCCCTTGTGGCAGGATCCAGTTTTTGGAAGATGATCTGGATGAGGAGGCATATTTGAATTTCGGCTGGTGTTCCGGAGCTCATGAGGGACCGCATATGACCATTGAAACGGTCGGATAACTCCCGAAGCGGAGCTCCCGAGCAACGAATCCTGGCTCAACCACCCTTAGCTGCAAGATCTCGTTGATGTGAGCCTGGAATATTAGCGGCGACTACTAAATCTGTTGCGCAAAAGATCAAGGGCAACATCATAGTTAGCGTCAGTTATCTCCAACGCTCTCACAGTCTTCAAGGCTGACTCCCGCAGACATGAAATATGCCACCTTAGCTTCTCCATCTTGGTCAAGTGAGGATGGCTGTCGATCGTCGTCTTAAACAGGGCGCAGATATCAGGCCACTCGGCGTAGCCGCTGCTAAATGTGGGCATCGGCAACGGGGGCAATGAGGGAGCAGGCCTGTATGGAGGGGGTGAAATACCAGCACCTCTAGTACAATCCAACAGTGTAGAGTGCGCAGCCACTCTAATGGAGCGCTTGGCAACCTCTACCTGGATGTCAACATGCACGTCCGTGGCCAGCTGAGAGTATTTCTAATATAGATCCCATCCGATTTCACTATAGTTGAGCTCCTCCAGTTCCTACTGCAGCGTAGTGAATCGCTCGCGCAGACACTTCTCCATTGACTCGAGGGTCAGGATGGATGAGTCGTCGGACCGCATCGCAGCCTTGACCTTCTGATGCAGGACCTCCATTTCCTGACACGTAACCTCTGCTCGCTTCCACAGCATCCTCTCCCTGCTTAAAACGGCAGATCCAGTAGCTTCAGCTCCAGACTCCATTATGTAAACACGAGAAATTTTAAGAAAAGAAAACCAACAGTTCCGCGGCACTTATTAACGCTGATCACAACAACCAAATGCGGGATGTAATCACGTCGGGGTCACCAAATGTAACGCTACCAGCTTTTTGGTAGCGGCCGAATTAAACACACGATTTATCAATTTATTTTCAATTTTTATTCCGGGGTTCAATTTAACCCCAAACAAGCCTCTCCAATCAAATGCCGAAAAACAAGTGCAAAAAGCTTGCGCAGAAGCTTTACACAAGCTCCCAAAGTGCATGCGCTACAAAGAACAAGAAAGTGCATGCGAAACTGGGAGACAGACAGATAAGAAAAGGGTGATAACAAACGCTGCAGATAAATACATTACAATTATGCACAAATGTTTTCTTCTGGTGGCTGCTTGGCCCAACAGTCACTATCATCACAGTCTGAAGTGGAGATTCATGGATTTTGTGACGCCAGCATCGAGGCTTATGGTGCTTGCATTTATGTCATATCGAAGGGTACAAGGTCAGAAAGTCATTTACTCTGCTCAAAGTCCCGAGTCGCACCTCTAAAAACAGTTATAGTACCGAAACTGGAGTTATCAGGAGCAGAGTTGCTGGCTCGGCTTATGTCGGAAGTAGCTCAGTTGATGGTCTACGATGGGAGGTATTTCTGCTGGTGCGACTCTGCTGTGGAGCTGTTCTGGATTCGGGAGGAGTCCGCTCGCTTTAATGTTTTCGTCGCCAATCGAGTTTCAACAATCCAGGAATTGACCAGAACGATGGAATGGCGTTATGTTCCTACGTCTTTGAACCCGGCAGACATCCTCTCGCGTGGTGCTCTTCCCAAGGGGTTAGTTACTGACAAACTGTGGTCCCATGGTCCTGCGTTTCTTCTTGGACTTCAAGACCAGTGGCCAGCAGCGGTTCTATCTGAAAAACCCACTCTGGAGCTAAGGGCAAGGGTTCTGCTAATCAAATCCCCGTACGTTGACGTGACAGCTAGTTCCAAGTACGCCAACTTGTTTCCAGCACTGCAGCGTGTGTTCGCTTATGTGCACAAGTTCTCACAGCGAGTCCGTCACAAGGGTGTCACTGCTAGCGACATCAAGGCTGGAACCCACCTACTATTGCGACTGTACTAGTGCAGCGTGTGTATCTTTGGGATGACATAAAGGCGCTTCAGAATGGAAAGGAAATTTCGTCAGCCAGCATACTTGCCACATCCTCTCCTTTTTTAGACAAGTTTGGCCTGTTGCATGTGGACGGTCGTTTAAGAAATTCTACATTGGATTTTGATAGTCGTCATCCAATATATTGCCTAGAGGCCATCCAGTTATTATGGCTTTAATTGTTGATTTCCATGAGCGAAATCTACACACGGGGCATCGTGCTCTGTTAGCTATTATTCGATCCCAAGCTAATCGTGGGGAGGAAAACGGCGACGAAGGCGTTGCACAAATGTATCCGATGCTTCCGCACCAAGCCTCGGTTGCTGGAGCACATTATGGCTGATCTCCCGGAGCAAAGAGTCAGTGGTTGCCAGGTTTTCGGAGTTACTGGTATGGATTTTTGCCGCCCATTTTATTATAAGCCAGAAGTTCGCAATAAAGTTCCCGTAAAATGTTACGTGAGTGTTTTTATTTGCTTTGCTACCAAAGCTGTGCACTTAGAGCTTGTAAAGGATCTATCCACATCTGCGTTTGTACATGCTTTTAAACGGTTTATATGCACTCGCCGAAAGCCGCAGCACTTGGTCTGACAATGCGACCAATTTTGTTGGAGCTAAAAACGAGCTAAAGGAGCTGCTCCAACTCTTCATAAGCGATGAGCATCAAAGAGCGCTTCTGGAGTTTTACGCGATTGAGTCCATCGAGTGGAATTTTATTCCTCCTCGATCTCCGCAATTTGGTGGACTCTGGGAAGCGGCTGTCAAAACCGCAAAGCATCATTTTTACCGGGCTGTTGAATCCTGAGTTCTTTGATTTGGGGAGCTGCGAACTCTGTTGTGTCACATTGGTGCTGTCATAAACTCATGGCCTTTATTGTGAGTTTAACGACATCCCATTTTTTTACTGGTGGTCCGTCCGTCAGTTTTATAGAGCCTGATGCCACAAAGCTGAATTTCAACCATATGGATAGCTGACAGCGTGTGTCTTTCCTGCAGCAGTCTTTCTGGGCCAGATGGAAGGAGGAGTATTTAAGCCTTCTTCAGCAGCGCTCCAAATGGCGTGCGTCTGGCCCTGCCTTGGTGATTAACGATGTACCGAGCTTTCTGGCACTCCATTTCATATGCGAACAAAGAAACATTTTATAACGTTGTGAATCAAAAAAAGGAAAAAAAGGAAAATGTCATTGAATAGACTCAATGAACAAACAGATGATGAATTCTATTTTTTTAACGAATTTTGTTTTCTTCTTGTTTGGTCATTGAGATTTTTCACTGACCTTTTCCTTTTTCCAAAATAACAACACGAAATTATTTATTTTCACAACGTCATATGAATGTTTATTTTTGTCCGCATATGAAATGGAGTGAGAGAAATCTCCGATTTATGATGCGTATGCACTGAGATAAAGGGCACAAGTGGGCCCGCCTTGGAACATAGGCCGGGCGAGTGCTCGTTAACTTAATGATAAAGATAAATAAAGCTGAGCGGCCGAGTAGAGTCGCCGTGCGACCAACAACAGCGATGAGATAATGAATATATGCCAAACTATATTTTATATATATATATTACATTTATATTGATCTAATCTATGCCGTGGCTGCTGCCTGACCCGACATACTCCACTAGTTAAGGCATGTCCTTCAACTTCATCCTTAAGGGACAATAGGCAAAGCTTGGGCACTGCGCGCTTGGTAGTTCCAGAAGCGGTTCTAACCACCGCCAATCGAGGCACTCCATCCCGACCAGGGACTAGATCCAGAATTCTAGCCAACGGCCACTTCATGGGGGGTAGGCTCTCGTCCTTGACTAGCACCACATCGTTAATCGCCAAAAAATTTCCTTTCCATTCTGAAGCGCCTTTATGTCATCCCAAAAATACACACGCTGCACCAGACGCAATAGTAGGTGGGTTCCAGCCGTGATGTCGCTAGCAGTGACACCCTTGTGACGGACTCGCTGTGAGAACTTGTGCACATAAGCGAACACACGCTGCAGTGCTGGAAACAAGTTGGCGTAGTTGGAACCAGCTGTCACGTCAACGTACGGGGATTCGATTAGCAGAACCCTTGCCCTTAGCTCCAGAGTGGGTTTTTCAGATAGAACCGCTGCTGGCCACTAGTCTTGAAGTCCAAGAAGAAACGCAGGACCATGGGACCACAGGTTGTCAGTAACTAACTCCTTGGGAAGAGCACCACGCGAAAGGATGTCTGCCGGGTTCAAAGACGTAGGAACATAACGCCATTCCATCGTTCTGGTCAATTCCTGGATTGTTGAAACTCGATTGGCGACGAAAACATTAAAACGAGCGGTCTTCTCACGAATCCTGGACAGCGCCACAGCAGAAATACCTCCCAGCAGAAATATCGTAGACCTTCAACTGAGCTACTTCCTACATAAGCCGAGCCAGCAACTCTGCTCCAGATACCTCCAGTTTCGGTACCGTAACTGTTTTTAGAGGTGCGACTCGGGACTTTGAGCAGAGTAAATGACTTTCTGACCTTGTACCCTTCGATACGACATAAATGCAAGCACCATAAGCCTCGATGCTGGCGTCACAAAATCCATGAATCTCCACTTAAGACTGTGATGATAGTGACCATCTAGGGAATTCAGTACGCTGCGCCATGGCGAAGCTGAAACAAATCATGTCCCAATCGGAGTGAAGAGCTTGAGGTAGACTTTCATCCCAGGACAACTTCTCACGGCATAGCTTCAGAAGAAAGATCTTGGCCTTCGTAATGTCAGGCTCAACAAGCCCTATCGGATCTGTAACGAACTGTTCTTGCTGATCGGTGCTCGCAACAAATGCCGCGGCTAGCTCAAAGAGTTTATGGATCGTTCCACCGAATTTATAGATTCGACGTGACTGCTCGAGCCCAGAAATAACACAAGGTGCTTCGTTTCACAAGTGTCCCCATTATTTATACAATATTTGCACTGGTTGGAAATAAAGTTTACGAAGGGGTGAATCTCACCGGCTGCTCGTCTCGGCCGATCGACCGCTCGTCCTCCCTTCGGTCACCGGTCACCGTTCCGGATTGGTGCCAATACATACGCCCCCCAAAGCTTTCGTCCAGCAGGCGTATGGTCTCGGTGCCTGGCGCCGGTTCGGTTCACGGTTTCCTTCGTTCGCACTCACGTGCTCCAGTTGCGGGGCCTATGTTGCCCCTCTCTTGCCGGTGACGCTGCTCCCGACGTCCCTCTCATGTGTCTCGCCACTGCTTTGGTCGTCGTCGTTGCTCCCGTTGTCGCTGCTACTGTCGTCGCTGCTCCTTTCGTCGTTGATCAAACCTGGTCACAACGGGCAGGAATGGGTAAGGCGTACGCCAGACCGATCCGACGCTCTTGCTATAACACCACGATACCTGTCGTGTCCGGGAGTAACCCAACCCGACTCTGTTTACCCTTGGGCTTCAGTTCCGCCGCGGATCCTGGATCCTTTTCCCACTTGCTCCTCGATTTATCCTTGTCTGATGACTCGCGTACAGCCGCCGGACTTACCCACAGGGGGTCCTTGAGCCAACGATCATAGATCCTTGCGCACTCGCTTTAATTTTCGCACTTGATACTGTCGGACTTACCCACGGGGGGTCCTTCAGCCTATACTCCTAATTCCTCCAAGGAAACTTTCTCGCTTGAAAGTTAGACTTACCCACGGGGGATATTTCACTCAACTCTTTCAGCTTCCCTAGAAGACTCGGTCACGATTTACTCCAGGGGCCCTCCTTGTATAGCTCCAGAGGCGCCCGTTAATCCTTGCAACTCATTGGCTCATTGGGCATTGGCTCTATTACCGGCGCTTTCCCTGCGCCCCCCCTTTGGCCACCGGCCCGCATTTCTCTCCCTCGGTACTTTCTAAACACCTCGGCCACCGCAGCCGCTATGTTCCCCGCCCCCACCTCTCTTTCTCCTGCATCCGCGCACGGCCGCGCGAGCCCCTTTCCCCGCTACTGCCTCCTTCTTGCCACCTGTCTTGGCGTGTGGGAGATTTTATCTCCTCACAGATCATAAAGCCAGGCGATTGAGGAGAGGATGATGCGCCTAGTGGGCTTCGAGGTTGACTGAAGCCCTTCAAACGAAAATAGCAAGCGATCAGTAGAAGGATCCCAAGCGAGGCCAAGAGTCTTCGTAAAGTTGCTGCCATCATCAAACCTTAGGAACGACTCTCTATCCTCTTTCGGCACGTCAGAGAGCACTTCAGTAAAATTGGAGCACCACTTTCTCAACAGAAATTGGCCCTTGGAGAGGATCCCCGATTTTTGCTGCACTATGTTGGTAGCCTCCTCTATGGAGTCACCTCCGGAAATTAGATCATCAACGTAAAAATCGCGACGCAGAATTTCGGCACCCTTTGGAAACATAGACTGCTCATCCTCTGCCAACTGATGCATTGCTCGAACTGATAAAAATGAGGCCGGCTTTGTCCCATAAGTGACCGTATCCAGTTTAAAAACCTGCAACTCATCCTGGGTGGAATTCCGCCAAAGAATGCACTGAAGATAGCTGTCCTCGGGGAAAACTCTGACGCATCGGTACATTTTTCAAATATCTCCTGTAATGGTCAATCGATGGTAACGGAACCTTAGAAGAATGTGCAGCAGCTTTGGTTGGATAACTGGACCAGACATCAAAACGTCATTCAATGAATACCCAGACGTAGTGGCAGCTGAACCATCAAAAACAACCCTGAGCTTGGTTGTTGAACTGTCCTCCTTAAAAACGCAGTTATGCGTTAGGAAATACTGTCTGGCAGGTCGTGGACTAGGCGGGACTGAAGACATATGCCCCAAATCTAAATACTCCTTTATGAACGCAGCATACTGATCCTTCAATTGAGGCTGTTGGCAAAGCTTCCTTTCGAGGGAGAGAAATCGCCGCACGGCTCGTGAGTACGAATCACCCAGCAACTCAGAGCTGACCTTCAACGGCAGCTTCACCGAGTAGGCGCCTGACTCGAGCCGAGCAGAATGCTTCACGAAATGCGTCTCGCAATCCAATTCCTCTTTCGTCCACTTCACAATGGGCTCGGATCAGTCTTCGATTTCCCAAAATTTACGGAGCAGACACTCTAAGCGCTCATCCAGCTGGCTTGGGCTCTTCACAACGTCCTTGCGGGCTGTGGCTGCGAACGACTTTCTCTCCAGATGTGAACCATTTCCACACACAACCCGTCCAAGCCGGGTTTTCTGCAGCACCGGTAGGCCAGCTGAGAGCTGGATTTGACCAACACACAGCAGTTCATAGAATAGACTGGCTCCGATAAGTAAATCGATCCGCTGCGGTCGAAAGAACTGGGAATCAGCCAAAGTGAGGTTTGATGGAATATTCCAGCTGGAGACATCCAAGCTAAAACTAGGCTGGAGGTCCGTGATGTTGGTGGCGATTACAGCGTTGACGAGGGCCGAATATTCAGAGCAATGGGATCGTAGGAGCACATCAACAGAGAATCCGTCTGTCGCGAAGCCAGTGTCGCCAATGCCCGACACTGCCACGTACGATTTGCGTCTACGAAACTGCAGCTGACTAGCCAGTCGGCTAGTCCTGCGATCCTGAATCCAAAAGAGCCCGGCAAGGAACAAAAACCCCAGCACGACTCCGAATGAGAATGTTCGCTGTGGCCAGTAAGGCTATCTCACCGCTGCGACCCTGGGTAACTAGTGCATTAGCCGTGGATGATGAAGCGCCTATTGGCTCGGCGCACTCGGCTGCGGCTGACGTAGACGGCACAGCCGAAAGCTGCCTGCTGGAAGACTGTCAAAAAATGCAACTCCAAAAATGCAACAGACTGTGATGCCTCCTCCCACAACTGCGACAATTATCAGCAAGGGACTCACGCAGGTGATGGCGAGCTTGGGGACATTTCCGACATAGACCCAGAGGCTATGCGACTGCCAAGGCGGCTCTCAAGGGGCAATAACAAAAATCTTGAGCATGCAAAAACTACATGGGACCACCCACCGCATTATATACAGGCAGAAGCAGGTGAATTATAGATTGAGGCCCAGAATCTCGTTCACATGAGCCTGAAATATCAGCCGATGGTTATTAAATCGTTTCTTCAAAAGCTGCACTGCGACATCATAATTATCCTCGGACATTTCCAAGGAACGGACTACCTCTAAAGTGGAGTCCCGAAGACAAGATCGCAACCTCTGAAACTTTTCCACCTTACTTATATAAGGATTGCAGCCTACGATCGTTGTGAAATTCAGCCCACTCTGAATATCCTCCGCTGAAAGTAGGAAGAGGAAGAGGAGGCAAGGCTTAAAAACTCCGACGGAGCGCTGGGTCCAGGAGGGTAGAATGGGCAGCAATTCGAGCAGAGCGCAACGACGTCTTGTGCTCGATTTCGGCATGCATCGGAGCTATAAGCTCAAACATTGTCCATCGCAAGTCGCTGCTTATCTCAGCAATATCCAACTCTTCAAGCTCCCCGTGAATGGCCTTAAAGTCCTCGTGCATGGCGACCAACTGGCCGTGACGCACATGGAGCATAGCATCTTCCACCTTTGACATTGGCTGGAGGGCGCCTTGGATCCTCTTCAAATCCTGGAGGATACCCTTTGCCTTGCATTTGAAAATCGAACTCCGAGATGGAGTGGGTTCTCCTGTGACGGCGCCGCTGGAGTTCATCGCCACTATAATTGAAATACGCTCAATTTAAGTAAAAACACGCACAAATTAATTTTTAGATAAAATCACAAATTAATTTTGTGACAAAGATAAAATAAAGCCGAGTGGCCGAGAAGAGTCGGCTTGCGACTAACAACAGCGATGAGAAAATGATTATATGCTAAACTATAATTATTACATTTATATTGATTAAATTTAAGCCGTGGCTGCTGCCTGACCCGACATCATCAATTAAAGGGTTTTGATGGTAAAAATGGTAAAAAGTGAACAATTAGAATAAAAATATATAAAATTTATCAATAGTGTTATTTCAATGTTGAATTATTGTGGCTTAAGGAAACTCACTCTTTTACTGCGTCCACCGTCGAATGCTTTCGGCTGGCTGCTGCGCTGTGAAAATAATTATCGCACAAAAAAAATATTCCAAAAATACTAATTCTTTCCATCGAACATAACTATTTTTCCCGGAGGACGCCCAAATTAGAGATTTTTGGGGAACATTAGGGAGCTATGCTCCATCACGCCTTCTCCACCGGGATGATCCACCGCGTGTTATCACCCTTTTCGCTTTCCCGCGAACTGGTCCAGTCCCGGAGCTTTGCCTCTTTCGCCTAGGTTTTCTGCTTTTGGGAGCGTTGTTGACTCCAAACTAGCCAAAAGCCAAAAGGTACGCAGAGTTAGATTACTCCACTCTTATATTAACTTTATCTATTCCCCCGAACGCTTACCTGCCAAGTCTGCGCCATCAAACAAATTATAATTATGTTTCACTATTTAACCACTTAATAACTTTTATTAGGGATACTAGAGACACTAACTTTTTCCCCTTGGTTCTGAGTTTTTTTGATTTTTTTTTACTTGGATTTAGGTTTCAAAGGATAAGGTTGGTACCTTTCTGGTCGGTGTCCCAATGGGAAAAAAGGGCTTCCAGCCGAGAGCTACGTAGAACCCAGGGCCATCTATTCGGGAGATTTTGCCGTTCTTACCCGGTTCTAAATTTCTCCACTCAGTTTTTTCGCTGGGGGACAGCGCTGCCACTATCAGTCCCTAAAAGCCTGTCCGTTTATTTATGAAAGTTTTAGAATCTACGCTACTAGCCTTTTACAAAATCCCTCCCGACCAAAATCAGACTTGGGGTTGCATTTAAGCTTATCAACCCACAAGGCTGACCGCTTGTAGCTAAGCCTGACGAATGTCTTTGCCATGATACCGACCGACAATCTTTCCATTCAAATCTTCTAGCTCGTAGATTGAGCCCCCTATTTTCCTTCTCACTCTAGCCTTTACAAATTAGGGAGCCAACTTAGCATTGTAACCCATTTGGAAAAAGCTATGTTTGAAATGGCGCTGATATACTTCCTGCCCAACCTTATAAGATACTCCTCTCATACTGTTTTCCCAATATTTCAGCCGCTTTCTTTCTGACTACCTCGAGGGAGTCCTCACGGCTAAGTGTAGCTGCTTTGTCTTCTAGCATAGACAAATTTATCAATAAGGAGTAAGTTGCACCAGTTGTTCCTACACAATATACCTACCCACCTCCCTTCCCAAACACCATCTCACACCGGGCCGGACTAAGGTGTCACTCGACCCGTGCCGAGAGTCAGCCTGGCTGGGGGCCCGGTATAAGCTCTGCGCAGTCTCAAACGGCGGGTTCAGGATACCTGGCGACCCCCTGTTTTAATAAGCCTTACCCGGGCGTCGCGGATCTCCGCCCGGGTGGACCGTTCCTTCTCCGCAACTCGTGGGAACAAAATATAAATAGCAACAAAACAAACAAGGAGTCTGGATCTCCCAAAAAAACCCGAAATACTGGCATTGTCGAGTGAGTCTGGCCAAAAGTCGACGACGGTGCAGATGGCGAGTGATCCCTCCCGTCCAACCAAGCAAGCTTGGCAGGGTCCGGGCGGACCGCGCCCCAAAATTGGGGTGGTCAAAGGCAAGCCACCCACTACCGTCACCATGGTGGCATCTGGCCCAAGTGCCATGATGCCGCCTACAGGTGCGGTAAAAGGCAGCGAACCTGAAGCGGTCAACAAGCTTGGTCAAATCAGGCATACCTACGCCGAGAAAAGAACGGCAGGGCAGATCCTGCGCAGCCACGGCAGAGCCAAGTCGGAAAAGACTTCCGCGGAGTGGCTCAAGAAGGTGGAATGGGCCAAAGGAGTCCTTCCTCAATATGGCAAGACGCCGACCAAAAAAGGAGCCAAAACCACATCCCAAGAGGGAAAGGTCCCAGGACGTGCCGGGAGGACCAACGGCAAAGCGGTTGCGCACACAGCCAAAGAGGTCCTTCGCAGAGGTTGCGAAAAGTCGCATCCTGCTAGGGGTTATCGACAGGGGTAGCCCCGACGGCAAAATCCCCAGGGATATGTGGAGATGGGTGGAAGCAGCCCTCGCAGCGAAGTGCTTTGAGTTCCTGGCCAAGGAACCAGGCCCCCCTCCTGTCTGCAAAGACGTGGGGTGGTTCCAAGGCAGCGTGAAAGTGATAGCCGAAATCCACCGAGACTGCCCACGCGCTCATATACAGAATTGAGAAAGCTTTCCTTCAGAAGGAATACGCCCTAGTAGCCTTTCTAGACATAGAAGGGGCCTTCAATAATGTTCTCCCAAACACCATAACTAGCTCACTAAGAACTCTTGAAGTAGATGAACACCTGATAGGACTCTTTGACCAGCTGTTAAAACGCAGAACAGTGACGTCCTCTCTAGGAACATCTTCCTTAACAAGGGCCGTCAATAGAGGCACACCGCAAGGCGGGGTCCTATCCCCTCTCCTATGGAACATAGCAGTCAACTCAATTCTATGCAAGATGGAGGAAGGAGGCTGCAGGATAGTGGCGTACGCAGACGACGTCGCAATCCTGTTCACAGGTAAATACCCTCAAACGCTCTGCGATCTCATGAGCGAAAAATTGCAAACCCTAGCCGAATGGACAAGCAGTAATGGAATAGCAGCAGTAAGCAGGAATACAAATTCCCACTCCTCGTCCCACCAAAGACTAAACAACCAAATGCTCTCCTTCAGCAGCAGCGCCAAATACCTAGGGGTAATTTTGGATAGGAAGCTAACCTGGAACTCTAACGTAGAAGAAAGGTCAAAAAAGGCTGCTACAGACCTTTTTACCTGCAAAAAGCCATAGGAAATAAATGGGGCATGTCCCCTAATATTGTAAGCTGGGTCTACACTGCTATAGTCAGACCCATACTACTTTACGGAGTTCTGGTATGGTGGCAAGCCCTAAAAAAGAAAAGCACACTTAAAAAGCAGGAAAAAATCCAGCGATCAGCAGCACTATGCATCAGCGGTGCAAACCGATCCACACCAAACGAAGACCTAAATGCCATACTAAGCTGACCAAATCCAGAACGAGCTGGAATAGAACATGCGAAAGTATCGGCAATCAGGCTTAGGGAAACTCAGCAATGGAGCCTCCTGAATAAGGGCCACTCCACCATTCTGCTGAACGATCCTCTCATTCCCAGTAGTACAGACTGCTGTACTCCACGGATGTACACACAAACACCTTTCCAAGCCCTCATATCAACAGAGAGGAATGGGGAGACCAAATACCAGGCCCAGAGAACGCAATATGCTTCTACACCGATGGCTCCAAATTAAACAACAGAGTAGGAAGGGGAATATACTCCGAGCAACTAGGCATTAAAACTTTTTTCAGACTTCCAAATCACTGCAGCGTATTCCAAGCAGAAGTGATTGCCATAAGGGAAGCGCTAAAATTCCTAAACCTACACAGCTTCACACAAAGAGGAGTCAACATATACAGCGACAGCCAAGCGGCTATACAATCGATCAGCTCAGTCACAAGTAACTCCAAAACAGTCTCAGACTGCTGATCATCTCTCCACGAGATGGCAAACCAGTATGATATAAGCCTCATCTGGGTCCCAGGTCATAGGGACATCACAGGCAACTGCATAGCAGATGAACTGGCACGCAAAGGCACCACCACACCACTCCAGGGGGAACTGGAGGGTACTGGTGTACCACTAGCCTCATGCAAGCTCCAACTTAGGGAAGCCAATAAGGAAAAGAACCAGCTTAGCTGGGAAACCGTCCCAAACTGCCGGTTGGCCCGCCAACTATGCCCTAAAATCTCTGCAAAAAGAACATCCCAACTACTTAGGATGGACAGAACCCGTATTAGCACGGCAAAAAGAGTCATCACGGCGAATGAACTCACCCCACAACGACTACTGCCGCAGCTGCAGGGACGAAGAAAAGGAAGAAACCGTCGAGCACCTTCTCTGCCACTGCCCAGCGCTGCAGGGCAGTTCCTTAACAGGTTCCTTACAGGTTCCTTAACAGCATCTCAGCGATGTCAGAAATAGACCCGAACAGGATAGAAAGGTTCACCAAAGCCTCATGGTGGGGGAACTGCTAGACCATAAGACCTTTCGTCTGCGTGTAAAGGGATTTTTAGATTCAGATCACGGTATCACAAGGGACCGAACACGGTCTTAGTGTGGCGGTTGCCTCCATCTGGAGGTGAACGCCAGCCGTCTAACCTTACCTAACCTAAGTTGCACCAGATGTTGTTATCTGCTGCCCAAAAACCATATAGTAAGGGGTAGATCCCAGACCGGAATGAGTTGCAGACCTCATCGCACAACTTATTTTACTAAGATTTTCATCCCAGTCTTTTTGATCGATGCGAATATAAGCACGAATTGCCGCATCCACAAAGCGATTTACTCGCTCAGAAGCATTAGCCTGCGGAGCGTGCACTACTAGTTTTCGTGATGCGATGATTACAAAGGATTCCTTGAAATTTCTCTGATCTGAACTGCGACCCATT
Organism: Drosophila monieri; assembly: GCA_035047585.1. Lineage (NCBI taxonomy): Eukaryota > Metazoa > Arthropoda > Insecta > Diptera > Drosophilidae > Drosophila > Drosophila monieri. The sequence continues at coordinate 1,216,433 of JAWNPJ010000083.1, read as the reverse complement.
ATCGGAAACAATGCTCTCCGGGAACCCAAATGTCTGAAAAAGATCGTCTTCTAAGTACTTAAGAACCACCTCAGCTTTAAGTTTTTTTGCGGCTCTAAGAAAACGAATTTTGAATAATGGTCTAGCACAATGAAAATTCCTATATTCCCGCTACGAGACCTAGGATAAGGGCATAAAAAATCAATGTAGAGGTGCTGGAAAGACGTCTGCGCCCCGACTGCCTTTCTCATGGGTGGCCTCAACGCCGTATTCGGTGCATTAGTCATTTGGACTAATGCATATATTTTGAACATATGGACTACCCATTTCATACAACGAAAATGGACGCAACAATTGCTTGCGACAGGCCCCAGCAGGCCCCAGAGAGAATCTTACTCTCATTCTTACGCTCATAATCTCAATGAAAATTTATGGTTGTTCAGTCGCTGAGGGGCGCATCACCAAGAAGGTTGATCCGCGGTTAAAATGATCTTTTTATGAATGCGTGCTCACACATTCACATACACGGTTGGACAAAAATCTAAATTTTGGCGCCTGGCGCCGGTTCGGCTAACGGATTCCTTAGTTTGGACTCACGTGCTCCAGCTGTGGGGCCAACGCTGTTGCTCTCCTGCCGCTGGCGCTGACCCTGTTGTTGTCGCTCCTGTCGTTGTTGTTGCTCTTCTCGTTGTCGCCGCTTCCGTCGTCGCTCTTCTCCCACGGCGTCCTCGATCCTGTTGCTTGTTGCCGTCGATTGCCGGTGTCCCCGGCTTGCTGACTCTGCCTTCTTCGCCGTGGCCGGCACCTAATGCGTGTTGGTCACCAATGGGCACACCTAACAGGCATACGCCGGGCAGGATCCGCCTTCCTGGAGCCTGGCAGCCGGATCAGGGCAAGAAGGGCCTTCCTAACCCTCAGGACACTCCCCCGGTTGCGTTCGCCAATCGCCGTCAAACACCTGCGTGCATACGCTCCGCCGGATCTATGGCCGGCCAGAGGTTGGGCGTCGTGCCTCCTTCACTCCAGGTGGTCGCTGTGCGTACGCCCCAGCGAGCCTGGATCAGGAGTCTTTTGACTTGACCAGGGTGTCCCTGATTGATTTTACTTGTGGGCTTGAGTTCCCGAGCTGGTCGCCCCTCGCGGCACAGGATCACCCCTGGTCGTCGGGATCAGAATTGAGAGGGCGTACGCCACACCGATCCGTCGCTATCGCTCCGACACCAGGATACCGGTTATGTCCGGGAAATGCCCCAACTCGACTCGGTTTACCCTGGGCTTCAGCCTTGCCAACGATCCCGTATCCTTTTTAAACTTGCCCCTTGATGAATCCTTTTGAATCCTTGATGAATCGCGTACAGCCGCCGGACTTACCCACAGGGGGTCATTGAGCCACAGATCACAGATCCTTTTAGCACTCGCTACAAATCCCGCACTTAAGACTGTCGGACTTAAGACTGACTTACCCACGGGGGGTCCTTTAGCCTATACTCCTAATACCTTCAAGGAAACTTTCCTGTTGAATGTCGGACCTACCCAAGGGGGTCCTTCAACTAAACACTTCCAGCTTCCCTAGAAGACTCGGTCTCGATTTGCTCCAGGTGCCCTCCTTATTTAGCTCCAGAGTTATCCCAGAAAGAGTTAACCCAGAAAGCTTCTTAATGCTTTGAGTGACGTTGGCAACGGAAAATTTGTAATCGCCGAGATTTTATCGGGGTCCGTTCGAATACCACCATCAACCTATTATGTGGCCCAAATATTTTACCGTTCGCCTACAAAATTGGCTCTTCTCCCCATTCAAGGTTAAGTTAGCTTTGTTCATTGAGATTAGTTTATCTCAATATCTTTCACCGAATCGAAAAAGGGTGGTAAAGAACAAAAATGCGTGCACTTGCTGTCACTTTATAAATTCGATTGTATTCAATTAGTAACTTATACCTAGCTTATCTATTGCGGCGAAGAGGGGCGAATTAACGAGAGAGCGCAAGTGAGCTTTTCTTGCGCTCCCGCTCCGCCCTATGCTAACTTATACTAGACTTCAAAAAAATTCAAACTTCAAATTCTACATAAATTCTACACCGGCCCCGTTGAAGGCCTCCATCAGGCTTCAACCACTGGCAGCCTCGCCAGCTTGTGGACTACTCTCTTGAAGGCCTCTCCTGAACTAGTCCTTACGATGGCAACCCTTCCGTCCGCACCGGCGTAAGTCTCAATGACCCTGGCGGTAATCCACTGTTGGGGCGGCTAGTGGTCCTCGGCGATCAGGACCAGATCGCCCTTCCTGACGTCCTCCTGCTCCCGCTGCCACTTCGACCGCACCTGTAGGCCCAAGACGTACTCCCGGGACCATCGCTGCCAAAACGTTTGCTTGATTGACGAGACAAGCTGCCATCGCCGCAAGCACGTAAGACGCTGCTGGTCCGAGGTCCGCGGTGCTGGTGGGGCGATGAGCTGTCTGTCAACAGGTGCCCGGCGCCCAACGAACCTTTGAAATGCAAATAAAAAGGAGACAGTTGAAAATTCGGAAAGTACTTCTAAATGTACTGCTTTGGACGCAAACTAAACAAACAGGGCAATGTAGGACTTGTATGGTGGCCTCCCACGAATTTTCAATGTCGTCTCAATAGGGCCACAGAAATCCACACCACATATGGAGAATGGGCGAAGAGCACGGACTCGATCTAAGGGTAAATCTCCCATGATTTGAGTCATCCGATGAGGCTTGCATTTATAACAGCGTATGCATGACCGTACTATCTGACTGCAGACTTCCTGCGCGCTTACTATTCAAGCGCGCTGTCGGAAGAGACTCACCAGTGCTCGTGTACTCACATGAAAATTCGACTCGTGCAAGTATCGAACGTAGCTCTGAACAAATGTAATGTTCAGTTCAGAATGTTTTTAATTTCCTCTTGATACTCGTGCTCTTGGACTATCTGAACAATTTTGTTAAAAGCATCTTGATATTCGACAGGTGAAGGTACACTATCAGAAGTATCTACAATGTTTTTACACTTCTTTATAAAGCGCACCATGTAAACGAACATTCGCAGCAGTTTTAAGTGAGAGTAAGATCCTTCAATCACTTCCAATAAATATAAGGTGGAGATCATTGCGGTCAGTCCGACCGCATTCTTCTTTGCTTCCATCTGCAAAATCTCTGGTGACGTATTAAACCGGGGACTCGTTGGCCACTTATCTTTCGGCTCCGTTAAAAACGATGGACCTGTAAACCAGATCGATTCTGCCGTTTCCTTTACGTCTCCACCTCTTGACACAATATCTGCCGGGTTCTGTTTAGTTGGTACATGCCGCCACGTACTATCCTCTTACCACTCTTGCAACTCTATTTGATACGAACGTTGACAACGACGATGGATGGGAACGAATCCAATGCTTTGATAAGAGGTTTTATTTTGTGGCAGAGGTCTGCTAGAAGGTGAGCGGCACATAACTCAAGACGGGGGAGCGACTTTGCACTCAACAATGAGACTTTAATTCCTTCTGCAGATTTGCAACGAATATAGAAGCAGGCTCCATAGGCTATAATCGATGCGTCAGAGAAGGCATGAATTTCAATTGGTGACATTGGCTCACTCATCACAAATCTCGGTATTGAGATATCTCCTAACTGTGACAAGGTAAGCTGAATTTTGTTCCACGCGGTTTCCTAATTCAGTGGAATCGACTCATCCCAATCTAGCTTATTAAGCCAAGGTTCTTGCAACAGGATCTTTCCTTTAATAAGGATTGGGCTTAATAAGCCAAGGGGGTCGAAGAGCTTTGATGTCTCCGACAGAATATTCCGCTTAGTCGCCCTTTGACCCATGACTGACATATCAATTTCGAATTTAAACACGTCATCTTTAGGAACCCAAACGATTCCTAGTGTTTTTGTCAGCTCTGAGTCCGAAAGTTTTATTGGCCTAACCGTGCTCTCGAATGCAGTAACTTCAGGCGAGTTTGAAAACCACTTACTCAATTCAAACCCAGCGTTTTGAAGAACCTGAGTTACTTCAGACTTAATTGTCTTTAACTCCTCCACGCAACCAGCATCCGTTAACATGTCGTCGACGTAAAAGTCAGACTTAATAACATTAGCAGCTCGAGGGAATGAATTTTTCGCGGATTTACTCAACCTCTTCAAACACCCTATGGCCAGGAATGGGGCTGGTGCAGTGCCATAAGTAATGGTGTTGAGCTTGCACAATTTCATGGACTCAGATGGGTCTTTGGTCTTGGATCCGACTTAAATGGAAGTCTAACTTCAAATCGACATTAAGGCAGTATTCTAGTAGTCTTCCAATAATGTTCCTACCACAGCTCTTGTTCTGGCGACAACATCTTTTTAGAAGATGGAACTTCTTCCAACGACCAGAATTTTTTCAAACTATTGTCTATTTTAATATTTATTCTTGGCAATTCAGGCTAGAGACCGGCTGTTGAGGAGTTCAGGAATTTGCCATATATTTTCCCGATACTATCCACCCAAGGAGAGTTTTTTGAAGTATGGGATGGTTCGGATCTTGCTATATTTGACCAACGGACAAAAGCTCGAAAAATAACTCAGCTCCAATTAGCATATCTATCCGCTGAGGTTTATAAAAATATGGATCTGCTGCTGGCAAGTTCTTTGGTAGGGTCCAATCTTTCACGTACACTGACTGGTCAGGGTGAAAGCCTGAAATTGTTTTTCACGGAAACTCACTACCATTGATTCTCGACTTCCCCACGGTGTGTATCTTTTTCTTTACTTGTAAATTAGTTTGACCAATTCCAAGCAAGTTGATGCACGATTCCTCCCTACGGATCTGTAAGCGTTGAGCAAGATCTTCCGTAATGAAATTCATTTGTGACCCTGAGTCAAGTAATGCTCGGGCCAATATGTGCTCGCCATTTTTTGTTCGAACGCTTACGATCGACGTTGCTAACAAAACCCTTTCTAAAGACGACGCAAGCAAAGCATGAAGTAGAAGGGCCATCATTCGTTAGGGCTGGAGGACGATTTTCTGTAGGTGGTGGTAACGCTAAGTTATTTTCAGTCACTGTAAATCGGTGCAGAAGTTTATGGTGCTATCTTGCACAGATTTGACATCTAGTCGCTTTTCACTTCGCTACCGTGAGACCTTTTTGGCAAACAATTTAAACAAAGGGAGTCTGACTTAACAAACTCAAACTTTTGCATTACGGCAAGGCGAGGGAACGGACTGCACTGGGTCAGAAAATGGTCGGGAGCGTTACAATAACTGCAAGCTGGTTTGGTGTTGGCAGAGGAGAAAACCAACGAACTTCTATTAAGTTGCTTGCTAAGCCCATTTTTTTCCTGTTTCGGTTTGCCAGTCTCTTCAGCAGACAGGTGCTGGTACCTTCGATTTAATATTTTTTCGAAATCGGACCACAGCGGCAATTCCTCCTCGGCTTGGATCCACTCTACTCAAAACTAAATGTATAATAATATACATAAATTGATCCCTCAACGACGACGCAGACGGCTGGGAAATTTTCGGAAGGCTGAACAATTCACTCATTAGGTTCGCAAAGATGAGACATCCGTTATCATTGACTATTTTTAGACTAGCGATAGCTTTGTCATAATTACTCTCGGTGATCTGGAATGTCTTGATAGTTCCTAAGGCTTCACCAGAGAGGCAAGAAATTAAATGATTACATATCTCGATAACAGGAACGTTCACATCTTTGTCTGGTCTTGCAACTCATTTGCTTTAGATATTGTCTCATCTAAAACCTGAAGCCTGCACTCTAGCTCGGACTTTTCTAGAGAAAGTGATTCAGCTTCCAAACGTTCCTTTAACCGGCGAATGCTTTTTACTTTAACATTTAATTTTTTTTTTAAATCATTAAGGGTCGTGGAATTAAGTTTCTGTTTATGATTCGCCATTTTATAAAAAATGATTTATTTTTTCAATAAAGAAGCGAAAGCGGTGCAATTTTTAATTGTATGTACACCAAATATTTATGCACATTTATTTTATCTGTAATATATAAAATAATTTTTGCTGCACTTTAATATTTATTTGGCAATTTGTATAATATCAAGAACGAGGGATAGGGGGCGACAGTGATTGCAAATAATATATATATATATATATATATGTTTTTTGATTTTGTCCACAGGCATTTCATTTATGTTAGCATACATATATTTATAATGAAATTTTTATATTTTTTATATACTTTATTATTTATTTTAGCTCTACTATTTTTAATGTTCGTACATATGCGCCATGAATTGAAAGGAGGGTGCAATATTCCAGCACAAGACGGATTTTAATTTGTCTTTTCTCGACTTTCAATTTTTACAAAATACCTGTGTACTTACAAATACCTGTGGCTCTGCGTTCGGATCCTTTAATCCTGCGACCACTTTCCTTTTGCAGTCGATGCAGATGCAGGTGCAGGGCATGGGGACGACGAATCCTTCCAGTAGCAGCTCGTTGGCGATGAAAGTTTTGTTTCGCGACGCGGAATTTAAATTGTTTCTCCTTCACTTTTTTTTTATTTTTATTCACCAAAACCGATGCGAGCAACTCTTTTTTTTATTTCTATGTATATACATATGTATGTATTGTGCCACTGTCACTTTTTTGTTGATTTTTAATTCAATAATATTATATTACAGTCCACCCGGGGGCGCCAAAATGTTCACTGAGATTAGTTTATCTCAATATCTCTCACCGAAACGAAAAAGGGTGGCTATAAATTATTAAAGCACTACGATCAAAGAACAAAAATGCGTGCACTCGCTTTCACTTTATAAATTCGATTATATTCAATAACAAACTTAAGCCAAGCTTCTATTGCGGCGAAGCGCTAGTGAGCTTTTCTTGCGCTCCCGCTCCGCCCGCTATGCTAACTTATACTAGACTTCAAAAAAATTGAAGCTTCAAATTCTACATTAATTTTACAAGCTTCTTGGATCCGGTTAGCTACAGTCTCCAAAACTTCCAAACTCTTCTCGAACATATCGGAAATAACTAATATATCTTCCAGATACACAAACACTTCGTTTCTAAGTTATGAAGGTATTACCTTGTCCATTAACCTCGTCATAGTGTGTGGAGCATTGCAGAGACCAAAAGGCACAACTTTATAATGATATAAAGGCCGCCCTGGTACAGTAAATTCAGTTTTCGCTTTTGATAGATGATCCAAAGGGATTTTCCAGATCGCGTCTTTTGAGTCAAGGCTACTTATGAAATTTGCCTAATGCGGTAATGCATCCTTTTCCGTTACTTCGTTAACCTTTCTGCTATCGAGACACACTCTTACTTTGCCTGGCTTTTGGACCAGTACGACTGGCAAAGGCCATGGACTGTCGGAATAACCCCTAGTTTTAGCATCCTATCAATCTCGGCATAAAGCAATTGCAGCTAGGGTCGGCGGCAACCCTAGAGTAAGCTGTGTAATATGCATATATCTAATATCCACTGTACCACACGTATAATTTATACAACATGTATATACATTGAATTTTTGTGTGAACATAAGCACAAAGTCAGAGGCAAAACTCAAGTTGAAATATAATTGCTTGGTATTGCCTCCGACTGTACATATAAAGTGCAACGAAAGGACGAAAATGACGAAATTTTCTAGTCCATCTACTAGGAACGGTAAAATTTAAGCGTGTAAGTAAATGCTGGCTGTCTAAATTACCATTAATAAGATTAAATAGAAACATGACACCCAGCTTCGTTCTACGGTTTGTTAATGCTGATAAGTTTATTAATAAAACTCTACAATGATAGGAGGGAAGGTGAACCCTTTAGATAAGAAGGGAAGGGTGAAGATAAGGAAGCCTTTTTGTACAGATTCTATGTGACCTTAGTGTACTCCGTATTGAGGACTCCAGACACACGATCCATACTCAAGAATTGGACGGACTTGTGAAGTATATAAAGTTTTTGTTTTGGTCATTGAATTCTTTTGACCATCTTTTAATAAAACCAAGCACACCCATAGCTTTATTAACCATGGTGGATATATGGTCGGTAAATTTAAGTTTCAAATCTAATAGGACACCCAGATCGTTAACCTGAGTTAATCGTTTTAAGGCATTCCCATAGAGAAAGTACGTAGCCTGGTGTGGACTAGATCGATAAAATGACATTAGTTTACATTTCGATCCATTTAGCTTCAATCGGATTGAAGTCTAGATTTGGCGCTGGTGAATCTATACTGAAGACAAAGCTTAACGTCATCAGCGTACATAAGTACAAGTGAATCAGTTAAGGCAAGGGGCAAGTCGTTAATGAATAATGTAAAAAGTAATGGTCCAAGATGGCTTCCTTGGGGCACCCCAGATGTGACGCGGACTAAACGCGAGGTAACATCTTTAAAGAAAACACGTTGGGTTCTTCCAGATAAGTAGCTTGAAATCCAAATCAGGAGATCAGTTGGGAATCCCAAAAGACTGAGTTTACTTATAAGAAGCGAATGGTTAACAGAGTCAAATGCTTTACTAAAGTCAGTGTAAATAACGTCTGTTTGTAAGCCATTCTGGAACCCATCCATGACAAATGATAACACATCTTGGTACTCCATCGGGGCATGGCGAATACACGGGCTTGACCTTAAGAAGATCCGATAACACACCACTTTGATCAAAAGATGTGCAATATAAGGATATAACCTTATAGAATATAAGGTTGGCTGATTGGATCTTATAAGTGTAAGGCTGAGTTGGAATGGTGCAATGTGAATACGTTGTTTGAAAAAATCTGCAAAGAGATCGGCCATTGCCAGATCAGTGTTCTCATATGAGTTTTTAAACGTAAGCAGAGGAGGAAAAGGTACATATTTGCTCTTAGGTTAGGTTAGGTTAGAGCGGCGATGCTAGGGGAACATAGGAGACCCCCCGCATCCACTTGAGCCGCTAGGGCTCCTTGTGCTACCGCATGGGCAAGGGATTCACCGAATTTTCTGAGAGCGTGTCGGCCAGATAAGACGTGAGGTTCTACAGGTCTGGAGATTACTCCATTTCCTATTGGCTGCCAGGTCGAAAAACTCCCTGCACTTTAGCCTGCAAGTAGCCAAGGGAATGCCTACAAGTTCTTTCTCCGGAAGGAGAGGGTTGGTAGTCCCTGCCCTAGCTAGTTCATTTGCGGAGTAGTTTCCCTCGTGATCCCTGTCACCGGAAACCCATATGAGGTAGATGTGATGCTGTTCAGCCATCTCATTGAGAGATCTACGACAGCCATTGACTGTCCTGGAGTTGGACGAGAATCCGTCAAGTGTCTTGAGCTCTGCCTGACTATCCGAGAAGATATATATTGTACCCCGATTGCCCCTAAGTGCTGGGGATTCCAGTGCTTCCCTGATGGCTATGACTTCAGCCTGAAAAACATTGCAGTGGTCAGGGAGTCTGAAGGACTCCTTTAGGCTCAAATGCTCACGAAAGAAACCGCCTCCCATCTGGCCGATGAGTTTTGATCCATTTGTGTAGATATGAAGGGAGCCCTCTGGTCCCGGTGTCCGGGCATCCCATTCCTCCCTCGAGGGGATTTTGTAATTAGTAGTGGGTTGGTCGACGGGCACGCAGTAATCCGTACCCCCCTCTGGCATGAAGTGATGCAGGTCCAATCTGGTATGACCAAAACTTATCTTGCTCCATAGATTCGCCTCTCGCAGTCTTATTGCTGCCAGAGTGGCTATCTTTACCCCCATCAGTTCCACCGGTAGTAAGTCAAGGATGAGATCTAGGGCGTCGCTAGGCGTGGTGCGTAGACTTCCTGTTATACAGACTTCCGCCATGCGCTGCGTCATCCCGAACCTATCTCTGCATAAGGAGTTGTCCAGGGCAGGCCACCAGACTACAACTCCATAAAATAAGATTGGTCTGATGATCACCGTGTATAACCATCTGACTATCTTCGGGGACATTCCCCATTTCAGGCCTACCGCCTAGTGGCAGGTATAGAGTGCTATTGCCGCTTTCTTAGTCCTATCTGCGGTGTTCAGCTTCCAGTCCAGTTTCCTGTCTAATGTGATGCCTAGGTACTTGGCACTACTGCTATGAGTTAGAGTTTCCCCTAGGAGCTTCGGAAACCTAAGATTCGGTATTCGGTACTTCTTGGTAAACAGCACGAGCTCTGTCTTGGACGGATTGACTCCCAGCCCGTTCCTTTGCGCCCAGGCCGACTGAACTTCAAGCTTCCCTGTCATTAGGTCGCATAACGTTTGTGGGAATTTCCCTACGAAGGCAATAGCATCATCGTCCGCGTACGCAATGATCTTGCTGCCGCCGCCCTCTAAGGATCGCAGTAGGTTGTTAACCACCACGTTCCAGAGTAGTGGTGAGAGTACACCTCCTTGCGGGGTGCCCCTCTTGACGTATCTTCGAATAGTCGAACCTCCAAGAGTCGCCTCGACACTCCTGTTGACCAGGATCTGCCGTATTAGGTGAACTGATCGGTCGTCTATTCCAAGTCCCGTCAGTGCGTCGATTATTGAGCATGGCAGGATGCTGTTGAATGCCCATTCTATGTCCAGAAATGCAACAAGTGCATATTCCTTAAGGTTGATCGCTCGCTCGGCGATCATACTGATTTCGTGCAGGGCTGTTTCTGTTGATCGGCCCTTCTTATAAGCATGTTGAGAGCATAAGATGTCACCTGGGTTAATGGTTAGTTGGAGATGGAGACTTAGGAGTCTTTCCATGGTCTTAAGGTGGAAGGATGAGAGACTTATAGGTCTGAAGTCCTTAGGGGTGCAGTGGGATGGTTTGCCTGCCATGGGTATGAATACAAGCTGAAGATCTTCTTGATCCATTTCCTTAGGTTAATACCGGCCCTAGATAGCTGAGCCGGTAGAATGCCGTCTGGGCCCGGAGATTTGAAGGGCTTAAAACTATCTATTGCCCATTTGAGATTCCTGTCACTAAGGAGGTAGTTGAGGGAGCCCTGGTGGCCCTGGCTGCGCTTCACCTGGATTATTCCTTCCGCTGAGCAACACAGGAAGTGTGCGTTGATAAGGGTCTCCAGGGATTCCTGACTTGAAGTTGTCCACCGCCCATCCATGTTCTTAATATAACCTACGTTGGGGGCTGTAGTAGAGAGAATCTTTCTTAGGCGGGTGGCCTCTGATGTCTCCTGAATTTTGGTGCAGAAACTGCCCCAGGCAACCCTCTTTGCCTTTCGCAATTCCTTGTTATACCGCCTGAATTCAGCTTTATAGGCCTCCCACGCCTCGTCTGTGTTGGTGCGGTACGCGTGGTTAAAGGCCCTACGTGCATTTTTCTTGAAGGGAGCTAACGACGAGGTCCACCATGGAGGCTTCTTCTATCTGCTGTTACCTATTCTCTTTTGGGGCAGGCCCTATGGTATGCTTTAGCGCTTGCCGCAACGCCATCTACCATGGCATTGAGCCCCCGTAAGTCTCGATAATCTCTGAAGGTGGTCCCCTAAGGATCTATCTAGTACTTTTTATAGAGCTCCCAGTTTGCCTTCCTAGGATTGCGGTCTGCTTGCTTAGTAAAGTTTTCGAAATTTACCGCTATCTCAACGTAGCAGTGGTCTGAAAAGGAGTGTTTATCTAGGACTCTCCAGCCGGTGATTGCATCAGCCAGGGAGTGCGAGAATAGGTTAATGTCAAGAACCTCTCTCCTGTTTTTGACGACGAATGTGGGTTATGAACCTTGGTTACCCACTAGATGCTTAGAGCTGGGGATAAAATCGAAGATTGACTCACCCCTCTCGTTTGTGTCAGTGCTTCCCCACTGACTGTGATGAGCGTTGGCATCGCATCCTATTAATAGATTGATTTTCCTTCTCTCGCTATCTTCCACAAGCCTCCTAAGTAGCAAATTTGGTAGTAAGAAAATGTTTAGGATCTTTTTTGCGAGAATGCATGCTCGCTTTTTACCTGTTACATCGGCTGTGCACAGCCTGAAATCCGTCGCCCCCAAACCGAGAATCCTGTCTCCATGGATCCAGGGTTCTTGGATGAGGGCCACGTCAGCTCCACTCTCTGCGGGATATCTTACGCCATCTTACTGTGAAGGAGATTTATCTGCAGGAGTGTCAGGGATATCCTTTAGATTCTCCACCACAGTAACCTCTGCCTCGGTGTCGGAGCCTAGCAGTGTGTCCTCCTCCATACCGACGCCATCAAGAGCCCTTGCCAAGTCACTCTCCTCAGAGGTGCCACACGTGGGCCCTCTTCTTCTCTGTCAGCCATACGTGGGCCCTCGGTTTGCTGGGGATCTTGTCCCAGTCTACCACCTCCAGATTAGCTCCTGGGTAAACCTCTCCAAGCGACGCAATCATGCGCTTATAGAGGCTTACAGACCTCGCATCTTGGCACGCTATCACCTTGATGCTACACTGATACCATCCTGCGTCTTCGCAGTCCGGTGGAGGTCCTCCGCTCTTGAGCATCTCCTCCATGAAGCGCCCATGCAGCTCATTCACCACCCTCTGCCAAAGCTCCTTGGGGATCAGGTTATCCTTGGAGCCGTTGTCAACGACCCCAATGATGGTCCTACCCTTCGTTACCTCAGCGAAGGATCTGTTACTCGGTTGTGCCGTCAGTCGACCTCTGCCTCTTCGCACTTTGTGCGCTATCTTTGGCAGAGTCGCCTACTCCTGTCGGCTTCTTTGGATCCAGTCTCACTTCCGCTTTTGCAGGTTGAAAGTCAGGCAAGATTCCTTTCGCCCACTTTATAATTTCAGCCTGATCGGGGTTGGATTCCGCCGATGGGTCCGCCCTCATCAAAATGAAGGCCGCTCTTCTCCTATCCTTATAGGAGCCCTTCCGCTGCAAGGAGCCAGCAGCCGCCAGACCGGGGCTTTCCTTAGGGACACCGCCGGTGCCAGAGGAGCTCGATCCTGGGATCTTGCCCCCCTCACCGTTCGGTGGTCCCATAGTGGGTCCCGTTTTGGGGGTTGGTGCCATGGCATCCCCTCCAACACCGGCGCAGCTCGCCTCTGGACGTTGTCCCTCAGTGGGGAGCTTAGCCATCCCAGCATCTCCTTGGCCTCTGTCTGCCTTGGAGATCGACGGATCCATGAACCCATTTTCGGACTTTCTTAGGGAGTTCCGTTTTCCACGAGTAGGCGGGAAGGGGTTCGTCCATCATGACAAAACCGCTTATCATGACAAGCCTGATTGAAACTGAGGGGTCGGCCGGTCCCCCAGAGTCCGCACATTAACGTCCGTGCACCCCCCCGGACATGCATACCTCGGCATATGCTGTTCCACCTTGGATTGGGGTAATTTGAGGAAGGGAGTGTTCTTCTCCCCGCCCGACTACGATTCGCCAGCGTCCTCGGCAGAGACATGACCTTACCGGGACCTGTTACCAGCCGCCCTCACGTGGAGAGTATAGTCGCACTACCAGCGGTGTACACAGTTACGGCACATGAACTCATGCGTTTCTCCCCTGTAGTACCCGTTGGCTGACGGCCATATTTGCTCTTAGTGTTTACAAAGTTATAGAATTGCTTCGGTAATTGAGTAAACTGAATCCAGCAGCGGAGAATATAACTCCTATAACATTCAGCGTTATGCACGGTGAAATTGGACAGAGCCACTAAGTATCTTGAATAACTAACTGTACAGCCAGATAATTTATGTATATTTAAATGTATATTAATGACGTTTTTTAAATTTAATAGATGCTTTGTATACCAAAGCGGATTAGTTGAAGCGGATGGATATTTCCACGGCACGCAAGCGTCGAAGAATATATTCAAGGTGTAATAAAATCTGTGTAAGGCAATGTTTCTATCATCGCATGCTAGTAGATCGGACCAATAAAATTCCAAAAGTAATTTATTTAGTTTTATAAAATCAGCCTTACGGAAGAAACGAACTTTATGAGATTTAAGAGTAGACTTTAGGTCAATTAAAGTATTGGTTTCGATTACAACCTCAAGAGTGGGATGATATGGATCCTCAGGGATCCACTCTTGTGATCTTCAAAAGCTCTCTTCAAAAGCGATTCCCCTTCGCAGTGTTCTATCACGCCTAAAAGGAGTGTACTGTGGTATCTCTCTTAAGATCTCGGCGTTAACCAAGTTTCTGTAAAGACTATAATGTGAGATGCAAAGGAAGAACTATCAGAATATAGTTTGGGTAGTTGACTACGTAACCCTCTAGTATTCTGATAGGTAAGTGTTAGTGTAGAAAATAGTTTTTTGAAGATGAGGTAGAAGGTTGGTCAGTGGCTCTAACATGTGGTTGTTTCACTCCCACAGGTTTGGTAATTTTTTTCTTCAGCATACTTGGCTGATGTTCCTGGACGAAAATGTTATCTAGCCAAAAGCAGGCGGAACAAATCGTCTTGAACATCTGCACAGGCACACGTATTTTGAAAGATGACGTGTGCCTGGTGTAGGTGTATTTGAATTTTTTAATATCTACCACCTTTATGTCGGCTTTTGTTTTGGCTTTGATGTAAGCCGAGATATCAATCTCCGAAGTATCAGGGGCAAGCCGTGAAACAAATATATGTTTCGAAGGCGGGATCACCTGTAAGGGTTTTGGTGCCGCCGTAACTAATACGGCAGCATCAGTGCGTACCGGTGGTCCGGACGCTTGATTGCCCTATTCGGTGACTCTTAAGGGGGTTTGAATTATTAGGACTGGTGGTATCACTTGAAGCGATACCATACAGGACATATCGGAAAATTGTTCATTTATTCCGAGATATTCGGAAGCCGAATTTTTCCCAGGTCCAATCCTTGGGGTGACCAGAGATATGAGCGGCAGCATAATTGCCGTTTAAACAGTCTGAAGATTATTGCCACAAGCACATCACCAACAGCGGATTTCTTACGCTTTGGAGATTCATTTAGCAGTTGAAGACTACTAAACTGTGTATCGAGCGCACGGAGTAGGTCATGCATTTTACGAAAACCTCTAATCAATTCCTTGAATCCACTTTTAGTCAGTCTCATGAACGATCTCATTTCGTCCTGAACAGCTCGACAGCAGTCACTGCAAAAGTGGAGACCAGACCTACATGAAATGGCATCCGAAACTGAGGCCGTGAACCCGGCACACTTTGAGTGTAAAACGTTTCCAAAGAGCCGGCAGTGGATGGTAGGCATCGAGGCTTATGGTACTTTCATTTATGTCGTATTGAAGGGTACAAGGTCAGAAAGTCATTTACTCTGCTCAATGTCCCGAGTCGCACCTTTAAATACAGTTACAGTACCGAAACTGGAGTTATTTGGAGCAGAGTTTCTGGCTCGGCTAATGTCGGAAGTAGTTCAGTTGAAGGGCTATGATGGGAGATACTTCTGCTGGTGCGACTCTGCTGTGGCGCTGTCCTGCATTCGGGAGGAGCACCATCGCTTTAATGTTTTCGTCGCCAATAGAGTTTCAACAATCCAGGAATTGACCAGAACGATGGAATGGCGTTATGTTCTTTGAACCCGGCAGACATCCTCTCGCGTGGTGCTCTTCCCTAGGAGTTAGTTACTGACAACCTGTGATCCCATGGTCCTGCGTTTTTTCTTGGACTTCAAGATCAGTGGCCAGCAGCGGTTCCATCTGAAAAACCCACTCTGGAGCTAAGGGCAAGGGTTCTACTAATCAAATCCCCGTACGTTGACGTGACAGCTGGTTCCAAGTACGCTAACTCGTTTCCAGCTCTGCAGCGGATATTCGCTTATGTGCAAAAGTTCTCAAAGCAAGTCCGTTGTAAGGGTGTCATTGCTACCGACATCAAGGCTGAAACCCACCTACTATTGCGTCTAATGCAGCGTGTGCATTTTCGGGATGACATAAAGGCGCTTCAGAATGGAAGGGAAATTTCGTCAGCCAGCATACATGCCACATCCTCTCCTTTTTTGGACACGTTTGGCCTGTTGCGAGTGGACGGTCGCTTAAGAAATTCTACATTGGATTTTGATAGTCGTCATCCAATATATTGCCTAGAGGCCATCCAGTTATTATGGCTTTAATTGTTGATTTCCATGAGCGAAATCTACACACGGGGCATCGTGCTCTGTTAGCTATTATTCGATCCCAAGCTAATCGTGGGGAGGAAAACGGCGACGAAGGCGTTGCACAAATGTATCCGATGCTTCCGCACCAAGCCTCGGTTGCTGGAGCACATTATGGCTGATCTCCCGGAGCAAAGAGTCAGTGGTTGCCAGGTTTTCGGAGTTACTGGTATGGATTTTTGCCGCCCATTTTATTATAAGCCAGAAGTTCGCAATAAAGTTCCCGTAAAATGTTACGTGAGTGTTTTTATTTGCTTTGCTACCAAAGCTGTGCACTTAGAGCTTGTAAAGGATCTATCCACATCTGCGTTTGTACATGCTTTTAAACGGTTTATATGCACTCGCCGAAAGCCGCAGCACTTGGTCTGACAATGCGACCAATTTTGTTGGAGCTAAAAACGAGCTAAAGGAGCTGCTCCAACTCTTCATAAGCGATGAGCATCAAAGAGCGCTTCTGGAGTTTTACGCGATTGAGTCCATCGAGTGGAATTTTATTCCTCCTCGATCTCCGCAATTTGGTGGACTCTGGGAAGCGGCTGTCAAAACCGCAAAGCATCATTTATACCGGGCTGTTGAATCCTGAGTTCTTTGATTTGGGGAGCTGCGAACTCTGTTGTGTCACATTGGTGCTGTCATAAACTCATGGCCTTTATTGTGAGTTTAACGACATCCCATTTTTTTACTGGTGGTCCGTCCGTCAGTTTTATAGAGCCTGATGCCACAAAGCTGAATTTCAACCATATGGATAGCTGACAGCGTGTGTCTTTCCTGCAGCAGTCTTTCTGGGCCCGATGGAAGGAGGAGTATTTAAGCCTTCTTCAGCAGTGCACCAAATGGCGTGCGTCCGGCCCTGCCTTAGCGATTAACGAGGTGGTGCTAGTCAAGGACGAGAACCTACCTACATGAAGTGGCCGTTGCCTCTAGCTATGGACCTCGCCTCCTTCTTGTGGCCGTTATAAAAATATATCCATAATAGTTATAAGCTTACTTTAACATTTTGCAACACTTAACTTGTAATTTAAATCTAAACTCTAACTCTATTACGGCGGCAACATTCCCACCCCCGTAATTGATCCCGGTGCGTGATCAGTTACCACCCTCCAAGCCGACGTCCAAAACCGCTACCTTCGCTGCCGGTCTTTCCACAACGCCGTGCTGGGTTTTAATAGTCACTCGCCGAACTTGTTTGTCCTTGGCCATTATGGTGTCGATCACTCGTCCTTTCAAACACAGGTTCCTGGGGAGGAGTTCTTCCACGATGACTACGATGCTTCCGATGGTTATTGGAGGTTCCTTCTCAAACCACTTGGTGCGCCTGGTTGGTACGGGCGCATACTTTTTAACCCATCGTTGCCAAAATAGGTCTCCGAAACGCTGAGTCTCATTCCATCTGCGCTGTAGATTCATTCCCTCTTTTGGCTTGTATCCATTCGCCGATCCCAACAGCAGGTGGTTCGGGGTCAGGGCGGCGTCATCCGCGGTGTCCAAACTTACGAACGTGAGCGGTCGCGAGTTGATGATAAATTGTGCCTCCATCAAGGCGTTCCTCAGGCCCTCGTCGTTGAAAGAATAATTTGGGCAAATGTTCTTCAGAATTCCTTTTATTGTCCGGACGAGTCTCTCCCATGCTCCACCCATGTGCGGTGCTCCTGGCGGGTTGAATCGCCACTTTATGCCGTCAAACTTAATGGTGATCTTACCGTGATCGATCTTTTTCAGTTCTTCGCGCACGGCTTTTTCCGTGGCTCTGAAGTCTGTACCATTGTCCGAGAATATTTCCTTTGGGGTCCCTCGAAGGGCCATAAAATTGGCTAGGCACATTGTTCGTCCGTATAGCGATTGCGGCCATTATCGTCGAACTTGAACCCACGGGAGTATTGAGAGGTCCCGGAGTCGTAGTCAAATACCTTATAGATAATCTGACTGAATTACCTGTACAAGGGTCTGCTCGGGTTGAACAGTCGCTTGCTGTGATCAGGATGAGGTCGCTAGGGGTAGCGATGAGCTGAGGTCCAGTTGGTTGTCTGCAGCTGTGGTGGTGGTAGGTTGGATAGTAATCCCTCCTGCAGTTGATAACACGCGGAGGCTACGTAGCGTATTGGTCCTACTGACGGTCCGTTTCACGGGAGCAACACTCAGAGGCACTACGTATTATTGAGAGGGTCTCCGGTGGTCCTTAGGTTGGGAGCAGCACACGGAGGCTACGTAACACTCAGAGGCGTTAGGTAGGGGTGAGAGAGGTTCCGGCGGTCCTAGAGCTTGGAGCAACACACGGAAAGCTACGTAACGGATTGGTCCTACTGACGGTCCGTTACACGGGAGCAACACTCAGAGGCGCTACGTAGGGGCGAGATGCCTACTTGTGGTCCGTTATTCACAGGAGCGCACTCGAAGTAGGTTGGTAGTTTTAAGTACCGCACTTGGCACAGAGTAACGAGAAGATTAACTCTGGTTTCGCAACTATTTTTATTCTCAAAACACCAATCTTATATATGATTCTACAGAACCTTACGATGCTAAATACATATACTTATATACGATGCTAACATAGATATTACGTGACCGTTGAGGGAGGTCAAATTTACGGACGTGCCCCCCCATCAAGCTTAGTGAAGTGTCACCTACCTCTGAGTCTGCTAACTCAGATTGCTTAATCGTTGTATTTCTGACTTCTGCTGGTTCTTGATCGACCTGATCAGTATTGCTGACATTGCTGCATCAGGCTTCATCGGGCGCCGTTGTATCTGGTTTACTTGGTCAGTATTTCAGTATACCTATTGCTTATTGCTAACTATTACTATAGGTTAGGAGGTCTTGGCATTAGATGCCAACACACATGATACTAGTATCCAGACTATAGGCGATCTCAAAATGAACCGCTCGCAACGTAAGACAGGTGAACAGAGCAGACCCATCTTTTCTCTTTATGCCTGCCAACGTTCACCAATAATGGGCCAAAATAATCAAGGCCTGTGAAGGTAAACGGTCTCTGGAAGCTTCCCATTCTTGCTCTCGGAATTGGTCCCATCTGGGGTGGCCTGAACACTCTTGGCCTGTTACTCTTGCATCGCTGGCATGTACTCCGCATAGATTTGTACAGCACTCGGAGCCGGCTGATGTAAAACAACGCCTTGATGTCGTTTATCAGTTTCGTGGGCGAGATGATGGTACTTCTCGTGGAAGCTCCTTACTATTAATTGAGTTATCCGGCATCCTGGAGCTAGTATAATTGCTTCTTAAGCTATGTCGATTGCGTTCAGTCTACCTCTAGTTCGCAGTACTTCATCGTTATCCAGGTATGCGTTCAATCCGGCCAATCAGTTTCCCTTGTGGAGCGCAGCTCCCACAGATAGCGTTTTCAACTCTTGAGCGAAGACGATGGCTTGAGATTGCATGTACAGTAGAACCTTTGCTTTGCTTGCATGTACCGTTGTTATGGCTGTTGGCATGTTTTGCCCGGCACATTTCGCTCGCAGCCGATCGACGTACATGAGTATAAGCACCACTGCTCTGTATAATCGCCACCAGTTCGAGAAATAGTGGGCATTGAACATAACCGCTGATCTCGCATGCGTTGCCATCATATGCCTTTGTATTTCTAAAGTATCGATGATGCTCCCCTGCTTCGTCGATGTTGGCCAATGGCTGGATTCAAATTTTAGGAACTCTGGCCCCGTCATCCACGTCTTTTGCTGGGTTTGGTCGGTGATCTTTGTAGTTCCATCTGCTACGTTCAGCTTCGAGGGGATCCACCGCCATTGCTCGACTTGCGTCGTTTCCAGGATTTCGGCGACTCTGTGCATCACGAACTGATGAAAGTTACGGGGTCCATAGACAGCCACTGCAATACTGTCCTTGAGTCTGACCAGTATGTGGCGTTGCCGATTCGCAGTTTGCGCGTGCTCGTCACCTTGTGGGATAAGCGTACTCCCATAACTTCTGCCTGCAGCTCCATACGGGGTGGTTCGACACCAGCTCGACAGTGGTTTTAAAGGTGCCACTTTAAACTTTACCATCACCAAAGAGACGCCGACTTTGACATCCGTTGCTACACGCAAGTAGCTGACTGTAGAATACGCATACTCGCTGGCATCGACAAATGTGTGGAGCCCGATCTGACATGGTTCCGATGTGTCT
Source organism: Drosophila monieri (assembly GCA_035047585.1). Classification (NCBI taxonomy): domain Eukaryota; kingdom Metazoa; phylum Arthropoda; class Insecta; order Diptera; family Drosophilidae; genus Drosophila; species Drosophila monieri. Next base: position 1,196,349 of record JAWNPJ010000083.1, on the reverse strand, counting down.
GGGAGATGCATCTACACTGATAGAAAAATGGGTTCTAAATTTGACAACACAAAATTCTTAAAACAAGACTGAGGCGTTCTTGAATCAATACCCGAATTCGGAATTGATATTAGAACGAATTGGTTATCGATAACATTTTTTTGTCAAACGGGCGGAGGGTAAAATATGACTCAGCTAAAAATTGAATTTTATAGCATCACAGAGCAACAACTGAACTCGAGAACTCAATGTGTTTTGTTCATTTGTTTTTTTACCCTTGCTGTGAATTTCAATTTCGTCCAGATGTTTGTAAGGCATTACAGGAATCATCTCATACCCTATAAAGTAATTATATATTTTTGATCAGGACGGATCAGAAATTAAAATAAAGCAATGTTTTTTGTAAAAAAACAAAAAGTAAAAAGTAAATTAATAAAATAAAAATACATGTTTCGTCACAGTGAAGGTTAGTTCGTACCAGGATCTCAGACGATGCGAGGATTACTTTATAAACAAATGTTTTTTTTTTTTTAATACGAAAATAAATAAAATCACAAATTGGCGTTTGCCGGGGGCCGGTTTTTGACAAGGTCTAGGAGTGTTTTATAAAATTATGACCCCGCATTTCGTGAAAAATGGCAGTTCCTTCTAGAAAGTTTTTAGAATTATAATATACATAGTTTACTTAGAAAATAACTTCAGAAATATAACATTTATTTTAGTTCAATTGTGGCAAATCAATTGTCGGCAATGTATGTGTATTGTTCCTAGCCAAATCTAGAAATCAATGTCCTTTTTCACGAAATGAGGCGTCGTAATTTTATAAAACACAATAAAGTATTTAAGAAAATTTTCAATTTTCAGAGGCTGGAATTCCGGAGGTGTTATTAGAGAACCTGAATGAAAATGACATCGGCTTGGCAAAAGCAAAAGGTAAAAAATATAAGTCGAAACGTTTGTAATAAAGTTATTCTTGAATATTTTTAGCGTCAACTATCTGATATATTTGAGGCTTCTGAATGTGATGCTTCTGAACAGAATTCTACCAAAGGAATGGGATGAAGAAGTAGCCCAAACATTTAAAAGCTGTTTTAAAACGAGATTGATCCGAGTGGGCAGCAATTTGTGACAATTGAAAAAAAAAGTTTCATCTGAGCAAAAGGCAGCTATTAGGAGTAAATTAATTTCATAGGGAATGGTCAAGACTTTCCCACTTTAAATAAAAACTATGTAATTATAAAAAAATAATAAGAATGTAAATAAAAACTTTGTAATTATAAAAATAATAATAAAAATACAAAAAAAATGGAAATCAATAAAGAATGGTGCGTTTTTACTTCAAGACTTTGTCGTATTTGGTATGGGAACTTTTAGTTCTTGCAATAAGAATTTTTAATTCTTATTATTAAAATTTTTCGTTCTTAGAATGAGAACTTTTTTTACTTATACCTATCATTTTTAGTTATTGCAACAGGAATTTTTAATTCTTATTATTAGAATTTTTCGTACTTAGAATGAGAAATTTTCGTGTCAATGTCGCCAGCCTTCCAGTATCTTCTCGGTCAGTTCCTGATCCCATTCAATATTCAACCGCCATTTACGCTGAAGAAGTATTTTTAGACCAATCGTCTGGCATGACAGGAACCCTAATGGATCGAAAATCGACATAAGGACTTGCAGAACTTCTCGCTTGGTCGTGACTGCGTTTTCTGCCAGAACGTCGCGTTTCATCCTTGCGAACCTGCAGATAAAATTAAAAAAATTATTATGTGGGTCCCAGGACATACCAAGTATCTTTTAGGTCGAACAAAAATCCACAGGCTTTTGGCTACCAATATTGCCATTACTTTGCAAACTCTTGAGGAATTCCTTCGAATTTGACGACCAGTTGCGGATCTCGAATCCACCTCTTCGATGAACCTCTATAAACTGTCTGGTAATCTGGATGGCCTCCTGTTCGTTCATCATGCTATCGATGTAGTCGTCGACGTAGTGCGCCCTTTGAAGGTCGTTTAAGGCCAATAAAAAATTTTCTTGGTGGGCTTCCGTATTTTTATCTCGAACAAAGTGCGCTATGAATGGTGCACAGCTGATCCCAAAGGTCATAGCTCGCGTGACATAGGTGTCTACTTTATCGCTGCTTCTGTCATACCACAAAAATCGTTGCGCGTGCATATCCTTCTCTCGGATGTTGATTCTGTGAAACATTTCCGCAATATCTCCGCAAATCCCAATCTTGTTTACACGGAAGGCTAGTAAGATCTCTATGAGTGGGTTCAGACAATCTGGTCCCCTGAGTAAGTAGTCATTCAGCGCACATCCGTGTGCCTTCGCGGCTGCATCCCATACTAGTCTTATCTTACTCGGCTTATTTGGATTCCGTGCTAAGAATATCAGCAGATACCATGTTCGGCTGTTCTCACGGCAGGTTTCCTTCTCGGACAGCTTAACCGCGTATCTTTTGTATAGAAGGTTCCTGATTTGGGCGTCAATCATCTCGTACAGATCAGTTTCTTGAGAGACCCTTTTTCTCATGCAGGTAAGGCGCTTCAGAGCGTTACCACGGCTCTCTGGCAGTTTGTCGGTGTCGTCACGCCATGGAAAGCCGACTTCGTATCTCTCAGACTTCTCTTGGCAAGTGGTCTCCAATATTTTGACTGCGAGCTTCTCTTCTGCTGAATATAGCTTTCGTGGTACGGGCGCCTCAAGGTTGAAATGGTCCTTGATGTCGTCATGAAGCTCCTGCCAATCGCAGTCGCAGTGGTGCATAACGATGGATCGTTGTGGGATCGCCGATCCTTGGATGCTCCATCCTAGATGCTATCGGTTCGTCCCATCTCCCTTCTCGAATCCTGCGAGGGACTGCTAGCTTCCAAATATTCGTCCCAATTAGCAATGTCGGTTGGGCAGAATAAGACTGTAGCGGTAAGTCTCTCAAATGCTGGAACCTGTTACACAGTTCTTTCATCTCGACTGTCTGTCTTGGCAATGCTAGGTTCTGAACGGTCTGAACGTTGTTCAACCAATAAACTCTATCGGAATGGATTTCCGAGATTTGGACTGATGCTTTCACGGATTCACTCTCAAATCGAGACGGATGATCCTTCGTCTAGGAATGCATGGATTTCGAGGGTTCTGCTGCCGTGGCGCAGCTTAACTGGAATGACGCGAAAGAATTGACTTCCGTAGTTGTCATCCCGATGCGTACTCACATGACCTTGTGCTCTGACATGTTCCGTGTGAAGTAACTCATGGTGCCTCCTTGTACAGCAGTTAACTCCACAGTTCCCGTTCCGTTATCTTTTGCGATGTACTTTGGGCAACAGAAACAGGCTTTACCACCTGTGCTCCGTGTCGAGATTTAAAAACACCTGGCATTGTGGTGGGCGGTGACTGATGTCGCCGCACGCTACGCAGCTCAATTGGACTTGCTGCTGAGCTGCTTCTGTCTGGATCGCGTTTGATCGTGTTTGTCTTCGTGATGGTCAAGGCTCGTCCGCCTCTTCCCTGTCCGCCTTACGACTGTTGTGAGTGTTAACTGCGCCCGCTTTGTGAAAGAATGGCGCCTCCACTAAAGATGCTGCCTCTGTGATCTTGTACAACCAATCGTTGAATGCTTTGACTGCTGCTATCTTATCGTCGCGGGGTTGCATTGCCCAGTTCAGCTTGTGATGGTTGGGAAGCTTATCTACGAACTCCTTGACCAACATTGGATTGTTAAGATGCGCCTTCAAATCGCTCGCCTCCATAATTGCACAGATCTTGCGAACTGCTAGCGCAAACTCTATTAATGCCTCCAATCTGTCTTTGGGTGGTGCCACCCTTCGCACCTTTTCCACCATTCTCTCTAGGATAAATTCTGGTTTGCCGAATAACATCTTTAAAGTGCTAATGACGTCTGGAACTAGGTTAGGAAGTAGAAGTTTGTCTCTAACCAATTCGCGAGCCTTTCCTTTAAGCGACTTTTGCCGACGTAGCATGTTCATATTCATGCTCCAACCTGATCAGCGTGCGTGCCCTGACGCGTCTGCATGTATACGTATGTGCTTCTTCGATCGATCTGCGTGCTTACACCACCTAGCTTTTCTTTCTAGGGCTACGACGACTTTACCTCTGCTTTGATCCGCAGGTAAGGAAGATGTTTAGAAATCCGCAGGTAAAGAAGCCCTTTAGGAATCCGCAGGCGAAGCAGTTTTTTAGAAGTCGAAGTTTTTTCAGAACGAAGTTTTTTACGACAGGAAGTTTTTTAGAAATGTTGCGATCGGGACGAATGGCTCTCACATTTCTTTGAGCAGGCACCAAATTAGTTTTTTTTTATTTTCTTTATTAAACTTAACAAATCATTTCAATACATTAATGTGCCAAATAGCGCAAAAAAACTTCGTGTTTTTATCAGCCACTCGTTAGCTTCACCGTCGCTTCTTCTTGCCTCTAGCGATGGACCACGCCTCCTTCTTGTGGCCGTTATAAAAATATATCCATAATAGTTATAGCTTACTCTAACATTTTGCAACACTTAACTTGTAATTTAAATCTAAGCTCTAACTCTATTACGGCGGCAACAGGCCTCAACTGGGGGGAGAATGTCGGGTCAGGCAGCAGCCACGGCATAGATTAGATCAATATAAATGTAATATATATATAAATGTAATAATTATAGTTTGGCATATATTCATTATCTTATCGCTGTTGTTGGTAAAATGGTAAAATTGGTAAAATTTGCAGGGTTTTTTTTCACGATTTTGAGAATTAGTAAAATTAAGTGGTGGACAGAAAAAATGTTATAAATATTTAAATAAGTGGTATAAAAATGGTATAGATATTTAAATAAGGTTTTTCAAAACAAAACAAAATTCGTTAAAATAGAATTCATCATCAATTAAAGGGTAAAATGGTAAAAATAGTAAAAAGTAAGTGCTAAGAACACTTAGCATAGAAATATATAAAATTTATCAATAGTGTTATTTCAATGTAGAATTATTGAGGTTTAAGCAATTCACTCTTTTACTGCGTCCGCCGTCGAAAGTTTTCTGTGTTTCACTCACTTTACCAAAATTACAACTATGATTAATTTAAAATTTTTTTTATTGGATGGATTTCAATTGGATCTTTATACCCTTGCAGAGGGTATTATAATTTTGGTCAAAAGTGTGCAACGCAGTGAAAAAGACATCTCCGACCCTATAAAGTATATATATATTCTTGATCAGGATCACCTCCTGAGTCGATATAAGCATGTCCGTCTGTATGTCTGTTTCTACGCAAACTAGTCTCTCAGTTTTAAAGCTATCACTTCAAACTTTGCACACATCCTTCTTTTCTTTGCAGGCAGTATATAAGTGGGAACGGCGATCGGTCAACTATATCCTATAGCTGCCATATAACTGATTGATCGAAAATGCCATATCTCTGTTGTTTTTTAAGTTAGAAGACTGGGACTTTGTATGGATTCTACTTTCGGCAAACTAATTTGATCTGCCGAGTTTTATAAGGATCGGCGGACTATATAAGATCCGATATATATCTAATAATATAAGCTGCCACATATCTGCAAGGGTATATCAACTTCGGCTCCGCCCGAAGTTAGCTTTCCATTCTTGTTTTTTCCTTATTTTAACAAGGTAATTCTGGAGCTGGATCGAGCGGAGTGAAGGGCTTTTACGAAAAGGTTTTTTTCGAGACTATTTTCTAATTTATGTCTTATTGCTAAGAATCCATCAATTTCTCTTCTCTTTTACGCTAAGTCGGGGACAGGTTAGGTGTAATAAGGGGTCACAACGTTCCACGGCGGCGAGGCAAGCCTCCCTGTATCCGCACCAGGGATCACTTTACTCGCGAACTCAAGCCGAATTCGCTGCCTTTCGAACGCGAACTGGTCCAGTCCCGGAGCTTTGCCTTTTTCGCCTAGATTTTCTGCCTTTGGGAGCGGTGTTGACTCCCACCTAGCCAAAAGGTACGAGGAGTTGGAATCCTCCTATCTTATATTAACTTAAGCTAATCCCCCGCACGCTTACCTTCCGAGTCTGCGCCAATCACACAAATTATAATAATGTTTCACTATTTAACCACTTAATAACTTTAATAAGGGACACTAACTTTTCCCCTTCGTAATTAGTTTTTTTTTTGTCCCGATGGGAAAAGAAAGGGCTTCCAGCAGAGAGCTACGAGGAACCCAGGGCCAGCTATTCGGGAGACTTTGCCGTGTTTACCCGGCTCTAATTTTCTCAACCCATATTTCTCGCTGGGAGACAGCGCTGCCACTATCAGTCCCTTAAAGCCTGCCCGTTTCTTTACAACAGTTTTATAATCAAACGCTTCAAAACCACATAAGCAAAACTATTCGCTACAAGCCATTTACATAACTTTGTAATAGGTTTTTTAAGTTAGAAGAATGGGACTTTCTACGGAGTCAATTTTGGGCAAGCTAATCCGACTTGCAAATTTTTTTAGGGATCTGCTGACTATATCCTATGTCTGCCATATAACTGAACATTCGAAAACGACATAGAGTTTTTAAAGATGCTTGGGGCTTTTTGCATAAGTATACCCTTGCAGAGGGTATTATAATTTTGGTCAAAAGTTTGCAACGCAGTGATGGAGACATCTCCGACCCCATAAAGTATATATATTCTAGATCAGGATCACCTCCTGAGTCGATATAAGCATGTTCGTCTGTCCGTCTCTCTGTTTCTACGCAAACTAGTCTCTCAGTTTTAAAGCTATCGACTTTAAACTTTGCACACATCCTTCTTTTCTTTGCAGGTAGTATATAAGTCGGAACGGCCGGGATCGGTCAACTATATCCTATAGCAGCCATATAACTGATTGATCAGAAATGCCATAAATTTTGATGTGATTGAAATAATCAAAGGATATTATAATGGAGCATTGTGATTTTAAGATGGTTTTATTTGTTTGTTTTTAACAGTTTTGGGAGCAGCAATGGTGCGGCTCCAACGCTTCGAGCGTATCTGATTTTACATTATTCTTTTAATTCTAAGTAAGGCTAAGTCTCGTCGCTGCGCTGCCCACAGACGGCGGCAGCAAGACGGCTATGAATATGCTTATGTATATATGCTATGCTCTCTTAGGCGGGAGCGCGAGGTATATGCACATGGGTTCCGTTCGTGTTACAATTGTGCCGGCACTAGCACTTTTTGTGCATAGCGATCGGTTTATATTTTGACCATTTAAGTTATGTTTACCTTTAGCCTTTAAGTACTCTTGGTAAAGTGGCTATACAATATGTGTGCATACTACATCTACCTCCTTTTGGAAAATAACGTAATAATATGAAGTTATTTTAATAATAATAATTTTTATTTAATAATTTATTTAATAAAAAACATATTAGTTTTATTTAACTAATGTGTAGTTTTTTTCTTTTTGTGTAGGTCTATTAGCAACAAAGAAAATGAAATTACGAAAAATATTTGTATCTATGCATGGTCATACTAAATACAATTATGAAATAAACATTTTTAATCTATCCTTATGAACTGTTTGCTTTTTATTTTTATTATTTGATATTACAATGTTATCTCTATCTCCTATTTCCGTTACTTTATACGAACCAGTGTATTTAGGATCTAACTTATGACCTGTTTCGTTTTTTAGTAAAACTTTATCTCCCACTAATATATCTATATTATATACTATCTGATCATATAATTTTTTATTTCTATACTTATTTTCTGCTAACATAACTCTAGCTCTTTTATATGCTATTTCGAGTCTATATTTACTCTCTTTAGCATAGTCATCTATATTATATATTGTTTCTATGTTATCTATACTATTAAATTCTTTTGGTAAATTATTTTTTTTGCCAAATACTAAATCATATGGACAATAATTATGTGCCATTGAGGGGGTCGTGTTGAAACAAAAGGCAAAATATTGAAGCAATACATCCCAATCAGTTTAATCAACCGATATGTAAGATCGTATGTATTCATTAAAAGTTCTATGACTTCATTCGATTGTCCCAACTGTCTGGTGGTGGTGTGCAGTAGATGTTATGTTTTTGATGTTCAAATATTTGCACAAGTCATTTATAATTGAATTCTTGTATTCTGTTCCCATGTATGTAATGAACGTCTTCAAAGGACCGTACTTCAGAATAAAAGATTCAAAAATTGCTTTAGCGACAGTATTTCCGTTCTTATTTGCAACTGGTATGACAAGTAGATATTTTGTTAAGTCACAAATTAACGTGACTACATATTCATTGCCATTTTCGGATTTTGGTAATGGACCAATAGTGTCCACTATCACTCTGTCGAAAACATTTATAGGTGTATCAGTTATTGTTAATGGGGTCTTTGTATGCGATATAATTTTCGCTTTCTGACATTTTTGACATTTTCTTACGTACTCAGTTATATATTTAGACATACTTTTCCATTAATAGTGTCTTTTTACTTTGGCCAAAGTTTTTGATAAGCCAGTATGACCTCCTTGAATTGGATCATCATGAAATGTAGGTAATATTGCTTCTTTATACCCTTGCAGAGGGTATTATAATTTTGGTCAAAAGTGTGCAACGCAGTGAAGGAGACATCTCCGACCCTATAAAGTATATATATTCTTGATCAGGATCACCTCCTGAGTCGATATAAGCATGTCCGTCTGTCCGTCTGTCTGTCTGTTTCTACGCAAACTAGTCTCTCAGTTTTAAAGCTATCGACTTCAAACTTTGCACACATCCTTCTTTCCTTTGCAGGCAGTATATAAGTCGGAACGGCCGGGATCGGTCTACTATATCCTATAGCTGCCATATAACTGATTGATCGGAAATGCCATAACTTCGTTGTTTTTCAAGTAAGAAGGATGGGACTTTGTATGGATTCTACTTTCGGCAAACTAATTTGATCTGCCGAGTTTTATAAGGATCGGCCGACTATATAAGATCCGATATATAGCTAATAATATAAGCTGCCACATATCTGCAAGGGTATATCAACTTCGGCTCCGCCCGAAGTTAGCTTTCCATTCTTGTTTCTAATCTGCAATGTCACTACTTTACGCACTTCGTCATTTTTGATGACTTTATATACGTTGGGCTTAGAAGCTTTTCCAATAGATTGCTTAGGCAATTCTATTTCTTTATTTTCCACGCGGAATTTTTGTCTACTTTGATATCTAGTAGTGACTTTCATTATATGTCTTGTAATATTCTGTAGCTCTTTAATGGTTATTCTTGATAACGCATCAGCTACATGATTATCTTTTCCCTTTAAATATTCGACTGTAAAATCATATTCTTCTAATTCGAGCCTCATACGTGTCAGTTTAGAACTTGGGTTGAAAAAATACATATTAGAGGTCTGTGGTCTGTTCTAATTATAAAATGTTTTCCATAAATATATGGTCGAAAATGTAATATTGCCCAATGAATTACAGCTAGTTCCTGCTCAGTGGTACACTTGTTACTTTCTCCTTTTGTAAATGCTCTTGATGCGTATGCAATGGGAAGTTGGAGACCATTATGGTTTTGAGTTAAAACCGCTCCACACGCTTGCTTACTTGCATCTGTGATTATACAGAATTCTTTAGTAAAATCTGAGTATTGTAGCAAAGTAGGTTCCATAAGTTTGGTTTTTAAATATTGGAATGCATTTTGACATTTATCGGACCATTGAAATAGGGAAATCTTTTTACATAATCTTGTTATGTGCTTTGAAAAGTCGGCAAAGTTTTTTTATAAAGCGTCTATAATAGTTACAAAATGCTACGAAACGTCTAGCGCTGTCCGCGTCGTGCGGCACTGGGTAGTTCATAATGACATCATATTTCTTCTCGTCCGGAAGTATTCCTTTATCAGTGCATTTATGACCAAAAAAATCACTTCATGAATAAAAAATGAAAATTTTTCTGGATGTAACTTCAGGTTCTATTTCCTAAATTTCTCAAAAACATCTGTTAAGTTCTTAAGCATATGTTTTTCGGAACAACCGATCACTATTAAGTCATCCATGTAAAGGAATGCTTGAGAAGGTTCTAGTCCAGAAAATGCAATAGTCTTCATTCTCTGAAATGAGTTAGGAGCTATTCTTAATCCAAAAGGTAATCGCGTGAAGCGATATGAGCCGTTGCTCGTTGAAAAAGACGTTATATCTCTAGAACTTTTTTCTAGTTCAATTTGATGGAATCCTGACATTAAGTCAAGGCATGAAAAGTATTTTGCTCGACCTAGTTGGTCCAGGAAATCATTCTAGGTAGTGAAAATTTATCAGATAGTAATTTTTTATTAATCTGGCGATAGTCAATCACTAACCGCCATTTCTTTACTTCTGACCCGGGGTATGGTTTCTTAGGAACAAGTAACAATGGGCTATTATGTTCGGATACGGATGGTTCAACAATCCCTTCGGAGATCAACTTTCATACTTGCTTTTGTATTTCATTTACCTGACTATGTGGGCTTCGATAATTTTTTATGTACACTGGCTCATCCTTTAATGTCAGTTTTTGCTTATAGAAGTTGTTTGTAGTTATTGATTCGGCTTCCAATCCGAATACGTTGCTATATTAGGTGCATAAGCTAGAAAGCTGCGACTTCAACTGTGGAGGGACGTTTTTTGAAAGTTGAGATAATACACATTTTTCTCTATTTTCTAGATTGGTTATAACTACTTCGTAGTTCGAAAGTGATTCATATGTGAGATTATCTGTACTGACTACTTGGTCGTAATTTGTTGTATTAAGTAGCCTTATGAAAGCGTTATTGGATGTTGATATGGTATTTTCAGTGTAAATACCATGCTGCATTTCTTGATTTGGAATTAATACACTGTCTTCTTTTGAATTAAGTTGTATTTTTCGAATGAAATTTGGGATCGTGCCTGCAGAAGTATTGAATTGTTGCCAGAACTGTGAGCTATTGGTACATTAATTGGAAAATTTAAGTTATTGGGTCTAATTATAAGCCAATCTTCAGATGGCTTAAAGTCTAACTGACAGTTGTATTTTTTAATATAATCGATTCCTAATATTCCATCACATGGAATAGGGAAATGAAAAGTCACGATATGAAAATCGGGTGGAATTATATATTTAGTCGTCTGTATTTCAATAGAAACCAGACCTTTGGATTTGGTTATTTCTTGACTTATTTCTTTTATGTCTATAATATAATTATCTTGGATGTCGTGAAAGATATCAGAAGTTTTTTTAAATGGATATGTCTGCACCTGTGTCTATTATGAAGATAAGTTCTTTTCCAGTAGCTACAAGAATAAATGAAACAAATATATTTTGACTGAGATTAATAATGTGAACTCTTGCATCTTTTACTGCTTAACATTTAAAGGGTCTTGGGAGTTTCCCGATTTATTTTGGGCAACTCTGACATTGTTTTGGTAGTTGTTGTTGTTGTTGTGGCCTCGATTCAAGTTACCACAGCCTCTGTTAGCCTACAGGGGATTATTGGTCAGCTGATTACATTCGGCCTTTCCTGATAAATTCTCGACGTCCTCGCGAGATTCGCAGATTGGGTCACCCATCGAGTCATCTTCATCATCCTGGTCATCTTGGTCATCTTCTGGAAGTTCACACCAGCGCTTCATCTTATCGGAGGAATAAACCGACTTGAAATGTCGTTGCTTTCGTTGTGCATGAGGGATATCTTCGACTAGATATCTATCGTTTGGCAACACCTTGTTGACAATAAAAGGTCCTTTATAGCGAGGCTCCAGCTTTCTTGAAGTAAGTACCCGTGCTGCTTGGCTCGTTCTCCACCAGCACAATATCTCCTAGCTTATATGGTTGGCTTAGAGTGTCTTGCGTCGTATCGTCTCTTGGCTGCAGCTCTTTGCTCATTGACTCTAGTTGCAGCGTCTGCTCATAGCTTCTCCATCTCGACATCTGTTATCAGGCTCTGTTCATGACTCTGGATCACGCTCGTCAGTGTGTTCTTTAGAATATCTCTGGGCTCGTATCCATATAAAAGCTGAAATGGGGAACATTTAGTTGTGCTATTTACCATGGTATTAATGCTCCACTGGATAGATCGTAGCATTTCGTCCCATCACTTTTCGTTCTCATTCGAAGGCAGTAGCATGGACAAAATAGATCGGTTCGTTCGCTCTGCATGACCGTTGGCTCTCGGTGTTCTTACAGCATTAAAGATGTGCTTGACGTTGTTCGACTTGCAATATTTTTCAAAATCTTTTGACGTAAAAGCGCTACCTCGATCGGTGATGATTCGTGATGCTGGATATCCAGGACATGTTTAGTCGCAGTACTTTTTGTAGCTCGCACTATTGTAAACTTCGTAAAGAAATCGACAATAACTAGAATATGCTCATTCCTCTTTGAGCTCTTCGGAAAAGGTCATAGGTTTGATGTCATCGTAATGATACTCTCCATCACGGCATCCACCTGGTATTTTGTTTAGCGCGCAGCATATGCATGACTTTATATAGCTCTTGACGAAATTTCGCATTCGGGGAAACCAAAACAAATTTAGTATGCGCTTTATTGTTTTCTCTGTGCTCATATGTCCTGCCTTGTCGTGGCATTCTTGAAGTATCTGGTATCTTAGCTGTTTTGGCACAACCCATAGCAACTTGTTGTCGTATTTTCGAAAAAGGCGATCTTGCTCCAATACATACTCATCAACGTGGCACATCAGTACTCCAGCTCGATGTACAATCTCCAGGTCATATTCTTGTATCCTTAACCACCATCATGCAATTCGGGGTATAAGTTCCTTCTTATCCATTGACGATTTCAGGGCATTACAATCGGTAACTATGTGAGGGTACGAATTAATGTCAATACGAAACAAAATAAATTCTAAATTATGTAAACAAACTTAGTCGATAATAGTAGTCGATTGGCATTCTTCGATAAAATAAGTCGATAACTGATCGCTGTAACAGCGCCTGTAAAGCTGTTAAGGCGAACTATCTGGCAACTCTACATCCTGACAACCTAATTTCCGCTAATCACAAAAGTTCTTTTGCGATCAAAAATCGAAAGTAAACGGTTGGAGTCTGGAAAGTAAAAAAATAAAAAATAAAAATAAAACCCCAAGCCAAATCCCCCACGTGGAAAGTGTCAAATAGTACCTAACGTGGTACCCAAGTCTGACACAGAGTTGCAGCAGAATATTGGCCGTGAATGTGCGCAGCCGTTGGCATCTGCACGAGTGTCTGTATGTGTATCTGCAACATTCAGGTGAGCAGGCCGATATGTCGCCAATTAGGTTAATAATAGAAGTGTTATAGGTCTTCTTCATAACCCCGTAATAGTGGGCGTAGAGCCAAACAAAGCCTACGGCAAGCAACGCATCCCGTCTCGACCCAGAAGTCCACGGCGGAGCCACCGCGTGTCTTATTGGTTAGACGTCCAGGAAACGCTTTCCTCGATCAGCTCCTAAACGTGCGCGAATCCGGACCAGACTCAAGCCACGATAGGCGAGGTCTTTAGTAACCGGAGACGTGTGCGTGATTGGGGCAGCAGTGGATCAGGAGCTTTGCTGGAACTTGGGCAGCTAGGAACGTGGAGGAGGATATAACCTCACTTCCTGGAGCAGTACCTCATGTTCGGCAATTTGACCTCGGCCATGTAATGGGCTAGCTCAACGATCGCTTCGGCCATCATCTCGTCCAGAGAGGCAACTAAATAACAGCAACAACATCCAGGAGATAAGCGCAATAAGTTGTGCCAGTAGCAGCGTGTATTCTTAAGTAGAATTTAATTCATTTTCTTTGTAAATTATGTTGGATCGAACCAATACTTATACTCTTTTCCTGTAGAGCAATTATAATTGTTGGCAACATGTACATCGAATCCCCATAATTTAATTTGAATTTAACCCCGTTCACCAAAGCATCCAGCGCTCCAGTCTACAGGCCTGCGGACTTCGAGGGATTGGTTTTGTGAGTAAAATATAGACTCGAACATGTAATAATGCCGCTCTAAGAAAGCGTATGAGTATTTAGACATATCGTAATGACCAAAGTCTACCTTAACTCTTAATTTACATATCTACATATATATTTCTTTATCTTTTGTAACTTTAACTTTTGTATTACATTCAAATCTATTAATTATTTGTTAATCAATCGGTATTAAAACCGTTTATTAGAATTACGACCAATTAGGGGTGTAAGGGCTTAGGTTAAGCACAACCCAGGAAGAAAAAGCAATCTTGTTTTGTAACGGAGTTGAGTAATTGGAATGAAGAATATTGAAATGAAGTAAAAGTTATAGTTTTATGGGCACCTGAGCTGAACGATTTCATTATAGATGGGTAAGGGCAGCAATACTTCGTTGTTAAGTCTTTACAGGTAGGGCGGGCCAAGCAGAAGAACCTCACCACCTTAGTTCTTCAATAGCACGGTTTCCTGTCTCGAATTCATATCCTTCCAACTGACTGTATCTCCTCCCAAACTCTGTCTACAAATTTTTTTATTGTGTGGAGGTGATGCTGATTAGGAAGTAACCGACCCCCTAGCCTCTTCCCTGAGCTAGCTGTTCCCGTAGGCAGAGTATGCAACCAATCGGTATCCACTTCACCCGTGTTCGTCACATGGGCAGCAATTCGAGCAGAGCGCAACGACGTCTCGTGCTCGATTTCGGCATGCATCGTAGCTACAAGCTCAGACACTGTCCATCTCAAGTCGCTGCTTATCTCAGCAATATCTAACTCTTCAAGCTCCCCGTGGGTGGCCTTAAAATCCTCGTACATGGCGACCAACTGGCCGTGACGCACATGGAGCATAGTGCATCCTCCACCTTTGACATTGGCTGCAGGGCGCCTTGGATCCTCTTCAAATCCTGGAGGATACCCTTTGCCTTGCATTTTAAAATCGCATTCCGAGATGGAGTGGGTTCCCCTGTGACGGCGCCGCTGGAGTTCATCGCCACTATAATTGAAATACGCTCAATTTAAGTAAAAACACGCACAAATTAATTTTGGCGCCAAAATTATAGTTCTTGTTTATTTAATTATATTTAATTATATTTGAGCAAAGCGAACACGATTTATCCCACTGTGCGCTCAGAACCGTACACTGAGTTGTGGAATGTATATATGTATGAACGCCAGAAAGCTCCGACTTAGAATGCGTATGCAATGAGATAGAGAGTACAAGTGGCCCCGCCTTTGAGCATAGGCCGGGCGAAAGCTCGTTAACTAATGACAAAGATAAAATAAAGCCGAGCAGCAGAGAAGAGTCGGCTTGCGATCAACAACAGCGATGAGAAAATGATTATATGCTAAACTATAATTATTACATTTATATATATATGTTACATTTATATTGATTCAATTTATGCCGTGGCTGCTGCCTGACCCGACAAGGTATTTGGTTATCTCCGGCAATAAAATTTGTGGATATAAATCCGCACCAATAACAAGGTCAATTCGACCAGATTTATCGAAATTGGGATCCGCCAAAAAGAATTCTTTCCAATCCGACTTATTTATAATAATTTTATTTGTGAGGAGACATTTCATAAGTTTTATTAACTCATAATTATTTTACAAGGTAAAATAATGGCGTTTGTGCTAAATTCTTTTGAATTTTTACCATTATTTTTAAGGGTCAATTTTAATTTGTGATTTGAAACATAGGCACCTGTTGGTGATAGTGTGCGCTTTTATTTTTGGCAACTTAAGTTTTTGTGCCGCTTCTTCAGAAATCAGAGTGCTTTGTGACCCATTGTCAATCAAAGCTCTGAATTTTCCGAATTCACCATCTTGACCTTTAATCTGAACATACGCCGTGGCCAACAGCGCTGGTTCAGAGGTCATGCATGTATTCACATTCTCCTTTTTTAAATGCAACATGCTATGGTGTGAAAATCTTTGACAATATGAGCATACTATGTTTGATGTTTGAACTGTGCTTTAAACATCTGTAGCACAAATTCAATTTTTTAACCACGTCCATTCTTACCTGTGGACTTAATGCTTTAAATTTATAGCAATCAATTAATTGATGCCCGGGCATTTTGCACATCGGGCATGTTTGGCTATTTGGGTTATTTTTTATTATTTTTTTTGTTGTTGATTCATTACCAAATGATGTCAACGAACTAAGCCGTTGATCTAAAAATTCTATGACATCTTTTAAATTTTGGATTTCATTCGACTTTTTTACTTGGCCCTCATATTGTTGTAGAGCCTCAATATTAAATTTCTTTATAATTATATGCGCAAAAATGCAATCTGATTCTTCGGTCAGATTTGCTTTAAGACGCATCATATAAATTGATTCATTTATAGAATCAATTGTATTTTTTAAAAGCCTATATGAGTCCAAATTTATTTTTGGAAGTTCAATGAGGCGATTCAGCTGATCTGAAAATATTTTTCTATTATTTTCATACCGCTTTACAAGTAACTCCCAGGCTGCATCATAATTGTTGCCTGAGCCCAGCAATAAATGGGAAACCACATTTCATGCTTCCCCTTTTAGAGCACTTTTAAGGTAGCTTAGCTTCAAGGATGGACTTAAATCCATCCTTGAATGCACAAGTTCCTCAAATAATTCATAAAAATGGTCCCAATCTTTGGAATTTCCAAAGAAATTGTGGACCTCAATTTTTGGTAGGTAGTTCTTCCATTCTAGCGCCACCTTCTACTTTATCTATTTTCTTTATGTTGATTTTATTAATCAATATAAGCTATATAAATAGCTCAATGTGTATCTCAACATCGTCTTTCAGCTCTATTATTTTTGACTTATATTTGTTATTTAGCCCTTCATTATTTATTTGATCGGACACTGTTTCTACTCCGCTGAGCAACATTTTTAATTTTTTAATTCTTATCGGAAAGGTTTCAGCTTTCCTTTTCTGAATTTCTATGTTTGTTTTCTCGAGGTAATCCTCGAGGTGCTTTAAAGCCTCCTCAAGCCTAGAAAAAAGCTCATCCTGGCCACAAATTTTTTTAATTTTGTTTTTGGCGGACTTAAACTTTGACAGCATGCCTTCGAAATGATTTTTGTAAAATAGTCATGTTCCACAGCCCCAAGTTGAACCAAATGATTGTTGTTCGTACAGGCCCTTAGCTCAATATTTTTTAATAGTTCCCTATCCTCTTCTACATAGGCGTTTTTTGCTAGTATAGCGTCTATTTGCTGGGTGAGGCGCACCTGGTCCTTAATAATCGCTATTTTTTCTTTAGTCGACATAATAACTTTTTTTTTTTTCAATTAAAATTAAATTTAAAATATAAAACTAAATGGTTATAAAGAAACCGACACTTGCCGATGACTAAATGTAATTGCTGCTGTCAATCCTGCTGTTGCCCTGGTTGTTGTTGTCGCTGCTGCTGCTCTGGCTGTTGATGTTGCTGCTGCTACGGCTCTGGCTGTTGATGTTGTTTTTGTTTTTTGTCTGTGTTGTTTTTTATTTATTTATTTTTTTTTTATGTTGTTTTAGTTTTTTTCAATGTTTTTTTTTATTTTTGTTGATGTTGTTATTTGCTTTAATTTTTTTTTTCATAATCACATTTATTTATTTTTTAACTTTTCCGATGTAGGGCCTCGGATACGCCAACAAACAAACAATTTTTTATATGTTTATTTTTTTTTGTATATATATTTTTATATTTATGTATATATATATATTTTTTTGTTTCGGTATTGTTCCGAAAAAAAAACACTTCATAGAAAGGAACAAATTTCTATTTATTTATGCACATTGGCATTTATATAGTTTTATTTTCTGTGTTCCTTACCTCTTGGGGGGAAACGAGAGAAGACTACGAATTTTTAAGCTGGGCTCTTTTTTACCCAGATCGTAGCCTTATTTTTTAACTACCCTGGGCTGAAAATTTGTGTTTTTGAACATATACTTATTGGTGCCAGTTTTTTAAACCTGAGCCTCTTACCACAGGGGGAAAAACGTCAGGGTGTCTCGAAGGACCAAATGTTAAGAGCCCAATAATGTATGTGTTACTCCAATGAGTTCTGTTTAAAAACTGTTTTTATTTAATTCCATTCTCTTATAAGAAAGATACATGAAAATCTTAAATATATTTAAAAATACTTATCAACGAACTCTACGCTGACATGCTATGTGACCCTTTCCTAAGTGCTTCAAGTGCACCACATATTTAAGCTGCAGGGAATCGGTCTCAAATCATGCCTATCTCTTATTTCCATGGCTCCGATCCCTTGAAACTCTATTTTTGGATTCTTATCGTGTTCAATGCTTGAGCAGTCGGTACTGATATATCTAAATTGAACTTTTGTTTAATTGTTATTAAATTATATCGTAGTCTGATCAAAAATTTTGATACTTGGGACCAATGATCTTGATTTAATTTTCTCTCTGGCCATGTATTAGTATTCGTGCTTCATTAAAGCATTTTAATAGTATTTCCACATGTTTTTTAAAAGTGTTCTTTTGAATTGGCTTGTTTTGAGTAAGCGATTTATATGATTTGTCGAAGTCAGTTTTTATGTTATTTATTTGCTTATATAATTCATTCCATTCCATTGTATTATGGACAGGAATACAGAAATCGCTGAAACCAATTGCAGGATTTTTTCTTGTAGCCATACTTCAGTGAATTTATATGTTTATACCCTTGCACAGGGTATTATAATTTTGGTCAAAAGTGTGCAACGCAGTGAAGGAGACATCTCCGACCCTATAAAGTATATGTATTCTTGATCAGGATCACCTCCTGAGTCGATATAAGCATGTCCGTCTGTCTGTTTCTACGCAAACTAGTCTCTCAGTTTCAAAGCTATCGACTTCAAACTTTGCACACATCCTTCTTTCCTTTGCAGGCAGTATATAAGTCAGAACGGCCGGGAGCGGTCAACTATATCCTATAGCTGCCATATAACTGATTGATCGGAAATGCCATAAGTTTGTTGTTTTTAAAGTTAGAAAGATGAGACTTGCTGTGGACTCTTCTTTTGGCAGACTTATTCGATCTGGATAAGGATCGGCTCATAAGGATCGGATTCATAAGGATCGGCCGACTGTATCCTATAGCTGCCATATAACTGATTGATCGGAAATGTCATATCTTTGTTGTTTTTAAAGGTTGAAAGATGGGACTTGCTGTGGACTCCTCTTTTGGTAGATTTATTCGATCTGCCCAATTTCTTAATGATCGGCCGACTATATCCTATAGCTGCCATATAACTGATTAATCGGAAATGCCATAACTTTGTTGTTTTTTAAGTTAGAAGGATGGGACTTGCTGTGGACTCTTCTTTTAGCAGACTTATTCGATCTGCCAAATTTCCGTCCGATCTCCGTCCCTTCTTAAGAATAATCATAAGAAATCATAAGAATCGGCCGACTTTTCGGCCGATTAATCGGCATTTCCGTCTGTCTGTTTTTACGCAAACTAGACTCTCAGTTTTGAAGCTATATACTTCAAGCTTTGCACACATCCTTCTTTCCTTTGCAGGCAGTATATAAGTCAGAACGGCCGGGATCGGTCAACTATATCCTATAGCTATTCGATCTGCCAAATTTCATAAGGATCGGCAGACTATATCCGATAGCTGCCATATAACTAATTGATCGGAAATGCCATATCTCTGTTGTTTTTTAAGTTAGAAAGATGGGACTTGCTGTGGACTCCTCTTTTGGCAGAGTATTTATTTGATCTGCCGAATTTCATGAGGATCAGCCGACTATATCCAACAGCTGTCATATGACTGATTGATCGGAAATGCCACAATTTTGTTGTTTTTTAAATAAGAGGTATAGGACTTTTTACAGATTCCACTTCGGTTAAATTTATTTGATCTGCCGAATTTCATGAGGATCGGCCGACTATATCCAACAGCTGTCATATGACTGATTGATCGGAAATGCCATAATTTTGTTGTTTTTTAAATAAGAGCTCTTTTCTCTTATCTTAAAGCGAACGGACGTGTTTTTTTGTGCGTTTTTTTTTTTTATTTAATTATTTGATCTCAAAACTTAAAACTCCGGAGATTATCTATATTTATTAATATTTATAACAAACAATCCTTTGCTTTACAAATATCCGTATCGCTTCGTGTGTGCAGTGGTATATTTGGAGGTAAATAATAACTTTATTAATTTTAATCCAAACATACATAGCTCTGCTCTGCTTCTTCATCTTTTACGGTGTTGCTTCTATCATCGCTCAATAGAGATTCTTATCTCTATTCCTTACTTTTTATTAACCCGCACTAATCGCTCTCTTCAATCCCCCTTTTTCGTTTCCCTGGAACAGTGGTTCAAGGTACATTAATAATATAATAAAAAATATTAATATATTAATTAATCAAAACCATGGAATTTAAACTTGTCTGTGCGTTGAAGTCTTGTAATAAGACAATCTCCTCGTCCCAGCCTACCATCCACTGCTGGCTTTGTGAAAACGTTTTACACGCAAAGTGTGCCGGGTTCACGGCCTCAGTTTCGGATGCCATTTCACGTAGGTCTTGGCTCCACTTTTGCTGTTACGGTTGTCGTGTTGTTCAGGGCGAAATGAGATCGTTCATGAGACAGACTAAAAGTGGATTTAACGAATTGGTTAGTGGTTTTCGTAAAATCAATGACCAACTCTGTGCGCTCGATACACAGTTTAGTAGTCTACAACTATTAAATGAGTCTCCAAAGCGTAAGAAATCCGCTTTTAGTGATGTGCTTGTGGCGAAAAATCATCAGCCCTCTCAGCCGACAATCATGCAGCCGCTTAAATTGCTGGCCACTCCAAGGGCCGGACCTGGGAAAAATTCGGCTTCCGAATATCTCGGGGTAAATGAGCAATTGTCCGATATGTCCTCTGTGGCATCGCTTCAAGTGATACCACCAGACCCAATAATACAAACCCCCTTAAGAGTCACCGAATAGGGCAATCAAGCGTCCGGACCACCGGTACGCACTGATGCTGCCGTATTAGTTACGGCGGCACCAAAACCCTTACAGGTGATCCCGCCTTCGAAACATATATTTGTTTCACGGCTTGCCCCTGATACTTCGGAGATTGATATCTCGGCTTACATCAAAGCCAAAACAAAAGCCGACATAAAGGTGGTAGATATTAAAAAATTCAAATACACCTACACCAGGCACACGTCATCTTTCAAAATACGTGTGCCTGTGCAGATGTTCAAGACGATTTGTTCCGCCAGCTTTTGGCCAGAGAACATTTTCGTCCAGGAACATCAGCCAAGTACGGTGAAGAAAAAAATTACCAAGCCTGTGGGAGTTAAACTACCACAGGTTAGAGCCACTGACCAACCTTCCACCTCATCTTCAAAAAACTAATTTCTACACTAACACTTACCTAGAGTTACGTAGTAAGAGGTAAGAGAGTTACGTAGTAAACTACCCAAACTGTATTCTGATAGTTCTTCCATTGCATCTCACATTATAGTCTTTACAGAAACTTGGTTAAAGCCGGAGATCTTAAGCTCCGAAGTTTTTCCAAGTAAGTACACCACTTTTAGACGTGATAGAACACTGCGAAGGGGAGGAGTCTTAATTTCTGTAGACTCCAATTTCGCTTCTGAAGAGGTACAATCACAAGAGTTTGGTGACATAGAATTTATTTGCATTAAAATCATTTTGTCCGGTCATTCTTTATACGTTACCTGTTCTTACATACCACCTTCGCCGGAACCGCCTACATACTGGCAACATTTGTCCGCTATTCGTCTTATTTCGGACCGTCTGTCCGACAACGACCAACTGGTAGCTCTAGGGGATTTCAATATACCAGAACTCATGTGGTCTAATGTTGAGAATTCTCCGTCCTTACTGCTTAACTCGCACCACGACTTCCCTGCGGGTATGTTCGACATGTCACTCGGGCAAATTAACCATGTTAGAAATTCTTTAGGTCGGCTGTTAGACTTGTGTTTCGTTTCTGATCCTGATGGAATTACTCTTTCCAGAACTTTTCCCCTTTCTAACCCTGAGGATCCATATCATCCCACTCTTGAGGTTTCAATCGAAAGCAATACCTTAATTGACCTTAAGTCTACACGTAAATGTAATAAAATTCGTTTCTTCCGTAAGGCTGACTTTATAAAACTAAATAAATTACTTTTGGAATTTGATTGGTCTGATCTACTGGCATGCGATGACATAAACATTGCCTTAGATGGATTTTATAATACCCTTAATATATTCTTCGACGCTTGCGTGCCGTGGAAATATCCGTCCTATTAAACTTAAAGAACGTAATGAATAGACTTTTAAATAAACATAGATTATCTGGCTGTACAGTTAGTTATTCAAGATAGTTAGTGGCTCGGTCCAATTTCACCGTGCATAACGCCGAAGCAGTTTTATAACTTCGTAAACACTAAGCGCAAACATGTATCTTTTCCTCCTCTGCTTGCGTTTGAGAACTTATATGCGAACACTGATCTGGCAATGGCCGATCTCTTCGCAAAGTTTTTTCAAACAACTTATTCATGTAGCACCACTCCAACTCAGCCTTACACTTATAAGATTCAATCAGCCAACCAGATATTTTGCCCATCTTTTGATCAAAGTGGTGTGTTATCGAATCTTCTTAAGGTCAAGCCCGTGTATTCGCCAGGCCCTGATGGAGTACCAGGATGCGTTCTGAAGAACTGCGCCGAGGCACTGTGCAAACCGCTCCTTAGACTCTTTAATCTATCGCTGGAGACTTCGACTTTTCGTCTTATGTGGAAGGAATCCTACATTATTCCTCTTCATAAAAAAGGGAAAAAATCCGATGCTGCCAATTATAGAGGCATTTCTAAATTGTCAGCAATTCCAAAGCTTTTCGAAAAACTTATCACTCCAAATTTGCAACACCTATGTAGTTCAATAATATCCCCGTGCCAACATGGCTTTATGAAGCGCCGCTCCACCACCACCAACTTGTTGGAGCTAACATCTTTTGACATGGATGGGTTCCGGAATGGCTTACAAACAGACGTCATTTACACTGATTTCAGTAAAGCATTTGACTCTGTTAACCATTCGCTTCTTATAAGTAAACTCAGTCTTTTAGGATTCCCAACTGATCTCCTGATTTGGGTTTCGAGTTACTTATCTGAAAGAACCCAACGTGTTTTCTTTAAAGATGTTACCTCGCGCTTAGTCCGCGTCACATCTGGGTTGCCCCAAGGAAGCCATCTTGGACCATTACTCTTTACATTATTTATTAACGACTTGCCCCTTGCCTTAACTGACTCACTTGTACTTATGTACGCTGATGACGTTAGGCTTTGTCTTCAGTATAGATTCACTAGCGCCCAATCTAGACTTCAATCCGATTTGGATAAATTTCAAAATTGGTGTTTATCAAATAACCTAAAGCTTAATGGATCGAAATGTAAACTCATGTCATTTTATCGATCTAGTCCTCACCAGGCTACGTACTTTCTCTATGGGAATGCCTTAGAACGATTAACTCAGGTTAACGATCTGGGTGTCCTATTAGATTTGAAACTTAAATTTACCGACCATATATCCACCATGGTTAATAAAGCTATGGGTGTGCTTGGTTTTATTAAAAGATGGTCAAAAGAATTCAATGACCCGTACTTAACAAAAACTTTATATACTTCACTAGTCCGTCCGATTCTTGAGCATGGATCGTGTGTCTGGAGTCCTCAATACGGAGTACACCAAGATCACATAGAATCTGTACAAAAAAACTTTCTTATCTTCGCACTTAGGGGACTTAATTGGGATGCAAGTCTTCACCTTCCATCCTATCATTGTAGACTTTTATTAATAAACTTACCAACATTAACAAACCGTAGAACGATGCAGGGTGTCATGTTTCTAGTTAATCTTATTAATGGAAATGTAGACAGCCAGCATTTACTAACACGCTTAAATTTTAATGTTCCTAGTAGAAGGACTAGAAACTTTCGTCCTCTACTCCTTAGCCATTGTAGCTCGACATATGCCCAACACGATCCGTTCAGGGTTTTATGTTCGGACTACAATGGTCTCTACAACATCTTGCCACTTTGCTCTACTAACAATCTTAAATCCTTTATACTAAACGCCTTATCTGTGCAACACTCTTCCTCGTAATACTCTACTCCTTCTCTTTATACTCGGATCTATCCCCGCGATTCGAGCCGTACGTTACGCGGCAGCGCCCCTCGGTCGGTTGGGCGGGAGGTGGGCTGTACGTATGCAGAGGGAACCGCGCGAAAAGAGGGATAAGACTTTTTACAGATTCCACTTCGGGCAAATTTATTTGATCTGCCGAAGTTCATGAGGATCGGCCGACTATATCCAAAAGCAGTCGTATAACTGATTGATCGGAAATTCCATAATTTTGATGTTTTTTTAAGTTAGAAGGATGGAACTTTTGATAGATTTAATTATGGCAGGCTTATCCAATTTGCCGAATTTCATAAGGATTGGCCAACTATATTCTATAGCTGTCATATAACTGATTGATCAGAAATTCCATAATTTTGTTGTTTTTTAAGTAAGTAATTTTCTGATTGATCGGAAATGCCATAATTTTGATGTTTTTTAAGTTAAAAGGATGGGAATTTTTATGGATTCCATTATGGAACACTTATCCGACCTGCCAAATTTCATGTTTGGTTTTTTAGGTAAGAAAGGTGGTACTTTCTATAGATTCCATTTTTGCAATCTTATCCGATTTGCTAAATTTCATAAGGATCAGCCGACTATATCCTATAGCTATCATATAACTGTGTAACGCTACCAGCTTTTTGGTAGCGGCCGAATTAAACGCACGATTTAATTATTCAATTTCAATTTTATTTCCGGGGTTCAATTTAACCCCGAACAAGCCGCTCCAATCAAATGCCGAAATACAAGTGCCCTAAGAGCTTGTGCAGAAGCTCTACATAAGCTCCCAAAGTGCATGCGCTACAAAAGAACAACAAAGCGCATGCGAAGCTGGAAGAATCAAAGAATACAAAACTACTACTAACGGGCAATTAGCGGACCACTGCAGCTAGTTACACCGAGAGAAACTATTTAGCAATAATTATAATAATTGATGCTGGCACAAGTCCCAACATCCTCCCCCCGTTGGAAATTCAATTTTCAACAACAATCCGCAGGGGCAAATGACAGCTCGATTACACTGCCATCATCATGCTTATGATCCCAAGGTCTAGAATTCTCGGTTGTAGGCTGTCGTGTCCATCCAGACCCAGAGTCATCCAGTGAGCGCTTGAGCCAGACGCTCAATCAATACATCCAAAGAGTTCCTTTGAGACTGATTGATCGGAAATGCCATAATTTTGTTGTTTTTTAAATAAGAGGGATAGGACTTTTTACAGATTCCACTTCGGTTAAATTTATTTCATCTGCCGAATTTCATGAGGATCGGCCGACTATATCCAACAGCTGTCATATGACTGATTGATCGGAAATGCCATAATTTTGTTGTTTTTTAAATAAGAGGGATAAGACTTTTTACAGATTCCACCTCGGGCAAATTTATTTGATCTGCCGAAGTTCATGAGGATCGGCCGACTATATCCAACAGCAGTTGTTAAGAGGAGCCCAATAATTTAGGTATTACTCCAATGAGTTCCGTTTTAAAACTGTTTTTATTTATTTCCATTCTCTTATAAGAAAGATACATGAAAATCTTAAATCTATTTAAAAATACTTATCAACGAACTCTACGCTGACATGCTATGTGATCCTTTTCTAAGTGCTTCAAGTGCACCACATATGTACATATGTACTTAGGCTGCAGGGGATCGGTCTCAAATCATGCCTATCTCTTATTTCCATGGCTCCGATCCCTTGAGACTCTATCTTTGGATTCTAATCGTGTTCAATGCTTGAACATTCTGCAAAGGGCCACAAAAACTGGTGTACATTTTATATTTTTTAGTAGTAATTAGTATGCATGTATGTATATGTGTATTTTGGCTTTTGTATTATTATGATAATATATAGTTCACTGTATATTTTTAACTCATATGTTGAAATATTTTAACATTGCTTAAGATATTAGCTCTCATGTTCAACATAATGTTTGAACAGCAGTCGTATAACTGATTGATCGGAAATTCCATAATTTTGATGTTTTTTTAAGTTAGAAGGATGGGACTTTTGATGGATTTAATTATGGCAGGCTTATCCAATTTGCCGAATTTCATAAGGATTGGCCAACTATATTCTATAGCTGTCATATAACTTATTGATCAGAAATGCTATAATTTTGTTGTTTTTTAAGTAAGTAATTTTCTGATTGATCGGAAATGCCATAATTTTGATGTTTTTTAAGTTAAAAGGATGGGAATTTTTATGGATTCCATTATGGAACCCTTATCCGACATGCCAAATTTCATAATTGGTTTTTTAGGTAAGAAAGGTGGGACTTTCTATAGATTCCATTTTTGCAAACTTATCCGATTTGTTAAATTTTATAAGGATCGGTTGACTATATCCTATAGCTATCACAAAACTGACCAATTTCATAAGGACCGGTTGACTATATCCTATAGCTATCACAAAACTGACTGATCGGAAATGCCAAAATTTTTTTTTTTTTAAATAAGAGGGATAAGTCTTTTTACAGATTCCACTTCGGGCAAATTTATTTGATCTGCCGAATTTCATGAGGATCGGCCGACTATATCCAACAGCAGTCGTATAACTGATTGATCGGAAATTCCATAATTTTGATGTTTTTTTAAGTTAGAAGGATGGGACTTTTGATGGATTTAATTATGGCAGGCTTATCCAATTTGCCGAATTTCATAAGGATTGGCCAACTATATTCTATAGCTGTCATATAACTGATTGATCAGAAATGCCATAATTTTGTTGTTTTTTAAGTAAGTAATTTTCTGATTGATCGGAAATGCCATAATTTTGATGTTTTTTAAGTTAAAAGGATGGGAATTTTTATGGATTCCATTATGGAACCCTTATCCGACATGCCAAATTTCATAATTGGTTTTTTAGGTAAGAAAGGTGGGACTTTCTATAGATTCCATTTTTGCAAACTTATCCGATTTGTTATATTTTATAAGGATCGGTTGACTATATCCTATAGCTATCACAAAACTGACCAATTTCATAAGGACCGGTTGACTATATCCTATAGCTATCACAAAACTGACTGATCGGAAATGCCAAATTTTGTTTTTTTTTTTAAATAAGAGGGATAAGTCTTTTTACAGATTCCACTTCGGGCAAATTTATTTGATCTGCCGAATTTCATGAGGATCGGCCGACTATATCCAACAGCAGTCGCATAACTGATTGATCGGAAATTCCATAATTTTGATGTTTTTTTAAGTTAGAAAGGATGGGACTTTTGATGGATTTAATTATGGCAGGCTTATCCAATTTGCCGAATTTCATAAGGATTGGCCAACTATATTCTATAGCTGTCATATAACTGATTGATCAGAAATGCCATAATTTTGTTGTTTTTTAAGTAAGTAATTTTCTGATTGATCGGAAATGCCATAATTTTGATGTTTTTTAAGTTAAAAGGATGGGAATTTTTATGGATTCCATTATGGAACACTTATCCGACATGCCAAATTTCATGTTTGGTTTTTTTAGGTAAGAAAGGTTTGACTTTCTATAGATTCCATTTTTGCAATATTATCCGATTTGCTAAATTTCATAAGGATCAACCGACTATGATAGCTATATCCTATAGCTATCATATAACTGTGTAACGCTACCAACTTTTACGTAGCGGCCGAATTAAACGCACGATTTAATTATTCAATTTCAATTTTATTTCCGCGTTTCAATTTAACCCCGAACAAGCCGCTCCAATCAAATGCCGAAATACAAGTGCCCTAAGAGCTTGCGCAGAAGCTCTACATAAGCTCCCAAAGTGCATGCGCTAAAAAAGAACAACAAAGCGCATGCGATGCTGGGAGAATTAAAGAATACAAAACTACAATTAGCAATTAGCGGACCACTGCGGCTAGTTTCACCGAGAGAAACTATTTAGCAATAATTATAATAATTGATGCTGGCACAAGTCCCAACATCCTCCCCCCGTTGGAAATTCAATTTTCAACAACAATCCGCAGGGGAAAATGACAGCTTGATTGCACTGCCATCATCATGCTTATGATCCCAAGGTCTAGAATTCTCGGTTGTAGGCTGTCGTGTCCATCCAGACCCGGAGTCATCCAGTGAGCGCTTGAGCCAGACGCTAATAATACACCCAAAGAGTTCCTTTGAGGTACGACCAACACTCGAAGTTACTGCTGACTGCGATGCGAATTGACGCATCCAGATCCAGGGAGAGTGCAGCAGCTCCCGACTCAATTCTAGAAGCGATGAACTTGGCAACGGCGATCTTGGCAGCAGCCGTAACAAAAGGCCTATTGGCTTTGTCTATAACCGTCTGCATCCGGAGACATGGCAGTCTTCACAAATAGTGTGGCGAGAGTAACGGGGAACTTTTTTCCGGGGTTGCGCCGGGCGGAGGCGCACTTTTCGATTTCTGTAGCAGACTCGTCGACAGTTGAAATATAAGCATCGGGAGTACGGTGAAGGGCGATTGCAGGATCGGGAGCCTTTACGGCTGGAACAGCAGCCACCTTGGCAACTACAGACCTTCCCCCATTGAAAGGGTGCAGGTTATATTCCAGAATGGAGTCAGACCTGGACGCTGACTTAGTTGCCAGCGGTGACAATAAACAAAATCCCAGGTCAGATGAGGGATTCGAAAGAGCACCTTCAGGAAAGCCATCGCAGACGACTCCCAGGTGCGATGTGGAAAGAGCGACCTCTGGGGGAGCGGTGGATAGCGTGGGCATTGATGAGATGCAATTGGCCACGTCCTGGTTATCTTGATCGTTGTTCAGGTCCAGCGGGGAATCCTGACTGCATGAGCGATGATTCTCCATGGTCATTGACGCAGCACTGGGACCATTGGTGCCGTCGAGACGAGTGGAGTGTGCAGCTAGCCTCATGGAGTGCTTGGCCATTCCCACCTGAATGTAAACACGCACATCACCGGCAAGCTGGGAGAACTTTCCGAATAGTTCACTCTCAATTTCACGGGACCTCAGCCGCTCCAACTCATCCTTTAGCGTGGTGAATTTATCACGCAACAACATTTCGAAATGCTCTAGTACCATGATGGCGATATTCCCCTTCTGAACTGCAGCCTCGACTCTATGATGCAGGGCTTCCATCTCCTGGTAGGTCACCTCTGCTCTTCGCAGCAAAAGCCTTTCCCTGCTTGTTAGAACCGAGGCACAAGCTACGTCTCCAGAGTCCATTATGCAAGTTATCGTGCAAGGTGCAAAGTGCAAGGCAATGGAAACAACAGCAACAAGTTTTCCGTTGCACTTCAATGATCACAAAATCAAAATCAAATCAAAACCGGGTTTTGAAATGTAACGCTACCAGCTTTTTGGTAGCGGCCGAATTAAACGCACGATTTAATTATTCAATTTCAATTTTATTTCCGGGGTTCAATTTAACCCCGAACAAGCCGCTCCAATCAAATGCCGAAATAAAATTGCCCTAAGAGCTTGCACAGAAGCTCTACATAAGCTCCCAAAGTGCATGCGCTACAAAAGAACAACAAAGCACATGCGAAGCTGGGAGAATCAAAGAATACAGAACTATTGATAACGGGCAATTAGCAGACCACTGCAGCTAGTTACACCGAGAGAAACTATTTAGCAATAATTATAATAATTGATGCTGGCACAAGTCCCAACAAACTGACTGATCGGAAATGCCATAATGTTAATGTTTTTTTAAATTAGAAGAATAGGACTGTCTATGGCCTACTATATCCAACAGCTGTCATATAAGTGATTGATTGGGAATCGCATAATTTTGATGTTTTTTAAGTTAAAAGGATGGGTCTTTTAATGGATTCCATTATGGCAAACTTATCCATCATGTCATATAACTGATTGATCAGAAATGCCATGGACCTGCCAAACTTCATAAGGGTCGGCTGACTATATCCTACATCAGTCATATATTTGACTGATCGGAAATGCAAAAATTTTGTTGTTTCATTAATTTAGAAGAATAGGACTTTGTATGGCCGACTTTCTATCGGCCGACTATATCCAACAGCTGTCATATAACTGATTTTTCGGAAATTCCATAATTTAGTTGTATATTAAGTAAGAAGGATAAGATGTTTTTATAAATTCTGCCACGGGCAAACTTATCTGACTTGCCAAATTTCATTAGGTTCGGCTGTATTTTTTCTACAGCAGTCATATAACTGATTGATCGGAAATGAAATAACTGCTGTTTTTTTAGGTTAGAAAGGTTAGAAAGGTTAGAAAGGTCTTCCTACAGATTCCATTTTGGCAAACTTATCCGATTTGCCGAATTTCAAAAGGATTGGCCAACTATATCCTATAGCTGTCATATAACTGACCGATCGGAAATGCCATAATTTTGTTGTTTTTTAAGTAAGTAATTTTCTGGTTGATCGGAATTGCTATAATTTTGATGTTTTTTAAGTTAAAAGGATGGGACTTTTTATGGATTCCATTATGGAACCCTTATCCAACCTGCCAAATTTCATAAGGTCGGCTGACTATATCCTACAGCAGTCATATAACTGATTGATCGGAAATGAAATAACTGCTGTTTTTTAGGCTGGAAAGGTGGGACTTTCTATGGATTCCATTATGGCAAACTTATCCATCATGTCATATAACTGATTGATCAGAAATGCCATAATTTTTTTTTTTTAAATAGTAAGTAAGTTTCTGATTGATCGGAAATGCCATAATTTTTTGTTTTTTTTTTTAAATTGGAAGAATGGTATATTCTATGGCCGACTTTCTATCGGCCGACTTTTTAGGTTAGAAAGGTGGGACTTTCTATAGAAGTAGGGTGTATATAGGCAATCGTCTAATTTTCTCGAATACACATGCATGCGCGTGGGATCCTATACACATACACAAACAAATATACATTTATATATATTCCCATGCCAGCAAACGTCGCCTGTGCTTTCTCCTGACCCTGTCATAAACATACCACCTGAGTGTAATTGATAAAAAAGGGCTGCAACAGGTCAGCAATTGTTTAGAGGTTTAAAAGGAATTTCACTTTCTTAGGATCATTGTTTCTTTTTATACTTGTTTCAACCCTTGTAAAATTTTATATTGGAAATTAAATCTCTGCGTATAAGTCCAAAATATTTTTTAATATATTACAATAGACTTGGAGGGAAAAATCATTTTAGATGATATGCAACAACATATATTTATTTTTCATAGTTATTTTTTCCTAGCAATATCATTTATTTTTTATGAATGTGTTACATAGGCTGCTCAAATAATCATAGTGAGTTAGTTTGATATATATATATTTTTTAATAATTAATAATAATTATTTAATTATTTAATAATAATTATTTTTTCTTAACCATTTTCTCAACCAATTTCATTTATTTTTTCACAATCCTCATAATATAGGTGGCGCAAGTGATCCATTGCATTGATAGAGAATTAGGCAAACGGCGTAAAATTGGGAAAAAAAGAAGAAAAATTTATATTTACTAAACTATGAAAAAAAAACTATGAAAACTAAATATATGTTGTTGCATATCATTTAAAATGATTTTTCCCTCCAAGTCTATTGAAATATATTAAAAAATATTTTGGACTTATACGCAAAAATTTAATTTCCAATATAAAATTTTACAAGGGTTGAAACAAGTTTACTCCCGACTGGTGGGTCCGGACTCTAAGCGTTATCTCATGTATCGAGTCTTTTGATTGGTTTTCCCAATTCATTGACTTGGGGAAATTGAGGGACGGTTTTCAAGAGTTTCCATTTAAGACCCCAACACATTCAAACACAAGAACCTGTTTTCATTTTTCAAGGATCAATAGGTTTCTATGATTATTTTAGAGGTCCAATTTTTAGTTTAAATCTCGCCTTGCCGGTTTAAGCATTTTTTACATACATTTATTTTTCCGTAAATAAGACCCCAAATATTAATATGGATATAAAGGTAACCTGCGATTTATGCCAAGCAGATGTCATTTTGAATGAGTTTTTCACTCATTATGATGAGTGTGATGGTATATACCGGGGGCAGATAAATCGTTACATCCACCCAGATGTTATTGAAATTCTTTCATCCGATGATGACGATGAGGATGAAGAGGGTTATCCCCGAGCTTACCATTTTACAAGTGGGGATGATTCGGGGCTTGAGGACACCTTGCACTCAACACGTTACCGGTATGATCAATATGTTTCTGGAATGGAATCAGATCCAGCAGCATTGTACGATACTGTGTATGGAACAGGCTATTTTTATACCCTTGCAGAGGGTATTATAATTTTGGTCAAAAGTGTGCAACGCAGTGAAGGAGACATCTCCGACCCTATAAAGTATATATATTCTAGATCAGGATCACCTCCTGAGTCGATATAAGCATGTCCGTCTGTCCGTCTGTCTGTCTGTTTCTACGCAAACTAGTCTCTCAGTTTTGAAGCTATCGACTTCAAACTTTGCACACATCCTTCTTTCCTTTGCAGGCAGTATATAAGTCGGAACGGCAGGGATCGGTCAACTATATCCTATAGCTGCCATATAACTGATTGATCGGAAATACCATAACTTTGTTGTTTTTCAAGTTAGAAGGATGGGACTTGCTGTGGACTCTTCTTTTAGCAGACTTATTCGATCTGCCAAATTTCATAAGGATCGGCCGACTATATCCTATAGCTGCCATATAACTGATTGATCGGAAATGCCATATCTCTGTTGTTTTTTAAGTTAGAAGCCTGGGACTTTGTATGGATTCTACTTTCGGCAAACTAATTTGATCTGCCGAGTTTTATAAGGATCGGCCGACTATATAAGATCCGATATATATCTAATAATATAAGCTGCCACATATCTGCAAGGGTATATCAACTTCGGCTCCGCCAGAAGTTAGCTTTCCATTCTTGTTTAATTTGGGATTAATGTAAATAATATGTAAAAATGCAATTATTTAAAATCCTTACAAAATAAAAACGATCAAAAAAGAAAAAAATGTTGTCTTTCTGTCTACAAATCTTCCTATCTTGTCTCTCAGAGTCTTTTGATTGGTTTTTCCAATTCATTGACAGGGGAAAATTGGGGGTTGTTTCCATTCGTTAACATCATTAATGAACCAATACAACAGAACCTGTTTACATTTATCAATGTTCAATAGGTTTCCACGATTATGTTTGGCATTCAATTTTTAGTTTAAATCTGAAACTGAAGGAAACCATGAGTCAAATCAGCATTGTATTTACTGATACTCAAAAGACCGTCGACGATATATTCATATCGGATGATTCGCTTTTTCCATTAACAATTGGGTCTAAAACCCAAGAGGAAATATGCAGAGATGTGCAAAATTATTCTTTCACATCTCTGCTTGATGTGATCACTCCAACATGGGATTACGAAGAGCCCTCTATTAATGGCTTGGAGGATAAGAAATCCAAATACTTTGAGCCCTTCAATATTTGATGACGATTTACCGGATACACCCTGCTTCATTCCCGAGACTCAAGAAGAAAATGGAGGCACGCTAATATTTCCAGATGACGACGATATTTTTTTAGAACTATTTGAAGAAAGAGATTCCTTTTTAAAATTAATGTCAGAAGAAGACGATCTTTTATTAATTGAACACATGAAAAATATGGAACAAATTTAACTATAAATAATTCTTAATAAAATAAAAAATTATATAAAAATTTAACTATGGCTTTTTTATTTTTATTAAAGTTTAGATTAAATGATCTAAGATACAGCATTAATCAATATTACATCAATATTTAAATAGTTTGATGAATGTTGAAATATATAAGATTTATTTTGATTTTTTTGCTCTTAAATTAAATAATTACATTAATATCTTGGGATGATCCGTTAAAAAATGAAAATATAATTCATTTCGGAGCCAGAACTTTTGCACTTCAAGACAGAAGTAGCAGTTATAGTATGATGATCGGGCTTTAGTAATGCTGAAGTTGGGTAATTTTAGAATGTGGCGTTTTAATCAATAACGATATTTAAAAGAGGTGCTGTCTATACAAAGATTATAAACGAATTTTTCCATTTCGATATTTATGTTAGAAACTGATATGAAGAATAAACAAGAACTCCTTTTATAGGGTTTTATGCGAGAAAATGTTCAAAATGTATACAATATTATACATGCATAGATATAAAAAATGAAAGAATCATATAACCATCTCTTTCATTCTTATTATCCATTATTACATTAATAGTTATAAAACCCTTTATATACATAAATAAAATATAAAAAGAAATATGTTGTCATCTCTTTTTACCGATTTATATAAAAAGTATATTATGTAATTTCAATATTGAAAAGTATAAAAGAGCGAGATCACTGATGAAATGGATCAGTACCTACCAGTAATCTTTTTGAACGAATCCAAGGAGTATATAATATAATGGTATGTTTAAAAATTTGTCCTCCAATGAAAGAACTCGAATCACTTATGTATTGTTCTGTATATCAAAGTCTTTCTTAGATTCTCTAAATGATCATAAGCCTGCTATTGGCTACACAAAGATCATTGGATGTAAGATAAAGAAAACAACATATGGAACTAAAGTCGCTATTTATTTAACTAAAAAGGATGAAGAAGCACTATGGATATTTTTACCATCTTTTATTTTTTTGCTCTCTTCATTCCTCTTTTTCCTCTTTATCATTATTTTGGTTCATCAGTCTTGTGAATTCAATAAAATCTTATACATCTCGAGAGCATAAAATGTATTCGCATCAAATTAAATTATTTTTGCTGCAATTCGAAGATATGCTTTTCGAGGAACACCATAAAAAACTGGAATATTTAAAAACAACCCTAGAAGATTTGGAAGAAAAGGAGCTCCTGTACTCCAAATATGGCTTTCAATATAAAATATGCCCCTGGAGTGATGATGAAGCAACTGAGGGTCCCGACACTTGTAATTGCAAACTTCCAATATATATAAAGGAAGCTATGGATATTATGATAAGTTATTATAAAATAACTAAAAGAATGTATCAAGAACCCTAAAAATAAAAATATATTTTTTATATATTATATAAATTGTTTAATTTTCATATTATGATTATAACTTCATTTAAAACATTTTCTAAACATTTTTGAAATTAGCTTATCATTATATGCGAAATCTTTTGTTTTAAAATTCCGGATAAAACTCTTTAAAGAATTTCGATTGCTTTTGTAAAGAGCAAAAAGCATATAGTAATGGCCGCAGGTATTGGAAAAGTATCCTTGCAATTGCTGTTTGTTATAAGTATATTTTGATGCATTTCTCTTTAAAAATGTAACAAAATATTTTTTCTGAGGATATTGTCCATAAGAATCAAAAAATTCAGCAAACTTTTTGTTATAGAAGTAAAATTCAACCCAATGCATGCCTGGTTGGTTTGAATAATCAGTGTTAGCCACTATTAATGCTGGGTATTCACTAATTTCTTTCGGTAGTTTATCTGCTGAAAAAACTCCTTTAAATATTTTTTTAGTTTCTTGATTGCGTGAAAGCAAGCTCATGATTTGTATTGTATTCATTTTTAAAGAAGTACACGAATATTGTGTTTATCAATATCAATCATAGAATCGTATTCACAATAAACAAGGCATGTAACAGCCTCAGCAAGAGGTTCAGAGAATCGCCCTTCTATTCTTATTGTTCCTTGCGATATCAAGTTAGAACAAACACTTGAATTTGAGTGATCAGCAGTTAAATCAAATGCTAATATAAAACTATTTTTGTCAAACAATTCCTTGGAAATTTGCAGACCCCGATCATAATGTTTAATTCCGCATGCTCTAAATAGTAAATTATATGCTCTGTACATTGTTAGAATTCGAGAAATCGAATTCAAGTGCCTGTGAAGGTACTTGTACTCCATTAACTAATAGATTAAATCGTTGAATTTTAAAGTTTTCAAAATTAAAGGGATCTAATCCTCGATTTCCTGAAAATGCTCGGTTTTTTACCATACAAAAAGCCAAAAAATTTGGAATTTGTCCAATAACAGCATTATCGATTGATAATGTATTATTTCCTGGGTATATTGTAAATGATTTTACTTCAACTTTATTGTATGGGTATATTGCATTTTTTGATTGTAAAACGTGGTGATGAGCTAATAAAATACTAGGGTTACCCACTACATGATTCATAAAAAGCTGCGCTTCCAATATCTTAAGATTCGATTCAGTCCCGTCTTCCAATAAATAAAATGCCGTTTTTTCAATATTAAAATTAATGCGCAAATCAACATTATTTACAAGAAGCTTTGGCTGGTTGAAAATATCACTATGAACTTTTCCGAATAATTCCACCTTTTTACTATTTTGGATGATATTTTTAAGAATAAGGCAACCATCACTTTTAAATGGTGTTTGAGTTCCATAATTTGGAAAATATCCCTGTGTTGCTAAATGACTTTCACTTGCATCACATCCATAGTTTAAAATGGTTTGTAAATATGATCTATAATGATAATTTTTGTCGCTTTGTGAAACCAGAGTATTATTTAAATACACCGATGAGCTTCTAAATATTGAGTGTAAAATATTATTAGCAACACCAACAGCATTTCCTTCAATATTACTATTGTCAATTTTTGTAAGTTGCACAACGAGTTTTAGGTAAACACTTGAAAGGTCTCTGTATGTTTCACCATTTCCTAA
The DNA here is from genome assembly GCA_035047585.1 of Drosophila monieri. Taxonomy (NCBI): domain Eukaryota; kingdom Metazoa; phylum Arthropoda; class Insecta; order Diptera; family Drosophilidae; genus Drosophila; species Drosophila monieri. Next base: position 1,159,749 of record JAWNPJ010000083.1, on the reverse strand, counting down.
ACAAACGAATTCAATTGATGAGGCACTATCCAATGAGGCAATAGGATTGTATGATACTTCTTCGGACTTCAAAATACAGCTTTGAGTTGGATGTGGTTCAAAAAGATCCAATTCAATGCATTCAATGTGATTACTCATTTTTACTTTGAAAATATATCACTAGTTTTAAATTTTTTTGAATGTGTATTTTTACGTCCTTGTTTAGATGTTAAATGAAAGCGTTTTTTTCTTGGTTTCCTCTTTTTATGGCCTTTTCCCTTACCATTTTGTAATTTCGTAATTTTATTAATTGCTTTATCTGATAAATTATGTAAAGCGAGTTTACTTTGTTCTTGAATTATATTACGTAATGGTTTCCAGCCCAAATCATTTATAACAGCCTTTCCGGTTTCTGAAGCTTGATTTTTCAATGCATTTATCCCCGAAAGAAAAATTGGTTTAATGTAATTAAAAAGTCCGCTAAAAAAATTTCCAATACCTCGTCCTTGCTGAACAACTCTGGGTGAAATATATAGACTACCAATGTGACTTAAGCTCCCTCCACACTGATTTAAATAGTATTGATGTTAACATTTCGCCATGATTGATAAATTAGTTCTAATTACTAGTTTCCAATAACGATTTTATTTATAGAATTTTTCGGCTCTTTCTAAAATGTAGTGTCAGAAAAATTGGTATAGATGAAGTTTTAAAGGGTATTTTATAACCCCTTAAATCTGATATTAATATCGAAATTTCATTTGGTGAATAATTTTCAATAGGATAATATTCAACATATCTGAACTGCATACATTTTTCTCTTCCATTTGTGAACAAAACTCTTAGACAACGAGGTCTTTTGCTTCCTACACATCGAGGCTTAATAATGTCCGTGTAAATAAAGATTGGGCCGTATTCAATATCATTCGTTTTCAATGGAACCGCTTTGTAACGGAATGTTTCAGAATTTACTAAGCTTATAAATTCTGTTGAAGTAGAGCTAGATTCTTCTGATTCATTTTCTTTTGTCTCTCTCCTTAACTTTTTATGATTTTTTTCAAAACAATTATTTAAATATATATCAGATATACCAACTTCCCATTCCTCAGACATTGTTTCTGGAATGTTTACAATATTGGTAAAAGCACACTTTACATTATCGGGAAACACATTTAAGGAGTCATTGCTGAGCACTGTAAAAAAAACTCGTTTTGAAAAAACGTTTTAGAATCTTGACTTAAGAATATGAAATTCAATTTAATTTATTTTTGCCAATTTGAATATTTTCTTCTTTGCGGTTTGCTCTATGCAATTTTTCTAAATCATTCATATACTTGAGATTTCAAAGCGGATAGGGGGTATCTCTATTCTTTTTAACCCTATTTCTCAGTTTCAGTTTCTTTTCAGTATCACGTCCTTTAATTATTTTTTTATCCTCCACTAATGGTTTTTTTAATACCTTATCATCTATGAAAGAAGTATATGTGATGATTCGTTTATAGTCAATTGAAAATGCAACTGATTTTTCTGGCGAAAGTTCTTCATCATCACTGGATAAAGCGGGTATATGAACTCTTTTTAGTGATGACTCGTTCTTGTTTACTTTAGAAGTACTGACAATGGAATCATTCCAAACATCCATAATATACGTTTGAGTTTCGGCATTTTGTTTTAATGAAACCGGTGACTTCGAAACCGATTGATGTGAAAAAGATTTGTTTCTCTTTTTATTTTGGTATGCACATAAATCTTGCTGAATTTTAATCCATTTATCAAAATCACTAATTTTTGTATTATTTAAAATTGATAAAAATTTTAAATTTATAAGATGTGGAAATTATCTTCATTAAAAGATTCATTAAATCATATTTAAAATTCATTAAAAGTATATGGTATGCATTTGGATGCATTAAAAATAATTTGTTTAGCTGATGCTTGCTTTTAATCATGATTCAATATTTTACCAAAAATTCCAGAAAGTAATGAACTTAAAATAGATAAAAATGCTCTTTTGAACTTTTCTCTTAGAATTTAAAGAGTGTTTTGAACTGGAAATATGACGTAATACATTTTTATACTTTTAAATGACTTGAGGATATTTTTTGAAATTTTATGGTTTCCTTTTAAAGTATCTAACACTATCTCAGACAATACTTTTAGCTCGCTATCACTATCACAAATAAATGCTTTTCGAAGATTATTATTTGCTTTTTTGAGCACATACAATAAATGTTTGTTCGCTTTATGCTCCTTTTGCAAATCATTTTCATCAAAATAATAAACTGAATATAATGGATTAAAAATCTCAGTTGGAAATCTTAACAAGTCATTTATTCCTTCAGTAAGATCAATAAGTAAATAACCATGAGGTTCATTCGTTACTTCCTTATATATTCTAAAAAGTTCTTGTGGGTTTTCAGGATATATCTGTCTAGCCAAACATTGAAATTGTAATTTATCTCTGGGATTTTGAAACGCAACCATGTATTTTGTATTTAGTGATATATCTCTGGTGTGGAAAGATTTATGAAAAATATTTTGAGTTACAAATATTACGGATAAGTTTCGATGATGTGATCCTTTCGTAAAAAGTTCACATACATTTTTATTGAATGCACCCATTATCAAATCATCTAATACCAAAAGTATTGGTTCATTATTCTCATTTTCAATAGATTCAGGAACTCCATGGAAATATTCTATCTTGCTAAAATTCGGCTTCGCTTGTTTTTCACCATAACACCATATTCGATTCGATCTATTGGATCACTTATTAGATCATTCCTTCCATTTATTAAGTTTTTTAAACATGTTGTTTTACCCGAACCTGATGGCCCAAAAATAAGTATCGTAAAAGGCTTTACTTTTTTTTGAATTTTACAGCTAGTAAAAAAATTTGGATAGCATGTAAGACTCTTTCCAATATATATATCGATAATATTATTCGATAGATACTTTGATAAAAATTCCTTTTTTACTTCACCACGTACAATTACATTGGTGAACTTGTTAAGTGGTGAAAGTATATCACTTAAGCAGTTATAGGGTATTTCTCCATCCATCCAGTCCAATCCATGAATATTTTTTCGATGTACATTGTGTTGCTGCAAAGTTTCACTATCCAATTCCTTTAAGTTGTATGGAGGTTTGAAGTGAAAGAAGTTTGGTATGAAAGGCATGAAAGCCAATTCTTTAACAAATATTTGTTTGTTATTTCCAACAACATATTGAAAATCTACTATTACGGAATTGTTCCTCTCAAATTTGATCATTATACCCTTGCAGAGGGTATTATAATTTTGGTCAAAATTGTGCAACGCAGTGAAGGAGACATCTCCGACCCTATAAAGTATATATATTCTTGATCAGGATCACCTCCTGAGTCGATATAAGCATGTCCGTCTGTCCGTCTGTCTGTCTGTTTCTACGCAAACTAGTCTCTCAGTTTTAAAGCTATCGACTTCAAACTTTGCACACATCCTTCTTTCCTTTGCAGGCAGTATATAAGTCGGAACGGCCGGGATCGGTCTACTATATCCTATAGCTGCCATATAACTGATTGATCGGAAATGCCATAACTTCGTTGTTTTTAAAGTTATAAGGTTGGGACTTTGTATGGATTCTACTTTCGGCAAACTAATTTGATCTGCCGAATCTTTGATCTATCTAATAAGATAAGCTGCCACATATCTGCAAGGGTATATCAACTTCGGCTCCGCCCGAAGTTAGCTTTCCATTCTTGTTTTAGACTGAGTTTTGAATGTAAACTGTCTTTTGAGATCGAATCTTAGGTCTTTATATACGACTTACTATATAATACCTACATTGTTTACTACCTGTTATGCTATATATATATTTCATTACATAAAGCATTATTTATAAAATATATGTATAAAATGAAATTTGAATGCGTATCCCCAACGCTTTATAAGAGGTCCATTTCAGTTTTTAGTTTTGTTTGTTAATATCATCCGATCAATCAGTCTCAAAGGAACTTTTTGGATGTATTGTTAGCGTCTGGCTCAAGCGCTCACTGGATGACTCCGGGTCTGGATGAACACGACAGCCTACAACCGAGAATTCTAGACCTTGGGATCATAAGCATGATGATGGCAGTGCAATCAAGCTGTCATTTGCCCCTGCGGATTGTTGTTGAAAATTGAATTTCCAACGGGGGGAGGATGTTGGGACTTGTGCCAGCATCAATTATTATAATTATTGCTAAATAGTTTCTCTCGGTGTAACTAGCTGCAGTGGTCCGCTAATTGCCCGTTAGTAGTAGTTTTGTATTCTTTGATTCTCCCAGCTTCGCATGCGCTTTGTTGTTCTTTTGTAGCGCATGCACTTTGGGACTTGTATTTCGGCATTTGATTGGAGCGGCTTGTTCGGGGTTAAATTGAACCCCGGAAATAAAATTGAAATTGAATAATTAAATCGTGCGTTTAATTCGGCCGCTACCAAAAAGCTGGTAGCGTTACACAGTTATATGATAGCTATAGGATATAGTCGGCTGATCCTTATGAAATTTAGCAAATCGGATAAGATTGCAAAAATGGAATCTATAGAAAGTCCCACCTTTCTTACCTAAAAAACCAAACATGAAATTTGGCAGGTCGGATAAGTGTTCCATAATGGAATCCATAAAAATTCGCATCCTTTTAACTTAAAAAACATCAAAATTATGGCATTTCCGATCAATCAGAAAATTACTTACTTAAAAAACAACAAAATTATGGAATTTCTGATCAATCAGTTATATGACAGCTATAGAATATAGTTGGCCAATCCTTATGAAATTCGGCAAATTGGATAAGCCTGCCATAATTAAATCTATCAAAAGTTCCATCCTTCTAACTTAAAAAAACATCAAAATTATGGAATTTCCGATCAATCAGTTATACGACTGCTTTTGGATATAGTCGGCCGATCCTCATGAACTTCGGCAGATCAAATAAATTTGCCCGAAGTGGAATCTGTAAAAAGTCGTATCCCTCTTATTTAAAAAACAACAAAATTATGGCATTTCCGATCAATCAGTCATATGACAGCTGTTGGATATAGTCGGCCGATCCTCATGAAATTCGGCAGATCAAATAAATTTAACCGAAGTGGAATCTGTAAAAAGTCGTATCCCTCTTATTTAAAAAACAACAAAATTATGGCATTTCCGATCAATCAGTCATATGACAGCTGTTGGATATAGTCGGCTGATCCTCATGAAATTCGGCAGATCAAATAAATACTCTGCCAAAAGAGGAGTCCACAGCAAGTCCCATCTTTCTAACTTAAAAAACAACAGAGATATGGCATTTCCGATCAATTAGTTATATGGCAGCTATCGGATATAGTCTGCCGATCCTTATGAAATTTGGCAGATCGAATAGCTATAGGATATAGTTGACCGATCCCGGCCGTTCCGACTTATATACTGCCTGCAAAGGAAATAAGGATGTGTGCAAAGTTTGAAGTAGATAGCTTCAAAACTGAGAGTCTAGTTTGCGTAGAAACAGACAGACGGAAATGCCGATTAATCGGCCGAAAAGTCGGCCGATTCTTATGATTTCTTATGATTATTCTTATGAAATTTGACAAATCGAATAAATCTGCCAAAAGAGGAATCCATAGCAAGGTCCATCCTTCTAACTTAAAAAACAACAAAGTGTAGTATGCACACATATTGTATAGCCACTGTACCAAGAGTACTTAAAGGGTACACACTGTAACACTTTGTTGCAGTGTAAACATAACTTAAATGGTCAAAATATAAACCGATCGCTATTCACAAAAAGTGCTAGCGCCCGCCCATTAACACGAACCATTAGCCCATTAACACCCATGTAACACGAACGGACCTCATGTGCATATACCTTGCGCTCCCGCCTAAGAGAGCATATATATATAAGCATAGCAGTCTTGCATAGCATAAGCATATACATAGCAGTCGGAACAGTGAACCGACAGCGCTACAAAAAGCGCACAACAAACAATAAATACTATTTTTTATTTGTTTTTATGCACTGCGTTGCATTATTAATGTACTGCATTACATTATAGTTATAAACGACTCTTTGTAAAATTGAGCGGAACCCTTTCTGCCCAATTAGAAGTGTAGCCACGGACTATAGCTTCTAATACAAAAAGCTATAAAAAACGATAGGTAGGAAAACCTGTAAAATTAAATGCAAAGTAATGCAATAAGTAAATACTCTGAAGAAACAGGCAGTTATAATTATAGTCCAAATATACTTATATCAAAAATGGCAATAGTTGACGTTAAGTCGGTGGACTCCACTGCTAACGTTATTAATAAAGTACAGCCAAACAATATTAACTTAGAATTAATACACACATTGCTAATAATAATTGTTGTTATAATGTGCGCAAACTGTTTTTATAAACTGTATAAATTACATAATAAATGTCTGAAAAAGAAATATATGAGTCAGGAAAATTATCTGAACAAAATTTAATAAGCAAAAAAAAATTTATTAAAAAAATTTATTAATAATATTATTATATTATAATAATAATAATAATATTAAAAAACAAGAATGGAAAGCTAACTTCGGGCGGAGCCGAAGTTGATATACCCTTGCAGATATGTGGCAGCTTATATTATTAGATGTATATCGGATCTTATATAGTCGGCCGATCCTTTTAAAACTCGGCAGATCAAATTAGTTTGCCGAAAGTAGAATCCATACAAAGTCCCAGTCTTCTAACTTAAAAAACAACAGAGATATGGCATATCCGATCAATCAGTTATATGGCAGCTATAGGATATAGTCGCCGATCCTTATGAAATTTGGCAGATCGAATAAGTCTGCTAAAAGAAGAGTCCACAGCAAGTCCCAACCTTATAACTTTAAAAACAACAGAGATATGGCATTTCCGATCAATCAGTTATATGGCAGCTATAGGATATAGTCGGCCGATCCTAATGAATTTTGGCAGATCGAATAAGTCTGCTAAAAGAGGAGTCCACAGCAAGTCTCATCCTTCTAACTTGAAAAACAACGAAGTTATGGCATTTCCGATCAATCAGTTATATGGCAGCTATAGGATATAGTAGACCGATCCCGGCCGTTCCGACTTATATACTGCCTGCAAAGAAAAGAAGAATGTGTGCAAAGTTTGAAGTCGATAGCTTTAAAACTGAGAGACTAGTTTGCGTAGAAACAGACAGACAGACGGACAGACGGACATGCTTATATCGACTCAGGAGGTGATCCTGATCAAGAATATATATACTTTATAGGGTCGGAGATGTCTCCTTCACTGCGTTGCACACTTTTGACCAAAATTATAATTCACTCTGCAAGGGTATAACAAGAATGGAAAGCTAACTTCGGGCGGAGCCGAAGTTGATATACCCTTGCAGATATGTGGCAGCGTATATTATTAGATATATATCGGATCTTATATAGTCGGCCGATCCTTTTAAAACTCGGCAGATCAAATTAGTTTGCCGAAAGTAGAATCCATACAAAGTCCCAGTCTTCTAACTTAAAAAACAACAGAGATATGGCATATCCGATCAATCAGTTATATGGCAGCTATAGGATATAGTCGCCGATCCTTAAGAAATTTGGCAGATCGAATAAGTCTGCTAAAAGAGGAGTCCACAGCAAGTCCCATCCTTCTAACTTAAAAAACAACGAAGTTATGGCATTTCCGATCAATCAGTTATATGGCAGCTATAGGATATAGTAGACCGATCCCGGCCGTTCCGACTTATATACTGCCTGCAAAGGAAAGAAGAATGTGTGCACAGTTTGAAGTCGATAGCTTTAAAACTGAGAGACTAGTTTGCGTAGAAACAGACAGACAGACGGTCAGACGGACATGCTTATATCGACTCAGGAGGTGATCCTGATCAAGAATATATATACTTTATAGGGTCGGAGATGTCTCCTTCACTGCGTTGCACACTTTTGACCAAAATTATAATTCACTCTGCAAGGGTATAACAAGAATGGAAAGCTAACTTCGGGCGGAGCCGAAGTTGATATACCCTTGCAGATATGTGGAAGCTTATATTAATAGATATATATCGGATCTTATATAGTCGGCCGATCCTTATTAAACTGGGCAGATCAAATTAGTTTGCCGAAAGTAGAATCCATACAAAGTCCCAGTCTTCTAACTTAAAAACAACAGAGATATGGCATATCCGATCAATCAGTTATATGACAGCTATAGGATATAGTCGCCGATCCTTAAGAAATTTGGCAGATCGAATAAGTCTGCTAAAAGAGGAGTCCACAGCAAGTCCCATCCTTCTAACTTAAAAAACAACGAAGTTATGGCATTTCCGATCAATCAGTTATATGGCAGCTATAGGATATAGTAGACCGATCCCGGCCGTTCCGACTTATATACTGCCTGCAAAGGAAAGAAGAATGTGTGCAAAGTTTGAAGTCGATAGCTTTAAAACTGAGAGACTAGTTTGCGTAGAAACAGACAGACAGACGGACATGCTTATATCGACTCAGGAGGTGATCCTGATCAAGAATATATATACTTTATAGGGTCGGAGATGTCTCCTTCACTGCGTTGCACAATTTTGACCAAAATTATAATACCCTCTGCAAGGGTATAATGATCAAATTTGAGAGGAACAATTCCGTAATAGTAGATTTTCAATATGTTGTTGGAAATAACAAACAAATATTTGTTAAAGAATTGGCTTTCATGCCTTTCATACCAAACTTCTTTCACTTCAAACCTCCATACAACTTAAAGGAATTGGATAGTGAAACTTTGCAGCAACACAATGTACATCGAAAAAATATTCATGGATTGGACTGGATGGATGGAGAAATACCCTATAACTGCTTAAGTTATATACTTTCACCACTTAACAAGTTCACCAATGTAATTGTACGTGGTGAAGTAAAAAAGGAATTTTTATCAAAGTATCTATCGAATAATATTATCGATATATATATTGGAAAGAGTCTTACATGCTATCCAAATTTTTTTACTAGCTGTAAAATTCACAAAAAAGTAAAGCCTTTTACGATGCTTATTTTGGGCCATCAGGTTCGGGTAAAACAACATGTTTAAAAAAACTTAATAAATGGAAGGTGTCGGGTCAGGCAGCAGCCACAGCTATCACTAATATACAACTAATACAACAATTATAGTTTCTCATTTATATTGGTCCTATTTATCTTATCGCTATTGTTGGTCGCGAGCCGACTCTTCTCGGCCGCTTTATCTTTAGCATTAAGTTAATGAGCTTTCGCCCTGCTCTATGTTCTAAGGCGGGCTCACTCGTACTCTTTATATCAGTGCATACGCATCATATAATCGGAGCTTTCTCACTCCCTGCCATATGCGAATAAACAAAAATTTATAACGTTGTGAAAATAAACAATTTCCCCTTTTTGTGTTATTTTGGAAAAAAGGGAAAAGGTCATTAAAAAGGCTTAATGACCAAACATTGAGCTGACCCCGACGTGATAATTAATAAAATTAACAATTTCACGAACATTAAATATAATTAGTGCAAATATACCCGATTAAGTTTTTGTGCGGTGTATTAACATATGTATGTACATTTTGAACATAAACGGCAAACAGTGCATCAGTGAAACAATTATTTTGTATTTATACACAAATCATTTAACAATATAAATAAATACATAGGCATAAAATACAATTGTTATCCGGTCCGGCAACATACATACATACATACATACATATATACGTTCCACTTGCAAGTGCATTCGCCTCACACAAGCGTTCATATATATATACATTCCACAACTCAGTGTACGGTTCTGAGCGCACAGTGGGATAAATCGTGTTCGCTGCGTTCAAATATAATTAAATATATTAAAATAAACAAGAGCTATAATCTTGGCGCCAAAATTAATTTGTGCGCGGTTTACTTCAATTGAGCGTATTTCAATTATAGTGGCGATGAACTCCAGCGGCGCCGTCACAGGAGAACCCACTCCATCTCGGAGTGCGATTTTAAAATGCAAGGCAAAGGGTATCCTCCAGGATTTGAAGAGGATCCAAGGCGCCCTGCAGCCAATGTCAAGGTGGAAGACGCCATGCTCCATGTGCGTCACGGCCAGTTGGTCGCCATGTACGATGATTTTAAGGCCATCCACGGGGAGCTTGAAGAGTTAGATATTTCTGAGATAAGCAGCGACTTGCGATGGACAGTGTCTGAGCTTGTAGCTACGATGCATGCCGAAATCGAGCACGAGACGTCGTTGCGCTCTGCTCGAATTGCTGCCCATTCCACCCTGGCCAGCGGAGTTTCCAGTATTCAGGTGGACTCAGCGCTCAGTCGGAGTTTTCAAGCCTTGCCTCCTCTTCCTCTTCCTACTTTTAGCGGAGGATATTCGGAGTGGGCTGAGTTTCACTCGGCTTTCTCAACGATCGTGGGCTGCAATCCTCACATAAGTAAGGTGGAAAAGCTGCAAAGGTTGCGATCTTGTCTTCGGGACTCAGCCTTAGAAGCAGTTCGCTCCTTGGAAATCTCCGAGGATAATTATGATGTCGCGTTGCGTGTTCTGGAAAGACGATTTAATAACCGCCGGTTAATATTTCAGGCTCATGTGAACGGGATTCTGGGCCTCAGCCTATTGGAAGTTGGCTCAGTGGCATCGCTTCGAGGGCTTTCCGATAAATTCAATGCCCACATGCGAGCCTTGCAAAATTTGGGGACGACCACGCAGATCGCTAGCAGTATCATTGTCCAAGTGATCCTTCAACGGTTGGACCCAGCTACCCAGGTCAAGTGGGGGGAATGTCAAAATGCGTCGAACTTGGACCTCATCCCTACCTGGGAGTCGATGGCAGAATTTTTGGAGCAGCGGTGCAGGACACTGGAGGCTATGGATGTGGCCATGACCGCCTACGTGCCAGGCACTCAGATGGGAAGACGTAGAGTCTCGAACAATAATAATAGTTCGTCCTTTATCGTCACTAATTCACCTTCCCCCGCTTGTAGATTATGTGGTGGGTGGTCCCACGTAGTGTCTGCATGCCCCAGATTTTTGTTAATGGCCCTGAGAGCCGCCTTGGTGAGGCTAGGCGACTCGGTCTGTGTCGGAAATGTCTCCAACCTGGTCATCACCTGCGTGAGTGCCTCGCTGCTAATTGTCGCAGTTGTGGGAGGAGGCATCACAGCCTGCTGCATTTTTTGGAAGTACAGTCATCCAGTAGCCAGCCTTCTGTTGTATCATCTACGTCAGCCACAACCGAGGGCGCCGAGCTAATAAGCGCTTCACCATCCGCGGCTAATGCACTAGTTGCCCAAGGTCGCAGCAGTGAGGTAGCCTTACTGGCTACAGCGAACATTCTCGTTCGGAGTCGCACTGGAGTTTTTGTTCCATGCCGAGCTCTTTTGGATTCAGGATCGCAAGTGCACGTGATAACTTCCCGACTGGCTAGTCAGCTGCAGCTTCCTAGACGCAAATCTTACATGGCAGTGTCTGGAATTGGCAACACTGGTTTCGCGACAGATGAATTATCCGTCGATGTGCTCCTTCGGTCCCGTTGCTCCGAATATTCGGCCTTTGTCAACGCTGTCATCGCCCCCAGCATCACGGATCTCCAGCCTAGTTTCAGCTTAGACGTCTCCAGCTGGAATATTCCGGCCAACCTCACTTTAGCCGATCCAAAGTTTTTCCGGCCACAACGTATCGATTTGCTTATCGGAGCCAGTCTATTTTATGAACTATTGTGTGCTGGGCAAATCCAGCTTTCAGCTGGCCTACCGTTGTTGCAGAAAACAAGGCTTGGATGGGTTGTATGTGGAGGCGGTTCACACGTGGAGAGAATGTCAATCGCGCCCACAGCTCATATTATGAAGTGGCCGTTGGGGAGAAGTATGGATCTAGCCCCCGGCCTGGATGGAGTGTCTCAAATGGCCGATAATAGAACCGAATCTGGAACTACCAAGCGGAACTGACTAAGTTTTCGCTAACTGCCCCTTAAGGATGAAGTTGAAGGACAGGCCTCAACTGGGGGGGAATGTCGGGTCAGGCAGCAGCCACAGCTATCACTAATATACAACTAATACAACAATTATAGTTTCTCATTTATATTGGTCCTATTTATCTTATCGCTATTGTTGGTCGCGAGCCGACTCTTCTCGGCCGCTTTATCTTTAGCATTAAGTTAATGAGCTTTCGCCCTGCCTATGTTCTAAGGCGGGCTCACTCGTACTCTTTATATCAGTGCATACGCATCATATAATCGGAGCTTTCTCACTCCCTGCCATATGCGAATAAACAAAAATTTATAACGTTGTGAAAATAAACAATTTCCCCTTTTTGTGTTATTTTGGAAAAAAGGGAAAAGGTCATTAAAAATGCTTAATGACCAAACAGAAGGAATGATCTAATAAGTGATCCAATAGATCGAATCGAATATGGTGTTATGGTGAAAAACAAGCGAAGCCGAATTTTAGCAAGATAGAATATTTCCATGGAGTTCCTGAATCTATTGAAAATGAGAATAATGAACCAATACTTTTGGTATTAGATGATTTGATAATGGGTGCATTCAATAAAAATGTATGTGAACTTTTTACGAAAGGATCACATCATCGAAACTTATCCGTAATATTTGTAACTCAAAATATATTTCATAAATCTTTCCACACCAGAGATATATCACTAAATACAAAATACATTGTTGCGTTTCAAAATCCCAGAGATAAATTACAATTTCAATGTTTGGCTAGACAGATATATCCTGAAAACCCACAAGAACTTTTTAGAATATATAAGGAAGTAACGAATGAACCTCATGGTTATTTACTTATTGATCTTACTGAAGGAATAAATGACTTGTTAAGATTTCCAACTGAGATTTTTAATCCATTATATTCAGTTTATTATTTTGATGAAAATGATTTGCAAAAGGAGCATAAAGCGAACAAACATTTATTGTATGTGCTCAAAAAAGCAAATAATAATCTTCGAAAAGCATTTATTTGTGATAGTGATAGCGAGCTAAAAGTATTGTCTGAGATAGTGTTAGATACTTTAAAAGGAAACCATAAAATTTCAAAAAATATCCTCAAGTCATTTAAAAGGTATAAAAATGTATTACGTCATATTTCCAGTTCAAAACACTCTTTAAATTCTAAGAGAAAAGTTCAAAAGAGCATTTTTATCTATTTTAAGTTCATTACTTTCTGGAATTTTTGGTAAAATATTGAATCATGATTAAAAGCAAGCATCAGCTAAACAAATTATTTTTAATGCATCCAAATGCATACCATATACTTTTAATGAATTTTAAATATGATTTAATGAATCTTTTAATGAAGATAATTTCCACATCTTATAAATTTAAAATTTTTATCAATTTTAAATAATACAAAAATTAGTGATTTTGATAAATGGATTAAAATTCAGCAAGATTTATGTGCATACCAAAATAAAAAGAGAAACAAATCTTTTTCACATCAATCGGTTTCGAAGTCACCGGTTTCATTAAAACAAAATGCCGAAACTCAAACGTATATTATGGATGTTTGGAATGATTCCATTGTCAGTACTTCTAAAGTAAACAAGAACGAGTCATCACTAAAAAGAGTTCATATACCCGCTTTATCCAGTGATGATGAAGAACTTTCGCCAGAAAAATCAGTTGCATTTTCAATTGACTATAAACGAATCATCACATATACTTCTTTCATAGATGATAAGGTATTAAAAAAACCATTAGTGGAGGATAAAAAAATAATTAAAGGACGTGATACTGAAAAGAAACTGAAACTGAGAAATAGGGTTAAAAAGAATAGAGATACCCCCTATCCGCTTTGAAATCTCAAGTATATGAATGATTTAGAAAAATTGCATAGAGCAAACCGCAAAGAAGAAAATATTCAAATTGGCAAAAATAAATTAAATTGAATTTCATATTCTTAAGTCAAGATTCTAAAATGTTTTTTCAAAACGAGTTTTTTTTACAGTGCTCAGCAATGACTCCTTAAATGTGTTTCCCGATAATGTAAAGTGTGCTTTTACCAATATTGTAAACATTCCAGAAACAATGTCTGAGGAATGGGAAGTTGGTATATCTGATATATATTTAAATAATTGTTTTGAAAAAAATCATAAAAAGTTAAGGAGAGAGACAAAAGAAAATGAATCAGAAGAATCTAGCTCTACTTCAACAGAATTTATAAGCTTAGTAAATTCTGAAACATTCCGTTACAAAGCGGTTCCATTGAAAACGAATGATATTGAATACGGCCCAATCTTTATTTACACGGACATTATTAAGCCTCGATGTGTAGGAAGCAAAAGACCTCGTTGTCTAAGAGTTTTGTTCACAAATGGAAGAGAAAAATGTATGCAGTTCAGATATGTTGAATATTATCCTATTGAAAATTATTCACCAAATGAAATTTCGATATTAATATCAGATTTAAGGGGTTATAAAATACCCTTTAAAACTTCATCTATACCAATTTTTCTGACACTACATTTTAGAAAGAGCCGAAAAATTCTATAAATAAAATCGTTATTGGAAACTAGTAATTAGAACTAATTTATCAATCATGGCGAAATGTTAACATCAATACTATTTAAATCAGTGTGGAGGGAGCTTAAGTCACATTGGTAGTCTATATATTTCACCCAGAGTTGTTCAGCAAGGACGAGGTATTGGAAATTTTTTTAGCGGACTTTTTAATTACATTAAACCAATTTTTCTTTCGGGGATAAATGCATTGAAAAATCAAGCTTCAGAAACCGGAAAGGCTGTTATAAATGATTTGGGCTGGAAACCATTACGTAATATAATTCAAGAACAAAGTAAACTCGCTTTACATAATTTATCAGATAAAGCAATTAATAAAATTACGAAATTACAAAATGGTAAGGGAAAAAGCCATAAAAAGAGGAAACCAAGAAAAAAACGCTTTCATTTAACATCTAAACAAGGACGTAAAAATACACATTCAAAAAAATTTAAAACTAGTGATATATTTTCAAAGTAAAAATGAGTAATCACATTGAATGCATTGAATTGGATCTTTTTGAACCACATCCAACTCAAAGCTGTATTTTGAAATCCGAAGAAGTATCATACAATCCTATTGCCTCATTGGATAGTGCCTCATCAATTGAATTCGTTTGTTTAGGAAATGGTGAAACATACAGAGACCTTTCAAGTGTTTACCTAAAACTCGTTGTGCAACTTACAAAAATTGACAATAGTAATATTGAAGGAAATGCTGTTGGTGTTGCTAATAATATTTTACACTCAATATTTAGAAGCTTATCGGTGTATTTAAATAATACTCTGGTTTCACAAAGCGACAAAAATTATCATCATAGATCATATTTACAAACCATTTTAAACTATGGATGTGATGCAAGTGAAAGTCATTTAGCAACACAGGGATATTTTCCAAATTATGGAACTCAAACACCATTTAAAAGTGATGGTTGCCTAATTCTTAAAAATATCTTCCAAAATAGTAAAAAGGTGGAATTATTCGGAAAAGTTCATGGTGATATTTTCAACCAGCCAAAGCTTCTTGTAAATAATGTTGATTTGCGCATTAATTTTAATATTGAAAAAACGGCATTTTATTTATTGGAAGACGGGACTGAATGGAATCTTAAGATATTGGAAGCGCAGCTTTTTATGAATCATGTAGTGGGTAACCCTAGTATTTTATTAGCTCATCACCACGTTTTACAATCAAAAAATGCAATATACCCATACAATAAAGTTGAAGTAAAATCATTTACAATATACCCAGGAAATAATACATTATCAATCGATACTTGAATTCGATTTCTCGAATTCCAACAATGTACAGAGCATATAATTTACTATTTAGAGCATGCGGAATTAAACATTATGATCGGGGTCTGCAAATTTCCAAGGAATTGTTTGACAAAAATAGTTTTATATTAGCATTTGATTTAACTGCTGATCACTCAAATTCAAGTGTTTGTTCTAACTTGATATCGCAAGGAACAATAAGAATAGAAAAAATATTTTGTTACATTTTTAAAGAGAAATGCATCAAAATATACTTATAACAAACAGCAATTGCAAGGATACTTTTCCAATACCTGCGGCCATTACTATATGCTTTTTGCTCTTTACAAAAGCAATCGAAATTCTTTAAAGAGTTTTATCCGGAATTTTAAAACAAAAGATTTCGCATATAATGATAAGCTAATTTCAAAAATGTTTAGAAAATGTTTTAAATGAATTTATAATCATAATATGAAAATTAAACAATTTATATAATATATAAAAAATATATTTTTATTTTTAGGGTTCTTGATACATTCTTTTAGTTATTTTATAATAACTTATCATAATATCCATAGCTTCCTTTATATATATTGGAAGTTTGCAATTACAAGTGTCGGGACCCTCAGTTGCTTCATCATCACTCCAGGGGCATATTTTATATTGAAAGCCATATTTGGAGTACAGGAGCTCCTTTTCTTCCAAATCTTCTAGGGTTGTTTTTAAATATTCCAGTTTTTTATGGTGTTCCTCGAAAAGCATATCTTCGAATTGCAGCAAAAATAATTTAATTTGATGCGAATACATTTTATGCTCTCGAGATGTATAAGATTTTATTGAATTCACAAGACTGATGAACCAAAATAATGATATGGTAAAAATATCCATAGTGCTTCTTCATCCTTTTTAGTTAAATAAATAGCGACTTTAGTTCCATATGTTGTTTTCTTTATCTTACATCCAATGATCTTTGTGTAGCCAATAGCAGGCTTATGATCATTTAGAGAATCTAAGAAAGACTTTGATATACAGAACAATACATAAGTGATTCGAGTTCTTTCATTGGAGGACAAATTTTTAAACATACCATTATATTATATACTCCTTGGATTCGTTCAAAAAGATTACTGGTAGGTACTGATCCATTTCATCAGTGATCTCGCTCTTTTATACTTTTCAATATTGAAATTACATAATATAATTTTTATATAAATCGGTAAAAAGAGATGACAACATATATTTTATTTATGTATATAAAGGGTTTTATAACTATTAATGTAATAATGGATAATAAGAATGGAAGAGATGGTTATATGATTCTTTCATTTTTTATATCTATGCATGTATAATATTGTATACATTTTGAACATTTTCTCGCATAAAACCCTATAAAAGGAGTTCTTGTTTATTCTTCATATCAGTTTCTAACATAAATATCGAAATGGAAAAATTCGTTTGTAATCTTTGTATAGACAGAACCTCTTTTAAATATCGTTATGGATTAAAACGCCACATTCTAAAATTACACAACTTCAGCATTACTAAAGCCCGATCATCATACTATAACTGCTACTTCTGTCTTGAAGTGCAAAAGTTCTGGCTCCGAAATGAATTATATTTTCATTTTTTAACGGATCATCCCAAGATATTAATGTAATTATTTAATTTAAGAGCAAAAAAATCAAAATAAATCTTATATATTTCAACATTCATCAAACTATTTAAATATTGATGTAATATTGATTAATGCTGTATCTTAGATCATTTAATCTAAACTTTAACAAAAATAAAAAAAACCATAGTTACATTTTTATATAATTTTTTATTTTATTAAGAATTATTTATAGTTAAATTTGTTCCATATTTTTCATACATTCAATTAATAAAAGATCGTCTTCTTCTGACATTAATTTTAAAAAGGAATCTCTTTCTTCAAATAGTTCTAAAAAAATATCGTCGTCATCTGGAAATATTAGCGTGCCTCCATTTTCTTCTTGAGTCTCGGGAATGAAGCAGGGTGTATCCGGTAAATCGTCATCAAATATTGAAGGGCTCAAAGTATTTGAATTTCTTATCCTCCAAGCCATTAATAGAGGGCTCTTCGTAATCCCATGTTGGAGTGATCACATCAAGCAGAGATGTGAAAGAATAATTTTGCACATCTCTGCATATTTCCTCTTGGGTTTTAGACCCAATTGTTAATGGAAAAAGCGAATCATCCGATATGAATATATCGTCGACGGTCTTTTGAGTATCAGTAAATACAATGCTGATTTGACTCATGGTTTCCTTCAGTTTCAGATTTAAACTAAAAATTGAATGCCAAACATAATCGTGGAAACCTATTGAACATTGATAAATGTAAACAGGTTCTGTTGTATTGGTTCATTAATGATGTTAACGAATGGAAACAACCCCCAATTTTCCCCTGTCAATGAATTGGAAAAACCAATCAAAAGACTCTGAGAGACAAGATAGGAAGATTTGTAGACAGAAAGACAAAATTTTTTTCTTTTTTGATCGTTTTTATTTTGTAAGGATTTTAAATAATTGCATTTTTACATATTATTTACATTAATCCCAAATTAAACAAGAATGGAAAGCTAACTTCGGGCGGAGCCGAAGTTGATATACCCTTGCAGATATGTGGCAGCTTATATTATTAGATATATATCGGATCTTATATAGTCGGCCGATCCTTATAAAACTCGGCAGATCAAATTAGTTTGCCGAAAGTAGAATCCATACAAAGTCCCAGTCTTCTAACTTAAAAAACAACAGAGATATGGCATTTCCGATCAATCAGTTATATGGCAGCTATAGGATATAGTCTGCCGATCCTTATGATATTTGGCAGATCGAATAAGTCTACCAAAAGAGGAATCCATAGCAAGTCCCATCCTTCTAACTTTAAAAACAACAGAGATATGGCATTTCCGATCAATCAGTTATATGGCAGCTATAGGATATAGTTGACCGATCCCGGCCGTTCCGACTTATATACTGCCTGCAAAGGAAAGAAGGATGTGTGCAAAGTTTGAAGTCGATAGCTTCAAAACTGAGAGACTAGTTTGCGTAGAAACAGACAGACAGACGGAGAGACGGACAGACGGACATGCTTATATCGACTCAGGAGGTGATCCTGATCAAGAATATATATACTTTATAGGGTCGGAGATGTCTCCTTCACTGCGTTGCACACTTTTGACCAAAATTATAATACCCTCTGCAAGGGTATAACAAGAATGGAAAGCTAACTTCGGGCGGAGCCGAAGTTGATATACCCTTGCAGATATGTGGCAGCTTATATTATTAGCTATATATCGGATCTTATATAGTCGGCCGATCCTTATAAAACTCGGCAGATAAAATTAGTTTGCCGAAAGTAGAATCCATACAAAGTCCCAGTCTTCTAACTTAAAAAACAACAGAGATATGGCATTTCCGATCAATCAGTCATATGGCAGCTATAGGATATAGTCGGCCGATCCTTATGAAATTTGGCAGATCGAATAAGTCTGCTAAATGAAGAGTCCACAGCAAGTCCCATCCTCCTAACTTAAAAAAACAACGAAGTTATGGCATTTCCGATCAATCAGTTATATGGCAGCTATAGGATATAGTCGGCCGATCCTTATGAAATTTGGCAGACTTACTTAAAAAACAACGAAGTTATGGCATTTCCGATCAATCAGTTATATGGCAGCTGTAGGATATAGTTGACCGATCCCGGCCGTTCCGACTTATATACTGCCTGCAAAGGAAAGAAGGATGTGTGCAAAGTTTGAAGTCGATAGCTTTAAAACTGAGAGACTAGTTTGCGTAGAAACAGACAGACAGACGGACAGACGGACATGCTTATATCGACTCAGGAGGTGATCCTGATCAAGAATATATATACTTTATAGGGTCGGAGATGTCTCCTTCACTGCGTTGCACACTTTTGACCAAAATTATAATACCCTCTGCAAGGGTATAACAAGAATGGAAAGCTAACTTCGGGCGGAGCCGAAGTTGATATACCCTTGCAGATATGTGGCAGCTTATATTATTAGATATATATCGGATCTTATATAGTCGGCCGATCCTTATAAAACTCGGCAGATAAAATTAGTTTGCCGAAAGTAGAATCCATACAAAGTCCCAGTCTTCTAACTTAAAAAACAACAGAGATATGGCATTTCCGATCAATCAGTTATATGGCAGCTATAGGACATAGTCGGCCGATCCTTAAGAAATTTGGCAGATCGAATGAGTCTGCTAAAAGAAGAGTCCACAGCAAGTCCCATCCTTCTAACTTAAAAAACAACGAAGTTATGGCATTTCCGATCAATCAGTTATATGGCAGCTATAGGATATAGTCGGCCGATCCTTATGAAATTTGGCAGATCGAATAGGTCTGCTAAAAGAGGAGTCCACAGCAAGTCCCATCCTTCTTACTTAAAAAACAACGAAGTTATGGCATTTCCGATCAATCAGTTATATGGCAGCTATAGGATATAGTCGGCCGATCCTTATGAAATTTGACAGATCAAATAGGTCTTCTAAAAGAAGAGTCCACAGTAAGTTCCATCCTTCTAACTTGAAAAACAACGAAGCTATGGCATTTCTTTATATTTAAGTCTTTATTGTTTGTCTCAACTAAAAACAAGAATGGAAAGCTAACTTCGGGCGGAGCCGAAGTTGATATACCCTTGCAGATATGTGGCAGCTTAAATTATTAGATATATATCGGATCTTATATAGTCGGCCGATCCTTATAAAACTCTGCAGATCAAATTAGTTTGCCGAAAGTAGAATCCATACAAAGTCCCAGTCTTCTAACTTAAAAAACAACAGAGATATGGCATTTCCGATCAATCAGTTATATGGCAGCTATAGGATATAGTCGGCCGATCCTTATGAAATTTGGCAGATCGAATAAGTCTGCTAAAAGAAGAGTCCACAGCAAGTCCCAACCTTATAACTTTAAAAACAACAGAGATATGGCATTTCCGATCAATCAGTTATATGGCAGCTATAGGATATAGTCGGCCGATCCTTATGAAATTTGGCAGATCGAATAAGTCTGCTAAAAGAAGAGTCCACAGCAAGTTCCATCCGTCTAACTTGAAAAACAACGAAGTTATGGCATTTCCGATCAATCAGTTATATGGCAGCTATAGGATATAGTTGACCGATCCCGGCCGTTCCGACTTATATACTGCCTGCAAAGGAAAGAAGGATGTGTGCAAAGTTTGAAGTCGATAGCTTTAAAACTGAGAGACTAGTTTGCGTAGAAACAGACAGACAGACGGACAGACGGACAGACGGACAGACGGACATGCTTATATCGACTCAGGAGGTGATCCTGATCAAGAATATATATACTTTATAGGGTCGGAGATGTCTCCTTCACTGCGTTGCACACTTTTGACCAAAATTATAATACCCTCTGCAAGGGTATAACAAGAATGGAAAGCTAACTTCGGGCGGAGCCGAAGTTGATATACCCTTGCAGATATGTGGCAGCTTATATTATTAGATATTTATCGGATCTTATATAGTCGGCCGATCCTTATAAAACTCGGCAGATCAAATTAGTTTGCCGAAAGTAGAATCCATACAAAGTCCCAGTCTTCTAACTTAAAAAACAACAGAGATATGGCATTTCCGATCAATCAGTTATATGGCAGCTATAGGATATAGTCGGCCGATCCTTATGATATTTGGCAGATCGAATAAGTCTGCTAAAAGGGGAGTCCACAGCAAGTTCCATCTTTCTAACTTGAAAAACAACGAAGTTATGGCATTTCCGATCAATCAGTTATATGGCAGCTATAGGATATAGTTGACCGATCCCGGCCGTTCCGACTTATATACTGCCTGCAAAGGAAAGAAGGATGTGTGCAATGTTTGAAATCGATAGCTTTAAAACTGAGAGACTAGTTTGCGTAGAAACAGACAGACAGACGGACAGACGGACAGACGGACATGCTTATATCGACTCAGGAGGTGATCCTGATCAAGAATATATATACTTTATAGGGTCGGAGATGTCTCCTTCACTGCGTTGCACACTTTTGACCAAAATTATAATACCCTCTGCAAGGGTATAAAAACAACAAGGTTATGGCATTTCCGATCAATCAGTTATATGACAGCTATAGGATATAGTCGGCCGATCCTTATGAAACTCGGCAGATGAAATAAGTTTGCCGAAAGTAGAATCCATACAAAGTCCCAGTCTTCTAACTTAAAAAACAACAGAGATATGGCATTTCCGATCAATCAGTTATATGGCAGCTATAGGATATAGTCGGCCGATCCTTCTGATATTTGGCAGATCGAATAAGTCTGCTAAAAAGGGAATCCATAGCAAGTCCCATCCTTCTAACTTTAAAAACAACAGAGATATGGCATTTCCGATCAATCAGTTATATGGCAGCTATAGGATATAGTCGGCCGATCCTTCTGATATTTGGCAGATCGAATAAGTCTGCTAAAAGAAGAGTCCACAGCAAGTCCCAACCTTATAACTTTAAAAACAACAGAGATATGGCATTTCCGATCAATCAGTTATATGGCAGCTATAGGATATAGTCGGCCGATCCTTATGAAATTTGGCAGATCGAATAAGTCTGCTAAAAGAAGAGTCCACAGCAAGTTCCATCCGTCTAACTTGAAAAACAACGAAGTTATGGCATTTCCGATCAATCAGTTATATGGCAGCTATAGGATATAGTTGACCGATCCCGGCCGTTCCGACTTATATACTGCCTGCAAAGGAAAGAAGGATGTGTGCAAAGTTTGAAGTCGATAGCTTTAAAACTGAGAGACTAGTTTGCGTAGAAACAGACAGACAGACGGACAGACGGACAGACGGACAGACGGACATGCTTATATCGACTCAGGAGGTGATCCTGATCAAGAATATATATACTTTATAGGGTCGGAGATGTCTCCTTCACTGCGTTGCACACTTTTGACCAAAATTATAATACCCTCTGCAAGGGTATAACAAGAATGGAAAGCTAACTTCGGGCGGAGCCGAAGTTGATATACCCTTGCAGATATGTGGCAGCTTATATTATTAGATATTTATCGGATCTTATATAGTCGGCCGATCCTTATAAAACTCGGCAGATCAAATTAGTTTGCCGATAGTAGAATCCATACAAAGTCCCAGTCTTCTAACTTAAAAAACAACAGAGATATGGCATTTCCGATCAATCAGTTATATGGCAGCTATAGGATATAGTCGGCCGATCCTTATGATATTTGGCAGATCGAATAAGTCTGCTAAAAGGGGAGTCCACAGCAAGTTCCATCTTTCTAACTTGAAAAACAACGAAGTTATGGCATTTCCGATCAATCAGTTATATGGCAGCTATAGGATATAGTTGACCGATCCCGGCCGTTCCGACTTATATACTGCCTGCAAAGGAAAGAAGGATGTGTGCAATGTTTGAAATCGATAGCTTTAAAACTGAGAGACTAGTTTGCGTGGAAACAGACAGACAGACGGACAGACGGACAGACGGACATGCTTATATCGACTCAGGAGGTGATCCTGATCAAGAATATATATACTTTATAGGGTCGGAGATGTCTCCTTCACTGCGTTGCACACTTTTGACCAAAATTATAATACCCTCTGCAAGGGTATAAAAACAACAAGGTTATGGCATTTCCGATCAATCAGTTATATGACAGCTATAGGATATAGTCGGCCGATCCTTATGAAACTCGGCAGATGAAATAAGTTTGCCGAAAGTAGAATCCATACAAAGTCCCAGTCTTCTAACTTAAAAAACAACAGAGATATGGCATTTCCGATCAATCAGTTATATGGCAGCTATAGGATATAGTCGGCCGATCCTTCTGATATTTGGCAGATCGAATAAGTCTGCTAAAAGGGAATCCATAGCAAGTCCCATCCTTCTAACTTTAAAAACAACAGAGATATGGCATTTCCGATCAATCAGTTATATGGCAGCTATAGGATATAGTCGGCCGATCCTTCTGATATTTGGCAGATCGAATAAGTCTGCTAAAAGAAGAGTCCACAGCAAGTCCCAACCTTATAACTTTAAAAACAACAGAGATATGGCATTTCCGATCAATCAGTTATATGGCAGCTATAGGATATAGTCGGCCGATCCTTATGAAATTTGGCAGATCGAATAAGTCTGCTAAAAGAAGAGTCCACAGCAAGTTCCATCCGTCTAACTTGAAAAACAACGAAGTTATGGCATTTCCGATCAATCAGTTATATGGCAGCTATAGGATATAGTTGACCGATCCCGGCCGTTCCGACTTATATACTGCCTGCAAAGGAAAGAAGGATGTGTGCAAAGTTTGAAGTCGATAGCTTTAAAACTGAGAGACTAGTTTGCGTAGAAACAGACAGACAGACGGACAGACGGACAGACGGACAGACGGACATGCTTATATCGACTCAGGAGGTGATCCTGATCAAGAATATATATACTTTATAGGGTCGGAGATGTCTCCTTCACTGCGTTGCACACTTTTGACCAAAATTATAATACCCTTTGCAAGGGTATAACAAGAATGGAAAGCTAACTTCGGGCGGAGCCGAAGTTGATATACCCTTGCAGATATGTGGCAGCTTATATTATTAGATATTTATCGGATCTTATATAGTCGGCCGATCCTTATAAAACTCGGCAGATCAAATTAGTTTGCCGATAGTAGAATCCATACAAAGTCCCAGTCTTCTAACTTAAAAAACAACAGAGATATGGCATTTCCGATCAATCAGTTATATGGCAGCTATAGGATATAGTCGGCCGATCCTTATGATATTTGGCAGATCGAATAAGTCTGCTAAAAGGGGAGTCCACAGCAAGTTCCATCTTTCTAACTTGAAAAACAACGAAGTTATGGCATTTCCGATCAATCAGTTATATGGCAGCTATAGGATATAGTTGACCGATCCCGGCCGTTCCGACTTATATACTGCCTGCAAAGGAAAGAAGGATGTGTGCAATGTTTGAAATCGATAGCTTTAAAACTGAGAGACTAGTTTGCGTGGAAACAGACAGACAGACGGACAGACGGACAGACGGACATGCTTATATCGACTCAGGAGGTGATCCTGATCAAGAATATATATACTTTATAGGGTCGGAGATGTCTCCTTCACTGCGTTGCACACTTTTGACCAAAATTATAATACCCTCTGCAAGGGTATAAAAACAACAAGGTTATGGCATTTCCGATCAATCAGTTATATGACAGCTATAGGATATAGTCGGCCGATCCTTATGAAACTCGGCAGATGAAATTAGTTTGCCGAAAGTAGAATCCATACAAAGTCCCAGTCTTCTAACTTAAAAAACAACAGAGATATGGCATTTCCGATCAATCAGTTATATGGCAGCTATAGGATATAGTCGGCCGATCCTTCTGATATTTGGCAGATCGAATAAGTCTGCTAAAAGGGAATCCATAGCAAGTCCCATCCTTCTAACTTTAAAAACAACAGAGATATGGCATTTCCGATCAATCAGTTATATGGCAGCTATAGGATATAGTCGGCCGATCCTTCTGATATTTGGCAGATCGAATAAGTCTGCTAAAAGGGGAATCCATAGCAAGTCCCATCCTTCTAACTTTAAAAACAACAGAGATATGGCATTTCCGATCAATCAGTTATATGGCAGCTATAGGATATAGTCGGCCGATCCTTATGATATTTGGCAGATCGAATAAGTCTGCTAAAAGGGGAGTCCACAGCAAGTTCCATCTTTCTAACTTGAAAAACAACGAAGTTATGGCATTTCCGATCAATCAGTTATATGGCAGCTATGGGATATAGTTGACCGATCCCGGCCGTTCCGACTTATATACTGCCTGCAAAGGAAAGAAGGATGTGTGCAAAGTTTGAAGTCGATAGCTTTAAAACTGAGAGACTAGTTTGCGTAGAAACAGACAGACAGACGGACAGACGGACATGCTTATATCGACTCAGGAGGTGATCCTGATCAAGAATATATATACTTTATAGGGTCGGAGATGTCTCCTTCACTGCGTTGCACACTTTTGACCAAAATTATAATACCCTCTGCAAGGGTATAACAAGAATGGAAAGCTAACTTCGGGCGGAGCCGAAGTTGATATACCCTTGCAGATATGTGGCAGCTTATATTATTAGATATATATCGGATCTTATATAGTCGGCCGATCCTTATTAAACTCAGCAGATCAAATTAGTTTGCCGAAAGTAGAATCCATACAAAATCCCAGTCTTCTAACTTAAAAAACAACAGAGATATGGCATTTCCGATCAATCAGTTAGATGGCAGTGTTGCAGCCCAGGATGTGGTAAAGTTAAACAAGTGTTTATA
This sequence comes from Drosophila monieri, assembly GCA_035047585.1. Taxonomy (NCBI): domain Eukaryota; kingdom Metazoa; phylum Arthropoda; class Insecta; order Diptera; family Drosophilidae; genus Drosophila; species Drosophila monieri. The sequence continues at coordinate 1,133,653 of JAWNPJ010000083.1, read as the reverse complement.
TCACGCTTTTTGGATATTTTAATATTTATTTAATCGCAAATTTTACGAGCTTTAAAAAATCTTGTTCGTCGCTTTCGGCTTCTTCTGTGACTGTGACGATTAGAGATGGCATGAAAATAGTATTCTCGAATTCGGTGTTCAGCTACCGCCTGCAAATCGTTCGTTAGCTTCTGTTGGTCTTGTTGGCGCTAACATTCTCCCCCCCATAAACGCCTGCAGGGTTTTATCCGTTCTTCACGTCCAACACAGCTATTTTGGTTGCTGGCCGCACAAGAGTTCCGTAGTGGGTCTTCACAGTAGCCGAACGTACCTGTCCGTCCTTGGCTGTGGCTACAGCGATTATACGTCCCTTTGGCCAAAGGTTCCTGGGAAGGCTCTCATCCACGAGTACGACAACATCTCCGATTGCTAATGGTGGCCGCTTTGGGAACCACTTGGAGCGACGAGTTATTATGGGAATATACTCCTTGACCCAGCGTTTCCAGAAAAGATCTGCAACCTCATTGGCCTGGTGCCACCGTTGCCTGGCATCCGAGTCCTTGGTGACGACTGGCTTATATCCGTCTGCAGACCCTAACAATAAATGATTTGGAGTGAGGGCATCATCATCTTTTGCGTCCAAGGATACGAATGTTAGGGGACGGGAGTTGATCACGTACTCAGCATTCGTCAGGCCGTTTCTTAGGCTTTCATCGTTAAAGCTGTAATTAGGAGAGATGCTTTTCAATACAACTTTAATTGATCGTATTAAGCGCTCCCAAGCTCCTCCCATGTGTGGAGCGCCTGGAGGATTGAAGTTCCATTTAATCTCGTCGTACTTGACGGTTAGGTTATGGAAGTCTACATTCTTCAGCTCTTCCTTAACAACTTTCTCAGTTGCCTTGAAATTAGTTCCATTATCCGAATATATTTCTCTTGGTGTTCCTCGTCGGGCCATAAAGTTTGAGAGGCACATTACACATGAGCTTGTATCGAGGCTATACGCTATCTCTATATGTACGGCGCGTATAGTAAGGCATGTAAATATCACGCCCCACCTTTTCTCCTTGTGTCGGCCTACGTTGACAGCAATAGGACCAAAGAAGTCCACTCCAGTATAAGTGAAGGGTCTTTGAAAGCTGGCGATCCTGGCTGCAGGCAATGGGGCCATTTATTGGCGCTATTGGGGCTGCTGCATCGTTTTTACATTTCTGGCACTCTTTTCGAACAGACTTGTATACCACGCGTAACTGGGGTATAAAGAACTGACTCCTGATTATGTTTATAGTTCCCTCATGCAGCAAATGGTGGTTGCTCTCGTAAAAGTGCTTGACGAGGAGATGCGTAACCGAGTGGCGTTTTGGTAGTACTATTTGGTCGTCGTTGGGGTTTATAATTTGCGGCCTTCCTTGGGTGCGAATTATGCCCAATCGTCTAGGTAGATGTTTAACCCAATAAGCGGGCTCGTCCTTTGGATGTTGTTATTTTTTTGGAGAGAATCTAATTCATCCTTGAATGCTTCGCTTTGCGCTACTTTATAAAGTAGGTTCTTTCCTTGGATAACTATTTCATCGGACAACGTTTTGATGATGATTTGTCCTCGACATTTCGCTTTCAGGTTTTTTACATACATGATGAAAGTCGCTGTGGAACGGTAAAGACGTTTCCAGTTTGAAAACGGTTCAATGTTTAGTTTTAGAAGCACTTTGGTTACTAAAACTACCTGTACTTTGAGCTCGTTATTATTGTTTTCCAGTTGTAGGATAGGTTGATGATTTGGCCACTGGTCTTTAGGTCTTTTCAGGAATCCCGGTCCGCTGGTCCACTGCTCCAGGTTAGGCTTGGCGATAACTTTCGAAGCCATATCGGCGACGTTTTCGTGTGTAGGAATCCAGCGCCACTGTGCGGCACTTGTTGTTTCCATAATCTCACCAATTCGATGCATCACGAAAGAGTGGAACTTCCGTGGATCCATTGTCAACCATGACAGGACGGTCTTGGAGTCTGTCCAAAAGGTGCATTCGCCAATGTTCAAGTTTCGTGTGAGTTGTGTTTTATGAGCCAGGCGGACGCCGACGACGGCGGCTAGAAGTTCCATTCGTGGTATCGAGAGCGGTTTCAAGGGAGCGACTTTACTTATGGCAATGACTATGTTTGTCGTGATGTCATTTCCTTTGATCACACGCAGGTAGCACGCAGCTGCATAGCCATATTCGCTCGCATCGACGAAGGTATGTAGTTCGATGCTATCGGCGGTATGTAACAATGGTGAGTAATGGCGTGGAAAATGCACGGACTTAGCCTGTGACAGTATTTTCAGCCATTTTGTCCAACAACTCTGTGAAGGTTCTGGTAATTCGTCATCCCATCCAATCCCTGATCGCCATGTTTCTTGTAGAAGAATTTTAAGTCCGATAGTGTAACAGGACAAAAATCCTAGGGGGTCATAAATTGACATCAGAACCTGCAGAGCTTCCCTTTTAGTGGGGCGAGCCGTCTCACTTAGTACGTTCCGTTTTAGTTTTGCGAATTCAGCGTCTCCTAGGTCCTTTGTGGGATGTGTTGTGGTTGACTCTTCATTTAATGCGTTTAAGACTTCGGGTGAGTTGGAGGTCCAGTCTGATGTGGAAACCCCCAGCTGAATATATTTGTTTGACTCGCTTCGACACTTTAATAACTTCCTCCTCGTCGTTTAGACTGTCTATATAATCGTCAACGTAATGAGTTTGGGTGATGGCTTCATAGGCTCTTGGATACTGCATCTTGTAGTCCTCCGCATTTTTATCCCGGACGTAATGAGCTATACAAGGGGCGCATGATATTCCGAACGTCATTGCTCGCATTACGTAAACCTTTGGGCTTTGCGTTCGCTCATCGATCCACAGGAAACGCTGTGCATGGATGTCACTTTCCTTTATCCTTATCTGGTGGAACATTTCTGCTATATCTCCGCAGACCGCTATCTTGCCAACTCTGAATGCCATCAAAACGTCGGACAGTGAATGTAAAAGATCCGGGCCGGTAATCATGAAGTCGTTTAAGGAGACGCCATGAGATTTAGCTGCGGCATCCCAAACCAGTCGAATCTTACTGGGTTTATTGGGGTTATGAGCTATGAAAATTGGAAGGTACCAAATATGGTTGTGGTAAACTTCCTCATTTTTTAGCTCGATGGCATAGCCTTTTTCTAGCAGATTGTTGACTTGCTCCTGAATTTTTACTCGTAGATATGGTTCTTTTTCAATTTTTGCTTTCAAACAATTTAGGCGTTTTAGTGCATTTGAGTAGCTTTCAGGAAGTACGGTATGTTTACGACGCCAAAGCAAGCCGATTTCATACCGTCCGTCGATTTTTACGCACGTTTCCTGCATGATTTTGAAAGCTTCTTCATCGTCTTTAGAGCGAAGTGTTCTTGGAATTACGGGTTCTACGTTGAAGCTTCTTTAAAGGCCTTATCAATTTCAGTCCAGTTGCATTGACAGTGGTGCATAGAAAAATGTTTGTTGTCTTTTCCTGATCCTTGGACACCCCAGCCTAGCATGCACTTGGATGCAATGGGGTCATTCCACCTTCCTTCTTTTATTTTCCGGGGAACGGCTAACTTTCAATTGTCTGTTCCAATCAGCAACATTGGTTCAGCATCAGTATATGATACAATCGGTAATCGTTGCAGGTGAGTGTATTTTTTGGTTAACTCCTTAATGTCCAGCGTTTGCTTTGGTAATCCTAAATTTTTCACTGTGTGTATGTTGTTTAGCCAATATGTTCTGTTGGTGTCTGTGCTAGAGACTCTTATGTTGAAGCAAACGGATTCGTTCTCCCTCCTTGTCGTTTGATTCGTCCACTGCATGCAGATCGGGTCCGGAGTACCTTGGATGTTTAATCTTTTGAATAGATTTTCGTCCGAAAATATAAGTGTGACCGATGAGCCTTCATCTAGAAATGCAAATGTGTCAATATAGGCACATATAGGACGATACGAAAATATTGTTCTCCTCCGGGTGGATTAGTTCGGTGTGAAGAAACGATGTTAGGATTCGCACGGCCTTTGTGCAGCAAAGGGTGATGCCTTGATTCGCATCCTCCGATCTCACACAGCTTAGTTGAAAAGCACCTGCGTCTATGGCTCTTCAAGCATTTGAAGCAAAGCTTGTATTCCCTTACCATTTCCTGTTTCTTTTCGTAAGGGAGCTTTTGGAATACCTCACATTCAGCGATAGGATGGAGTGTGCTGTTGCAGGCGATGCAATGGGTGACTTCCTTTTGCGAAGCGATGTAAGTTGGTGGATTGTACTCCGAGCTATCTTGGGCATTCATGCTATACTGAACGTGGGTGTGTACGTTGCTGGACCTGGAGTAAATTGATGGTGTCACTGTGGATGCTGCTTCGGCGATTGTATAAAGCCAGTCGCTGAAGGTCTTGATCAATGCAGCGCTTGGGTCTTTTGGGTGCATAGCCCAAGTCAGTTTGTAATGGCTGGGCAATTTATTTATTAACTCTCTCAACAGCAAAGGATTGTTTAGGTGGTCATTTAGCTGACAAGCCTCCATGGTGGCACAAATATTCCGTACTGCTAAGGCGTAATCTATGAGAGTGTCAAGTCGTTCCTTATTGATAGAGATTTTTCTCGCCTTTTCTATTAATCTGTCTAGTATCTGATCGGGACGTCCGAAAAATGTCTTGAGCGTGTTTATGACGTCGGGGACCATAACTGGAAGCAGAAGCTTATCTCTCACTAGTTCGAGTGCCTTTCCTTTGAGACATTTTTGGAGTCGTAGCATATTCTCAACATTTGAAAACCCAGCGACACTGGTGCTATTTTCATATGCACTGAGAAACGCAGGCCAGTCATCCGGATTGCCGTTGAATGTCGGTAGATCGGGTGACAGTATTTGACGCGCTGACAGCTGGGTATTTGTAGGCCCAAAGCATGATGTTAGTAGTGCAGCTCCACTTTGTTGAGCTAGTATATTGTACTTTTGTTCGATGTAACTTTGATCAGCCTGTCGCTTTTCCTCCAGCATTTGAAGCATTAAAGTATTATTTTGAATCAAAATAGTTTCATTGGCACGTTCTGCATGGAAAGAAATCGGTAGTGGCTTGTCCTGTTTTTTCACAGCACCGGTTGAGCGTCCGGCTGTCGGAGCGATGTTGGTTGGGTCCTGCGAAACGGATCCTTGCGCAGCGACTCCGTGGACAGCGGCTGTGTCGACGTCAGTCAACGAGGTTGGATCAGGTGGTTGTTTACTGCAGGAGACGCATTTCCATCCTTTTTTGTTCTGGGTGTTCTCATCTCGAACGCAGCCAAAGTGGTACCACTTCTTGCAAATTTCACAATGCACCCATATAACGTCTTTGCCGGCACTGCTCTTTTTGCATGCACTGCATTCTGTTTGGTTGTATTCACGGGATATCATGGTGTTTGATAGTTAACTTCTTGTCTTCTTGCAGAAAATATATTTGTTGTAGCTAGTAATGCCTGTTTTCAGCCTTATTAGACGAAGAACTGAGCTGGATTTACGCAGCAAGTTTGATATGTCTTGTATGTATACTTTGTTTTTTTTAGCGGTGACTACTCGCTGATATTCAATTTCGTGTATGTATGTGGTCTTGCGATACTGCAGCGGAACTTCTTCGTTCATGTATGAATAGATACGTACGCGGCGAAAAACCGAAGATCACAACATTGACGGTTTAAGTAAGATTTTTTAAAGGATGTTGCAGCCCAGGATGTGGAAAAGTTAAACAAGTGTTTATAGCACGCTTTTAGGATATTTTAATATTTATTTAATCGCAAATTTTACGAGCTTTAAAAAATCTTGTTCGTCGCTTTCGGCTTCTTCTGTGACTGTGACGATTAGAGATGGCATGAAAATAATATTCTCGAATTCGGTGTTCAGCTACCGCCTGCAAATCATTCGTTAGCTTCTCTTGTTCTTGTTGGCGCTAACAGGCAGCTATAGGATATAGTCGGCCGATCCTTATGAAATTTGGCAGATCGAATAAGTCTGCCAAAAGAGGAGTCCACAGCAAGTCCCATCCTTCTAACTTTAAAAACAACAAAGTTATGGCATTTCCGATCAATCAGTTATATGGCAGCTATAGGATATAGTTGACCGATCCCGGCCGTTCCGACTTATATACTGCCTGCAAAGGAAAGAAGGATGTGTGCAAAGTTTGAAGTCGATAGCTTTAAAACTGAGAGACTAGTTTGCGTAGAAACAGACAGACAGACGGACAGACGGACATGCTTATATCGACTCAGGAGGTGATCCTGATCAAGAATATATATACTTTATAGGGTCGGAGATGTCTCCTTCACTGCGTTGCACACTTTTGACCAAAATTATAATACCCTCTGCAAGGGTATAACAAGAATGGAAAGCTAACTTCGGGCGGAGCCGAAGTTGATATACCCTTGCAGATATGTGGCAGCTTATATTATTAGATATATATCGGATCTTATATAGTCGGCCGATCCTTATAAAACTCGGCAGATCAAATTAGTTTGCCGAAAGTAGAATCCATACAAAGTCCCAGTCTTCTAACTTAAAAAACAACAGAGATATGGCATTTCCGATCAATCAGTTATATGGCAGCTATAGGATATAGTCGTCCGATCCTTAAGAAATTTGGCAGATCGAATGAGTCTGCTAAAAGAAGAGTCCACAGCAAGTCCCATCCTTCTAACTTAAAAAACAACGAAGTTATGGCATTTCCGATCAATCAGTTATATGGCAGCTATAGGATATAGTCGGCCGATCCTTATGAAATTTGACAGATCAAATAGGTCTGCTAAAAGAAGAGTCCACAGTAAGTTCCATCCTTCTAACTTGAAAAACAACGAAGCTATGGCATTTCTTTATATTTAAGTCTTCATTGTTTGTCTCAACTAAAAACAAGAATGGAAAGCTAACTTCGGGCGGAGCCGAAGTTGATATACCCTTGCAGATATGTGGCAGCTTATATTATTAGATATATATCGGATCTTATATAGTCGGCCGATCCTTATTAAACTCAGCAGATCAAATTAGTTTGTCGAAAGTAGAATCCATACAAAGTCCCAGTCTTCTAACTTAAAAAACAACAGAGATATGGCATTTCCGATCAATCAGTTATATGGCAGCTATAGGATATAGTCGGCCGATCCTTATGAAATTTGGCAGATCGAATAAGTCTGCTAAAAGAGGAGTCCACAGCAAGTCCCATCCTTCTAACTTTAAAAACAACAAAGTTATGGCATTTCCGATCAATCAGTTATATGGCAGCTATAGGATATAGTTGACCGATCCCGGCCGTTCCGACTTATATACTGCCTGCAAAGGAAAGAAGGATGTGTGCAAAGTTTGAAGTCGATAGCTTTAAAACTGAGAGACTAGTTTGCGTAGAAACAGACAGACAGACGGACAGACGGAGATGCTTATATCGACTCAGGAGGTGATCCTGATCAAGAATATATATACTTTATAGGGTCGGAGATGTCTCCTTCACTGCGTTGCACACTTTTGACCAAAATTATAATTCCCTCTGCAAGGGTATAACAAGAATGGAAAGCTAACTTCGGGCGGAGCCGAAGTTGATATACCCTTGCAGATATGTGGCAGCTTATATTATTAGATATATATCGGATCTTATATAGTCGGCCGATCCTTATAAAACTCGGCAGATCAAATTAGTTTGCCGAAAGTAGAATCCATACAAAGTCCCAGTCTTCTAACTTAAAAAAAAACAGAGATATGCCATTTCCGATCAATCAGTTATATGGCAGCTATAGGATATAGTCGGCCGATCCTTAAGAAATTTGGCAGATCGAATGAGTCTGCTAAAAGAAGAGTCCACAGCAAGTCCCATCCTTCTAACTTAAAAAACAACGAAGTTATGGCATTTCCGATCAATCAGTTATATGGCAGCTATAGGATATAGTCGGCCGATCCTCTGAAATTTGGCAGATCGAATAGGTCTGCTAAAAGAGGAGTCCACAGCAAGTCCCATCCTTCTCACTTAAAAAATAACGAAGTTATGGCATTTCCGATCAATCAGTTATATGGCAGCTATAGGATATAGTCGGCCGATCCTTATGAAATTTGACAGATCAAATAGGTCTGCTAAAAGAAGAGTCCACAGTAAGTTCCATCCTTCTAACCTGAAAAACAACGAAGCTATGGCATTTCTTTATATTTAAGTCTACATTGTTTGTCTCAACTAAAAACAAGAATGGAAAGCTAACTTCGGGCGGAGCCGAAGTTGATATACCCTTGCAGATATGTGGCAGCTTATATTATTAGATATATATCGGATCTTATATAGTCGGCCGATCCTTATTAAACACGGATCAAAATTAGTTTGCCGAAAGTAGAATCCATACAAAGTCCCAGTCTTCTAACTTAAAAAACAACAGAGATATGGCATTTCCGATCAATCAGTTAGATGGCAGCTATAGGATATAGTTGGCCGATCCTTATGAAACTCGGCAGATCGAATAAGTCTGCTAAAAGAGGAGTCCACAGCAAGTCCCATCCTTCTCACTTAAAAAACAACGAAGTTATGGCATTTCCGATCAATCAGTTATATGGCAGCTATAGGATATAGTCGGCCGATCCTTTTGAAATTTGGCAGATCGAATAAGTCTGCTAAAAGAGGAGTCCACAGCAAGTCCCATCCTTCTTACTTAAAAAATAACGAAGTTATGGCATTTCCGATCAATCAGTTATATGGCAGCTATAGGATATAGTCGGCCGATCCTCTGAAATTTGGCAGATCGAATAGGTCTGCTAAAAGAGGAGTCCACAGCAAGTCCCATCCTTCTCACTTAAAAAATAACGAAGTTATGGCATTTCCGATCAATCAGTTATATGGCAGCTATAGGATATAGTCGGCCGATCCTTATGAAATTTGACAGATCAAATAGGTCTGCTAAAAGAAGAGTCCACAGTAAGTTCCATCCTTCTAACCTGAAAAACAACGAAGCTATGGCATTTCTTTATATTTAAGTCTACATTGTTTGTCTCAACTAAAAACAAGAATGGAAAGCTAACTTCGGGCGGAGCCGAAGTTGATATACCCTTGCAGATATGTGGCAGCTTATATTATTAGATATATATCGGATCTTATATAGTCGGCCGATCCTTATTAAACTCAGCAGATCAAATTAGTTTGTCGAAAGTAGAATCCATACAAAGTCCCAGTCTTCTAACTTAAAAAACAACAGAGATATGGCATTTCCGATCAATCAGTTATATGGCAGCTATAGGATATAGTCGGCCGATCCTTATGAAATTTGGCAGATCGAATAAGTCTGCTAAAAGAGGAGTCCACAGCAAGTCCCATCCTTCTAACTTTAAAAACAACAAAGTTATGGCATTTCCGATCAATCAGTTATATGGCAGCTATAGGATATAGTTGACCGATCCCGGCCGTTCCGACTTATATACTGCCTGCAAAGGAAAGAAGGATGTGTGCAAAGTTTGAAGTCGATAGCTTTAAAACTGAGAGACTAGTTTGCGTAGAAACAGACAGACAGACGGACAGACGGAGATGCTTATATCGACTCAGGAGGTGATCCTGATCAAGAATATATATACTTTATAGGGTCGGAGATGTCTCCTTCACTGCGTTGCACACTTTTGACCAAAATTATAATTCCCTCTGCAAGGGTATAACAAGAATGGAAAGCTAACTTCGGGCGGAGCCGAAGTTGATATACCCTTGCAGATATGTGGCAGCTTATATTATTAGATATATATCGGATCTTATATAGTCGGCCGATCCTTATAAAACTCGGCAGATCAAATTAGTTTGCCGAAAGTAGAATCCATACAAAGTCCCAGTCTTCTAACTTAAAAAACAACAGAGATATGGCATTTCCGATCAATCAGTTAGATGGCAGCTATAGGATATAGTTGGCCGATCCTTATGAAACTCGGCAGATCGAATAAGTCTGCTAAAAGAGGAGTCCACAGCAAGTCCCATCCTTCTCACTTAAAAAACAACGAAGTTATGGCATTTCCGATCAATCAGTTATATGGCAGCTATAGGATATAGTCGGCCGATCCTTTTGAAATTTGGCAGATCGAATAAGTCTGCTAAAAGAGGAGTCCACAGCAAGTCCCATCCTTCTTACTTAAAAAATAACGAAGTTATGGCATTTCCGATCAATCAGTTATATGGCAGCTATAGGATATAGTCGGCCGATCCTTATGAAATTTGGCAGATAGAATAAGTCTGCTAAAAGAGGAGTCCACAGCAAGTCCCATCCTTCTCACTTAAAAAACAACGAAGTTATGGCATTTCCGATCAATCAGTTATATGGCAGCTATAGGATATAGTCGGCCGATCCTTTTGAAATTTGGCAGATCGAATAAGTCTGCTAAAAGAGGAGTCCACAGCAAGTCCCATCCTTCTTACTTAAAAAACAAGAATGGAAAGCTAACTTCGGGCGGAGCCGAAGTTGATATACCCTTGCAGATATGTGGCAGCTTAAATTATTAGATATATATCGGATCTTATATAGTCGGCCGATCCTTATAAAACTCGGCAGATCAAATTAGTTTGCCGAAAGTAGAATCCATACAAAGTCCCAGTCTTCTAACTTAAAAAACAACAGAGATATGGCATTTCCGATCAATCAGTTATATGGCAGCTATAGGATATAGTCGGCCGATCCTTATGAAATTTGGCAGATCGAATAAGTCTGCTAAAAGAAGAGTCCACAGCAAGTCCCAACCTTATAACTTTAAAAACAACAGAGATATGGCATTTCCGATCAATCAGTTATATGGCAGCTATAGGATATAGTCGGCCGATCCTTATGAAATTTGGCAGATCGAATAGGTTTGCTAAAAGAAGAGTCCACAGCAAGTTCCATCCGTCTAACTTGAAAAACAACGAAGTTATGGCATTTCCGATCAATCAGTTATATGGCAGCTATAGGATATAGTTGACCGATCCCGGCCGTTCCGACTTATATACTGCCTGCAAAGGAAAGAAGGATGTGTGCAAAGTTTGAAGTCGATAGCTTTAAAACTGAGAGACTAGTTTGCGTAGAAACAGACAGACAGACGGACAGACGGACAGACGGACAGACGGACAGACGGACATGCTTATATCGACTCAGGAGGTGATCCTGATCAAGAATATATATACTTTATAGGGTCGGAGATGTCTCCTTCACTGCGTTGCACACTTTTGACCATTATGGCATTTCCGATCAATCAGTTATATGGCAGCTATAGGATATAGTCGGCCGATCCCTATGAAATTTGGCAGATAGAATAAGTCTGCTAAAAGAGGATTCCACAGTAAGTTCCATCCTTCTAACCTGAAAAACAACGAAGCTATGGCATTTCTTTATATTTAAGTCTACATTGTTTGTCTCAACTAAAAACAAGAATGGAAAGCTAACTTCGGGCGGAGCCGAAGTTGATATACCCTTGCAGATATGTGGCAGCTTATATTATTAGATATATATCGGATCTCATATAGTCGGCCGATCCTTATTAAACACGGATCAAAATTAGTTTGCCGAAAGTAGAATCCATACAAAGTCCCAGTCTTCTAACTTAAAAAACAACAGAGATATGGCATTTCCGATCAATCAGTTAGATGGCAGCTATAGGATATAGTTGGCCGATCCTTATGAAACTCGGCAGATCGAATAAGTCTGCTAAAAGAGGAGTCCACAGCAAGTCCCATCCTTCTCACTTAAAAAACAACGAAGTTATGGCATTTCCGATCAATCAGTTATATGGCAGCTATAGGATATAGTCGGCCGATCCTTTTGAAATTTGGCAGATCGAATAAGTCTGCTAAAAGAGGAGTCCACAGCAAGTCCCATCCTTCTTACTTAAAAAATAACGAAGTTATGGCATTTCCGATCAATCAGTTATATGGCAGCTATAGGATATAGTCGGCCGATCCTCTGAAATTTGGCAGATCGAATAGGTCTGCTAAAAGAGGAGTCCACAGCAAGTCCCATCCTTCTCACTTAAAAAATAACGAAGTTATGGCATTTCCGATCAATCAGTTATATGGCAGCTATAGGATATAGTCGGCCGATCCTTATGAAATTTGGCAGATCGAATAAGTCTGCTAAAAGAGGAGTCCACAGTAAGTTCCATCCTTCTAACTTGAAAAACAACGAAGCTATGGCATTTCTTTATATTTAAGTCTTCATTGTTTGTCTCAACTAAAAACAAGAATGGAAAGCTAACTTCGGGCGGAGCCGAAGTTGATATACCCTTGCAGATATGTGGCAGCTTATATTATTAGATATATATCGGATCTTATATAGTCGGCCGATCCTTATTAAACTCGGCAGATCAAATTAGTTTGCCGAAAGTAGAATCCATACAAAGTCCCAGTCTTCTAACTTAAAAAACAACAGAGATATGGCATTTCCGATCAATCAGTTATATGGCAGCTATAGGATATAGTCGGCCGATCCTTATGAAATTTGGCAGATAGAATAAGTCTGCTAAAAGATGAGTCCACAGCAAGTCCCATCCTTCTAACTTTAAAAACAACAAAGTTATGGCATTTCCGATCAATCAGTTATATGGCAGCTATAGGATATAGTTGACCGATCCCGGCCGTTCCGACTTATATACTGCCTGCAAAGGAAAGAAGGATGTGTGCAAAGTTTGAAGTCGATAGCTTTAAAACTGAGAGACTAGTTTGCGTAGAAACAGACAGACAGACGGACAGACGGACAGACGGACATGCTTATATCGACTCAGGAGGTGATCCTGATCAAGAATATATATACTTTATAGGGTCGGAGATGTCTCCTTCACTGCGTTGCACACTTTTGACCAAAATTATAATACCCTCTGCAAGGGTATAACAAGAATGGAAAGCTAACTTCGGGCGGAGCCGAAGTTGATATACCCTTGCAGATATGTGGCAGCTTATATTATTAGATATATATCGGATCTTATATAGTCGGCCGATCCTTATTAAGCTCAGCAGATCAAATTAGTTTGCCGAAAGTAGAATCCATACAAAATCCCAGTCTTCTAACTTAAAAAACAACAGAGATATGGCATTTCCGATCAATCAGTTAGATGGCAGCTATAGGATATAGTCGGCCGATCCTTATGAAATTTGGCAGATCGAATAAGTCTGCTAAAAAAGGAGTCCACAGCAAGTCCCATCCTTCTAACTTTAAAAAGAACAAAGTTATGGGATTTCCGATCAATCAGTTATATGGCAGCTATAGGATATAGCTGACCGATCCCGGCCGTTCCGACTTATATACTGCCTGCAAAGGAAAAGAATGATGTGTGCAAAGTTTGAAGTCGATAGCTTTAAAACTGAGAGACTAGTTTGCGTAGAAACAGACAGACAGACGGACAGACGGACATGCTTATATCGACTCAGGAGGTGATCCTGATCAAGAATATATATACTTTATAGGGTCGGAGATGTCTCCTTCACTGCGTTGCACACTTTTGACCAAAATTATAATACCCTCTGCAAGGGTATAAAAATAAACAAGAATGGAAAGCTAACTTCGGGCGGAGCCGAAGTTGATATACCCTTGCAGATATGTGGCAGCTTATATTATTAGATATATATCGGATCTTATATAGTCGGCCGATCATTATAAAACTCGGCAGATCAAATTAGTTTGCCGAAAGTAGAATCCATACAAAGTCCCAGTCTTCTAACTTAAAAAACAACAGAGATATGGCATTTCCGATCAATCAGTTATATGGCAGCTATAGGATATAGTCGGCCGATCCTTATGAAATTTGGCAGATCGAATGAGTCTGCTAAAAGAAGAGTCCACAGCAAGTCCCATCCTTCTAACTTAAAAAACAACGAAGTTATGGCATTTCCGATCAATCAGTTATATGGCAGCTATAGGATATAGTCGGCCGATCCTTATGAAATTTGACAGATCAAATAGGTCTGCTAAAAGAAGAGTCCACAGTAAGTTCCATCCTTCTAACTTGAAAAACAACGAAGCTATGGAATTTCTTTATATTTAAGTCTTCATTGTTTGTCTCAACTAAAAACAAGAATGGAAAGCTAACTTCGGGCGGAGCCGAAGTTGATATACCCTTGCAGATATGTGGCAGCTTAAATTATTAGATATATATCGGATCTTATATAGTCGGCCGATCCTTATAAAACTCTGCAGATCAAATTAGTTTGCCGAAAGTAGAATCCATACAAAGTCCCAGTCTTCTAACTTAAAAAACAACAGAGATATGGCATTTCCGATCAATCAGTTATATGGCAGCTATAGGATATAGTCGGCCGATCCTTATGAAATTTGGCAGATCGAATAAGTCTGCTAAAAGAAGAGTCCACAGCAAGTCCCAACCTTATAACTTTAAAAACAACAGAGATATGGCATTTCCGATCAATCAGTTATATGGCAGCTATAGGATATAGTCGGCCGATCCTTATGAAATTTGGCAGATCGAATAAGTCTGCTAAAAGAAGAGTCCACAGCAAGTTCCATCCGTCTAACTTGAAAAACAACGAAGTTATGGCATTTCCGATCAATCAGTTATATGGCAGCTATAGGATATAGTTGACCGATCCCGGCCGTTCCGACTTATATACTGCCTGCAAAGGAAAGAAGGATGTGTGCAAAGTTTGAAGTCGATAGCTTTAAAACTGAGAGACTAGTTTGCGTAGAAACAGACAGACAGACGGACAGACGGACATGCTTATATCGACTCAGGAGGTGATCCTGATCAAGAATATATATACTTTATAGGGTCGGAGATGTCTCCTTCACTGCGTTGCACACTTTTGACCAAAATTATAATACCCTCTGCAAGGGTATAATAACAAGAATGGAAAGCTAACTTCGGGCGGAGGCGAAGTTGATATACCCTTGCAGATATGTGGCAGCTTATATTATTAGATATATATCGGATCTTATATAGTCGGCCGATCCTTATTAAACTCGGCAGATCAAATTAGTTTGCCGAAAGTAGAATCCATACAAAGTCCCAGTCTTCTAACTTAAAAAACAACAGAGATATGGCATTTCCGATCAATCAGTTATATGGCAGCTATAGGATATAGTCGGCCGATCCTTATGAAATTTGGCAGATCGAATAAGTCTGCCAAAAGAGGAGTCCACAGCTAGTCCCACCCTTCTAACTTTAAAAACAACAAAGTTATGGCATTTCCGATCAATCAGTTATATGGCAGCTATAGGATATAGTTGACCGATCCCGGCCGTTCCGACTTATATACTGCCTGCAAAGGAAAGAAGGATGTGTGCAAAGTTTGAAGTCGATAGCTTTAAAACTGAGAGACTAGTTTGCGTAGAAACAGACAGACAGACGGACAGACGGAGATGCTTATATCGACTCAGGAGGTGATCCTGATCAAGAATATATATACTTTATAGGGTCGGAGATGTCTCCTTCACTGCGTTGCACACTTTTGACCAAAATTATAATACCCTCTGCAAGGGTATAAAAACAAGAATGGAAAGCTAACTTCGGGCGGAGCCGAAGTTGATATACCCTTGCAGATATGTGGCAGCTTATATTATTAGATATATATCGGATCTTATATAGTCGGCCGATCCTTATAAAACTCGGCAGATCAAATTAGTTTGCCGAAAGTAGAATCCATACAAAGTCCCAGTCTTCTAACTTAAAAAACAACAGAGATATGGCATTTCCGATCAATCAGTTATATGGCAGCTATAGGATATAGTCGGCCGATCCTTATGAAATTTGGCAGATCGAATAAGTCTGCTAAAAGAAGAGTCCACAGCAAGTCCCATCCTTCTAACTTAAAAAACAACGAAGTTATGGCATTTCCGATCAATCAGTTATATGGCAGCTATAGGATATAGTCGGCCGATCCTTTGAAATTTGGCAGATCGAATAAGTCTGCTAAAAGAGGAGTCCACAGCAAGTCCCATCCTTCTTACTTAAAAAATAACGAAGTTATGGCATTTCCGATCAATCAGTTATATGGCAGCTATAGGATATAGTCGGCCGATCCTTATGAAACTCGGCAGATCGAATAAGTCTGCTAAAAGAGGAGTCCACAGCAAGTCCCATCCTTCTCACTTAAAAAATAACGAAGTTATGGCATTTCCGATCAATCAGTTATATGGCAGCTATAGGATATAGTCGGCCGATCCTTATGAAATTTGACAGATCCAATAGGTCTGCTAAAAGAAGAGTCCACAGTAAGTTCCATCCTTCTAACCTGAAAAACAACGAAGCTATGGCATTTCTTTATATTTAAGTCTTCATTGTTTGTCTCAACTAAAAACAAGAATGGAAAGCTAACTTCGGGCGGAGCCGAAGTTGATATACCCTTGCAGATATGTGGCAGCTTATATTATTAGATATATATCGGATCTTATATAGTCGGCCGATCCTTATAAAACACGGCAGATCAAAATTAGTTTGCCGAAAGTAGAATCCATACAAAGTCCCAGTCTTCTAACTTAAAAAACAACAGAGATATGGCATTTCCGATCAATCAGTTATATGGCAGCTATAGGATATAGTTGGCCGATCCTTATGAAATTCGGCAGATCGAATAAGTTGGCTAAAAGAGGAGTCCACAGCATGTCCCATCCTTCTAACTTAAAAAACAACGAAGTTATGGCATTTCCGATCAATCAGTTATATGGCAGCTATAGGATATAGTCGGCCGATCCTTATGAAATTTGACAGATCAAATAAGTCTGCTAAAAGAAGAGTCCACAGTAAGTTCCATCCTTCTAACCTGAAAAACAACGAAGCTATGGCATTTCCTTTATATTTAAGTCTTCATTGTTTGTCTCAACTAAAAACAAGAATGGAAAGCTAACTTCGGGCGGAGCCGAAGTTGATATACCCTTGCAGATATGTGGCAGCTTATATTATTAGATATATATCGGATCTTATATAGTCGGCCGATCCTTATAAAACACGGATCAAAATTAGTTTGCCGAAAGTAGAATCCATACAAAGTCCCAGTCTTCTAACTTAAAAAACAACAGAGATATGGCATTTCCGATCAATCAGTTATATGGCAGCTATAGGATATAGTTGGCCGATCCTTATGAAACTCGGCAGATCGAATAAGTCTGCTAAAAGAGGAGTCCACAGCAAGTCCCATCCTTCTCACTTAAAAAACAACGAAGTTATGGCATTTCCGATCAATCAGTTATATGGCAGCTATAGGATATAGTCGGCCGATCCTTTTGAAATTTGGCAGATCGAATAAGTCTGCTAAAAGAGGAGTCCACAGCAAGTCCTATCCTTCTAACTTAAAAAACAACGAAGTTATGGCATTTCCGATCAATCAGTTATATGGCAGCTATAGGATATAGTCGGCCGATCCTTATGAAACTCGGCAGATCGAATAAGTCTGCTAAAAGAGGAGTCCACAGCAAGTCCCATCCTTCTCACTTAAAAAACAACGAAGTTATGGCATTTCCGATCAATCAGTTATATGGCAGCTATAGGATATAGTCGGCCGATCCTTATGAAATTTGGCAGATCGAATAAGTCTGCTAAAAGAGGAGTCCACAGCAAGTCCTATCCTTCTAATTTAAAAAACAACGAAGTTATGGCATTTCGGATCAATCAGTTATATGGCAGCTATAGGATATAGTCGGCCGATCCTTATGAAATTTGGCAGATAGAATAAGTCTGCTAAAAGAGGAGTCCACAGCAAGTCCCATCCTTCTAACTTGAAAAACAACGAAGCTATGGCATTTCTTTATATTTAAGTCTTCATTGTTTGTCTCAACTAAAAACAAGAATGGAAAGCTAACTTCGGGCGGAGCCGAAGTTGATATACCCTTGCAGATATGTGGCAGCTTATATTATTAGATATATATCGGATCTTATATAGTCGGCCGATCCTTATTAAACTCGGATCAAAATTAGTTTGCCGAAAGTAGAATCCATACAAAGTCCCAGTCTTCTAACTTAAAAAACAACAGAGATATGGCATTTCCGATCAATCAGTTATATGGCAGCTATAGGATATAGTTGGCCGATCCTTATGAAACTCGGCAGATCGAATAAGTCTGCTAAAAGAGGAGTCCACAGCAAGTCCTATCCTTCTAACTTAAAAAACAACGAAGTTATGGCATTTCGGATCAATCAGTTATATGGCAGCTATAGGATATAGTCGGCCGATCCTTATGAAATTTGGCAGATCGAATAAGTCTGCTAAAAGAGGAGTCCACAGCAAGTCCTATCCTTCTAACTTAAAAAACAACGAAGTTATGGCATTTCGGATCAATCAGTTATATGGCAGCTATAGGATATAGTCGGCCGATCCTTATGAAATTTGGCAGATAGAATAAGTCTGCTAAAAGAGGAGTCCACAGCAAGTCCCATCCTTCTAACTTAAAAGTCCCATCCTTCCCATCGGCAGATCGAATAAGTCTGCTAAAAGAGGAGTCCACAGCAAGTCCCATCCTTCTCACTTAAAAAACAACGAAGTTATGGCATTTCCGATCAATCAGTTATATGGCAGCTATAGGATATAGTCGGCCGATCCTTATGAAATTTGGCAGATCGAATAAGTCTGCTAAAAGAGGAGTCCACAGCAAGTCCTATCCTTCTAACTTAAAAAACAACGAAGTTATGGCATTTCGGATCAATCAGTTATATGGCAGCTATAGGATATAGTCGGCCGATCCTTATGAAATTTGGCAGATAGAATAAGTCTGCTAAAAGAGGAGTCCGCAGCAAGTCCCATCCTTCTAACTTGAAAAACAACGAAGCTATGGCATTTCTTTATATTTAAGTCTTCATTGTTTGTCTCAACTAAAAACAAGAATGGAAAGCTAACTTCGGGCGGAGCCGAAGTTGATATACCCTTGCAGATATGTGGCAGCTTATATTATTAGATATATATCGGATCTTATATAGTCGGCCGATCCTTATTAAACTCGGATCAAAATTAGTTTGCCGAAAGTAGAATCCATACAAAGTCCCAGTCTTCTAACTTAAAAAACAACAGAGATATGGCATTTCCGATCAATCAGTTATATGGCAGCTATAGGATATAGTTGGCCGATCCTTATGAAACTCGGCAGATCGAATAAGTCTGCTAAAAGAGGAGTCCACAGCAAGTCCTATCCTTCTAACTTAAAAAACAACGAAGTTATGGCATTTCCGATCAATCAGTTATATGGCAGCTATAGGATATAGTCGGCCGATCCTTATGAAATTTGGCAGATCGAATAAGCCTGCTAAAAGAGGAGTCCACAGCAAGTCCTATCCTTCTAACTAAAAAAACAACGAAGTTATGGCATTTCGGATCAATCAGTTATATGGCAGCTATAGGATATAGTCGGCCGATCCTTATGAAATTTGGCAGATAGAATAAGTCTGCTAAAAGAGGAGTCCACAGCAAGTCCCATCCTTCTAACTTAAAAGTCCCATCCTTCCCATCGGCAGATCGAATAAGTCTGCTAAAAGAGGAGTCCACAGCAAGTCCCATCCTTCTCACTTAAAAAACAACGAAGTTATGGCATTTCCGATCAATCAGTTATATGGCAGCTATAGGATATAGTCGGCCGATCCTTTTGAAATTTGGCAGATCGAATAAGTCTGCTAAAAGAAGAGTCCACAGCAAGTCCTATCCTTCTAACTTAAAAAAAAACGAAGTTATGGCATTTCCGATCAATCAGTTATATGGCAGCTATAGGATATAGTCGGCCGATCCTTATGAAATTTGGCAGATAGAATAAGTCTGCTAAAAGAGGAGTCCACAGCAAGTCCCATCCTTCTCACTTAAAAAACAACGAAGTTATGGCATTTCCGATCAATCAGTTATATGGCAGCTATAGGATATAGTCGGCCGATCCTTATGAAATTTGGCAGATCGAATAAGTCTGCTAAAAGAGGAGTCCACAGCAAGTCCTATCCTTCTAACTTAAAAAACAACGAAGTTATGGCATTTCGGATCAATCAGTTATATGGCAGCTATAGGATATAGTCGGCCGATCCTTATGAAATTTGGCAGATAGAATAAGTCTGCTAAAAGAGGAGTCCACAGCAAGTCCCATCCTTCTAACTTAAAAGTCCCATCCTTCTAACTTAAAAAACAACGAAGTTATGGCATTTCCGATCAATCAGTTATATGGCAGCTATAGGATATAGTTGACCGATCCCGGCCGTTCCGACTTATATACTGCCTGCAAAGGAAAGAAGGATGTGTGCAAAGTTTGAAGTCGATAGCTTTAAAACTGAGAGACTAGTTTGCGTAGAAACAGACAGACAGACGGACAGACGGACATGCTTATATCGACTCAGGAGGTGATCCTGATCAAGAATATATATACTTTATAGGGTCGGAGATGTCTCCTTCACTGCGTTGCACACTTTTGACCAAAATTATAATTCCCTCTGCAAGGGTATAACAAGAATGGAAAGCTAACTTCGGGCGGAGCCGAAGTTGATATACCCTTGCAGATATGTGGCAGCTTATATTATTAGATATATATCGGATCTTATATAGTCGGCCGATCCTTATAAAACTCGGCAGATCAAATTAGTTTGCCGAAAGTAGAATCCATACAAAGTCCCAGTCTTCTAACTTAAAAAACAACAGAGATATGGCATTTCCGATCAATCAGTTATATGGCAGCTATAGGATATAGTCGGCCGATCCTTAAGAAATTTGGCAGATTGAATAAGTCTGCTAAAAGAAGAGTCCACAGCAAGTCCCATCCTTCTAACTTAAAAAACAACGAAGTTATGGCATTTCCGATCAATCAGTTATATGGCAGCTATAGGATATAGTCGGCCAATCCTTTGAAATTTGGCAGATCGAATAGGTCTGCTAAAAGAGGAGTCCACAGCAAGTCCCATCCTTCTTACTTAAAAAACAACGAAGTTATGGCATTTCCGATCAATCAGTTATATGGCAGCTATAGGATATAGTCGGCCGATCCTTATGAAATTTGACAGATCAAATAGGTCTGCTAAAAGAAGAGTC
Source organism: Drosophila monieri (assembly GCA_035047585.1). Lineage (NCBI taxonomy): Eukaryota > Metazoa > Arthropoda > Insecta > Diptera > Drosophilidae > Drosophila > Drosophila monieri. The sequence goes on along the minus strand of JAWNPJ010000083.1, from coordinate 1,112,730 downwards.
CACAGTAAGTTCCATTCTTCTAACTTGAAAAACAACGAAGCTATGGCATTTCTTTATATTTAAGTCTTCATTGTTTGTCTCAACTAAAAACAAGAATGGAAAGCTAACTTCGGGCGGAGCCGAAGTTGATATACCCTTGCAGATATGTGGCAGCTTATATTATTAGATATATATCGGATCTTATATAGTCGGCCGATCCTTATTAAACTCGGATCAAAATTAGTTTGCCGAAAGTAGAATCCATACAAAGTCCCAGTCTTCTAACTTAAAAAACAACAGAGATATGGCATTTCCGATCAATCAGTTATATGGCAGCTATAGGATATAGTTGGCCGATCCTTATGAAACTCTGCAGATCGAATAAGTCTGCTAAAAGAGGAGTCCACAGCAAGTCCCATCCTTCTCACTTAAAAAACAACGAAGTTATGGCATTTCCGATCAATCAGTTATATGGCAGCTATAGGATATAGTCGGCCGATCCTTATGAAATTTGGCAGATCGAATAAGTCTGCTAAAAGAAGAGTCCACAGCAAGTCCTATCCTTCTAACTTAAAAAACAACGAAGTTATGGCATTTCCGATCAATCAGTTATATGGCAGCTATAGGATATAGTCGGCCGATCCTTATGAAATTTGGCAGATCGAATAAGTCTGCTAAAAGAGGAGTCCACAGCAAGTCCCATCCTTCTAACTTAAAAAGCAACGAAGTTATGGCATTTCCGATCAATCAGTTATATGGCAGCTATAGGATATAGTTGACCGATCCCGGCCGTTCCGACTTATATACTGCCTGCAAAGGAAAGAAGGATGTGTGCAAAGTTTGAAGTCGATAGCTTTAAAACTGAGAGACTAGTTTGCGTAGAAACAGACAGACAGACGGACAGACGGACATGCTTATATCGACTCAGGAGGTGATCCTGATCAAGAATATATATACTTTATAGGGTCGGAGATGTCTCCTTCACTGCGTTGCACACTTTTGACCAAAACTATAATACCCTCTGCAAGGGTATAAAAAAACAAGAACGGAAAGCTAACTTCGGGCGGAGCCGAAGTTGACATACCCTTGCAGATATGTGGCAGCTTATATTATTAGATATATATCGGATCTTATATAGTCGGCCGATCCTTATAAAACTCGGCAGATCAAATTAGTTTGCCGAAAGTAGAATCCATACAAAGTCCCAGTCTTCTAACTTAAAAAACAACAGAGATATGGCATTTCCGATCAATCAGTTATATGGCAGCTATAGGATATAGTCGGCCGATCCTTATGAAATTTGACAGATCAAATAAGTCTGCTAAAAGAAGAGTCCACAGTAAGTTCCATCCTTCTAACTAAAAAAACAACGAAGCTATGGCATTTCTTTATATTTAAGTCTTCATTGTTTGTCTCAACTAAAAACAAGAATGGAAAGCTAACTTCGGGCGGAGCCGAAGTTGATATACCCTTGCAGATATGTGGCAGCTTATATTATTAGATATATATCGGATCTTATATAGTCGGCCGATCCTTAAGAAACTCGGCAGATGAAATTAGTATGCCGAAAGTAGAATCCATACAAAGTCCCAGTCTTCTAACTTAAAAAACAACAGAGATATGGCATTTCCGATCAATCAGTTATTTGGCAGCTATAGGATATAGTCGGCCGATCCTTATGATATTTGGCAGATCGAATAAGTCTACCAAAAGAGGAATCCATAGCAAGTCCCAGTCTTCTAACTTAAAAAACAACAGAGATATGGCATTTCCGATCAATCAGTTATATGGCAGCTATAGGATATAGTCGGCCGATCCTTATGAAACTCGGCAGATGAAATAAGTTTGCCGAAAGTAGAATCCATACAAAGTCCCAGTCTTCTAACTTAAAAAACAACAGAGATATGGCATTTCCGATCAATCAGTTATATGGCAGCTATAGGATATAGTCGGCCGATCCTTATGATATTTGGCAGATCGAATAAGTCTACTAAAAGAGGAATCCATAGCAAGTCCCATCCTTCTAACTTTAAAAACAACAGAGATATGGCATTTCCGATCAATCAGTTATATGGCAGCTATAGGATATAGTCGGCCGATCCTTATGAAATTTGGCAGATCGAATAAGTCTGCTAAAAGAGGAGTCCACAGCAAGTCCCATCTTTCTAACTTGAAAAACAACGAAGTTATGGCATTTCCGATCAATCAGTTATATGGCAGCTATAGGATATAGTTGACCGATCCCGGCCGTTCCGACTTATATACTGCCTGCAAAGGAAAGAAGGATGTGTGCAAAGTTTGAAGTCGATAGCTTTAAAACTGAGAGACTAGTTTGCGTAGAAACAGACAGACAGACGGACAGACGGACAGACGGACAGACGGACAGACGGACATGCTTATATCGACTCAGGAGGTGATCCTGATCAAGAATATATATACTTTATAGGGTCGGAGATGTCTCCTTCACTGCGTTGCACACTTTTGACCAAAATTATAATACCCTCTGCAAGGGTATAACAAGAATGGAAAGCTAACTTCGGGCGGAGCCGAAGTTGATATACCCTTGCAGATATGTGGCAGCTTATATTATTAGATATATATCGGATCTTATATAGTCGGCCGATACTTATTAAACTCGGATCAAAATTAGTTTGCCGAAAGTAGAATCCATACAAAGTCCCAGTCTTCTAACTTAAAAAACAACAGAGATATGGCATTTCCGATCAATCAGTTATATGGCAGCTATAGGATATAGTTGGCCGATCCTTATGAAACTCGGCAGATCGAATAAGTCTGCTAAAAGAGGAGTCCACAGCAAGTCCCATCCTTTTCACTTAAAAAACAACGAAGTTATGGCATTTCCGATCAATCAGTTATATGGCAGCTATAGGATATAGTCGGCCGATCCTTATGAAATTTGGCAGATCGAATAAGTCTGCTAAAAGAGGAGTCCACAGCAAGTCCCATCCTTCTAACTTAAAAAGCAACGAAGTTATGGCATTTCCGATCAATCAGTTATATGGCAGCTATAGGATATAGTTGACCGATCCCGGCCGTTCCGACTTATATACTGCCTGCAAAGAAAAGAAGGATGTGTGCAAAGTTTGAAGTCGATAGCTTTAAAACTGAGAGACTAGTTTGCGTAGAAACAGACAGACAGACGGACAGACGGACATGCTTATATCGACTCAGGAGGTGATCCTGATCAAGAATATATATACTTTATAGGGTCGGAGATGTCTCCTTCACTGCGTTGCACACTTTTGACCAAAATTATAATTCCCTCTGCAAGGGTATAACAAGAATGGAAAGCTAACTTCGGGCGGAGCCGAAGTTGATATACCCTTGCAGATATGTGGCAGCTTATATTATTAGATATATATCGGATCTTATATAGTCGGCCGATCCTTATAAAACTCGGCAGATCAAATTAGTTTGCCGAAAGTAGAATCCATACAAAGTCCCAGTCTTCTAACTTAAAAAACAACAGAGATATGGCATTTCCGATCAATCAGTTATATGGCAGCTATAGGATATAGTCGACCGATCCTTATGAAATTTGGCAGATCGAATAAGTCTGCTAAAAGAGGAGTCCACAGCAAGTCCTATCCTTCTAACTTAAAAAACAACGAAGTTATGGCATTTCCGATCAATCAGTTATATGGCAGCTATAGGATATAGTCGGCCGATCCTTATGAAATTTGGCAGATCGAATAATTAGATATATATCGGATCTTATATAGTCGGCCGATCCTTATTAAACTCAGCAGATCAAATTAGTTTGCCGAAAGTAGAATCCATACAAAGTCCCAGTCTTCTAACTTAAAAAACAACAGAGATATGGCATTTCCGATCAATCAGTTATATGGCAGCTATAGGATATAGTCGACCGATCCTTATGAAATTTGGCAGATCGAATAAGTCTGCTAAAAGAGGAGTCCACAGCAAGTCCTATCCTTCTAACTTAAAAAACAACGAAGTTATGGCATTTCCGATCAATCAGTTATATGGCAGCTATAGGATATAGTCGGCCGATCCTTATGAAATTTGGCAGATCGAATAAGTCTGCTAAAAGAGGAGTCCACAGCAAGTCCCATCCTTCTAACTTAAAAAACAACGAAGTTATGGCATTTCCGATCAATCAGTTATATGGCAGCTATAGGATATAGTTGACCGATCCCGGCCGTTCCGACTTATATACTGCCTGCAAAGGAAAGAAGGATGTGTGCAAAGTTTGAAGTCGATAGCTTTAAAACTGAGAGACTAGTTTGCGTAGAAACAGACAGACAGACGGACAGACGGACATGCTTATATCGACTCAGGAGGTGATCCTGATCAAGAATATATATACTTTATAGGGTCGGAGATGTCTCCTTCACTGCGTTGCACACTTTTGACCAAAATTATAATTCCCTCTGCAAGGGTATAACAAGAATGGAAAGCTAACTTCGGGCGGAGCCGAAGTTGACATACCCTTGCAGATATGTGGCAGCTTATATTATTAGATATATATCGGATCTTATATAGTCGGCCGATCCTTATAAAACTCGGCAGATCAAATTAGTTTGCCGAAAGTAGAATCCATACAAAGTCCCAGTCTTCTAACTTAAAAAACAACAGAGATATGGCATTTCCGATCAATCAGTTATATGGCAGCTATAGGATATAGTCGGCCGATCCTTATGAAATTTGACAGATCAAATAGGTCTGCTAAAAGAAGAGTCCACAGTAAGTTCCATCCTTCTAACTAGAAAAACAACGAAGCTATGGCATTTCTTTATATTTAAGTCTTCATTGTTTGTCTCAACTAAAAACAAGAATGGAAAGCTAACTTCGGGCGGAGCCGAAGTTGATATACCCTTGCAGATATGTGGCAGCTTATATTATTAGATATATATCGGATCTTATATAGTCGGCCGATACTTATTAAACTCGGATCAAAATTAGTTTGCCGAAAGTAGAATCCATACAAAGTCCCAGTCTTCTAACTTAAAAAACAACAGAGATATGGCATTTCCGATCAATCAGTTATATGGCAGCTATAGGATATAGTTGGCCGATCCTTATGAAACTCGGCAGATCGAATAAGTCTGCTAAAAGAGGAGTCCACAGCAAGTCCCATCCTTTTCACTTAAAAAACAACGAAGTTATGGCATTTCCGATCAATCAGTTATATGGCAGCTATAGGATATAGTCGGCCGATCCTTATGAAATTTGGCAGATCGAATAAGTCTGCTAAAAGAGGAGTCCACAGCAAGTCCCATCCTTCTAACTTAAAAAGCAACGAAGTTATGGCATTTCCGATCAATCAGTTATATGGCAGCTATAGGATATAGTTGACCGATCCCGGCCGTTCCGACTTATATACTGCCTGCAAAGAAAAGAAGGATGTGTGCAAAGTTTGAAGTCGATAGCTTTAAAACTGAGAGACTAGTTTGCGTAGAAACAGACAGACAGACGGACAGACGGACATGCTTATATCGACTCAGGAGGTGATCCTGATCAAGAATATATATACTTTATAGGGTCGGAGATGTCTCCTTCACTGCGTTGCACACTTTTGACCAAAATTATAATTCCCTCTGCAAGGGTATAACAAGAATGGAAAGCTAACTTCGGGCGGAGCCGAAGTTGATATACCCTTGCAGATATGTGGCAGCTTATATTATTAGATATATATCGGATCTTATATAGTCGGCCGATCCTTATAAAACTCGGCAGATCAAATTAGTTTGCCGAAAGTAGAATCCATACAAAGTCCCAGTCTTCTAACTTAAAAAACAACAGAGATATGGCATTTCCGATCAATCAGTTATATGGCAGCTATAGGATATAGTCGGCCGATCCTTATGAAATTTGACAGATCAAATAGGTCTGCTAAAAGAAGAGTCCACAGTAAGTTCCATCCTTCTAACTTGAAAAACAACGAAGCTATGGCATTTCTTTATATTTAAGTCTTCATTGTTTGTCTCAACTAAAAACAAGAATGGAAAGCTAACTTCGGGCGGAGCCGAAGTTGATATACCCTTGCAGATATGTGGCAGCTTATATTATTAGATATATATCGGATCTTATATAGTCGGCCGATACTTATTAAACTCGGATCAAAATTAGTTTGCCGAAAGTAGAATCCATACAAAGTCCCAGTCTTCTAACTTAAAAAACAACAGAGATATGGCATTTCCGATCAATCAGTTATATGGCAGCTATAGGATATAGTTGGCCGATCCTTATGAAACTCGGCAGATCGAATAAGTCTGCTAAAAGAGGAGTCCACAGCAAGTCCCATCCTTTTCACTTAAAAAACAACGAAGTTATGGCATTTCCGATCAATCAGTTATATGGCAGCTATAGGATATAGTCGGCCGATCCTTATCAAATTTGGCAGATCGAATAAGTCTGCTAAAAGAAGAGTCCACAGCAAGTCCCATCCTTCTAACTTAAAAAGCAACGAAGTTATGGCATTTCCGATCAATCAGTTATATGGCAGCTATAGGATATAGTTGACCGATCCCGGCCGTTCCGACTTATATACTGCCTGCAAAGGAAAGAAGGATGTGTGCAAAGTTTGAAGTCGATAGCTTTAAAACTGAGAGACTAGTTTGCGTAGAAACAGACAGACAGACGGACAGACGGACATGCTTATATCGACTCAGGAGGTGATCCTGATCAAGAATATATATACTTTATAGGGTCGGAGATGTCTCCTTCACTGCGTTGCACACTTTTGACCAAAATTATAATTCCCTCTGCAAGGGTATAACAAGAATGGAAAGCTAACTTCGGGCGGAGCCGAAGTTGATATACCCTTGCAGATATGTGGCAGCTTATATTATTAGATATATATCGGATCTTATATAGTCGGCCGATCCTTATAAAACTCGGCAGATCAAATTAGTTTGCCGAAAGTAGAATCCATACAAAGTCCCAGTCTTCTAACTTAAAAAACAACAGAGATATGGCATTTCCGATCAATCAGTTATATGGCAGCTATAGGATATAGTCGGCCGATCCTTATGAAATTTGACAGATCAAATAGGTCTGCTAAAAGAAGAGTCCACAGTAAGTTCCATCCTTCTAACTTGAAAAACAACGAAGCTATGGCATTTCTTTATATTTAAGTCTTCATTGTTTGTCTCAACTAAAAACAAGAATGGAAAGCTAACTTCGGGCGGAGCCGAAGTTGATATACCCTTGCAGATATGTGGCAGCTTATATTATTAGATATATATCGGATCTTATATAGTCGGCCGATACTTATTAAACTCGGATCAAAATTAGTTTGCCGAAAGTAGAATCCATACAAAGTCCCAGTCTTCTAACTTAAAAAACAACAGAGATATGGCATTTCCGATCAATCAGTTATATGGCAGCTATAGGATATAGTTGGCCGATCCTTATGAAACTCGGCAGATCGAATAAGTCTGCTAAAAGAGGAGTCCACAGCAAGTCCCATCCTTTTCACTTAAAAAACAACGAAGTTATGGCATTTCCGATCAATCAGTTATATGGCAGCTATAGGATATAGTCGGCCGATCCTTATCAAATTTGGCAGATCGAATAAGTCTGCTAAAAGAAGAGTCCACAGCAAGTCCCATCCTTCTAACTTAAAAAGCAACGAAGTTATGGCATTTCCGATCAATCAGTTATATGGCAGCTATAGGATATAGTTGACCGATCCCGGCCGTTCCGACTTATATACTGCCTGCAAAGGAAAGAAGGATGTGTGCAAAGTTTGAAGTCGATAGCTTTAAAACTGAGAGACTAGTTTGCGTAGAAACAGACAGACAGACGGACAGACGGACATGCTTATATCGACTCAGGAGGTGATCCTGATCAAGAATATATATACTTTATAGGGTCGGAGATGTCTCCTTCACTGCGTTGCACACTTTTGACCAAAATTATAATTCCCTCTGCAAGGGTATAACAAGAATGGAAAGCTAACTTCGGGCGGAGCCGAAGTTGATATACCCTTGCAGATATGTGGCAGCTTATATTATTAGATATATATCGGATCTTATATAGTCGGCCGATCCTTATAAAACTCGGCAGATCAAATTAGTTTGCCGAAAGTAGAATCCATACAAAGTCCCAGTCTTCTAACTTAAAAAACAACAGAGATATGGCATTTCCGATCAATCAGTTATATGGCAGCTATAGGATATAGTCGGCCGATCCTTATGAAATTTGACAGATCAAATAGGTCTGCTAAAAGAAGAGTCCACAGTAAGTTCCATCCTTCTAACTTGAAAAACAACGAAGCTATGGCATTTCTTTATATTTAAGTCTTCATTGTTTGTCTCAACTAAAAACAAGAATGGAAAGCTAACTTCGGGCGGAGCCGAAGTTGATATACCCTTGCAGATATGTGGCAGCTTATATTATTAGATATATATCGGATCTTATATAGTCGGCCGATACTTATTAAACTCGGATCAAAATTAGTTTGCCGAAAGTAGAATCCATACAAAGTCCCAGTCTTCTAACTTAAAAAACAACAGAGATATGGCATTTCCGATCAATCAGTTATATGGCAGCTATAGGATATAGTTGGCCGATCCTTATGAAACTCGGCAGATCGAATAAGTCTGCTAAAAGAGGAGTCCACAGCAAGTCCCATCCTTTTCACTTAAAAAACAACGAAGTTATGGCATTTCCGATCAATCAGTTATATGGCAGCTATAGGATATAGTCGGCCGATCCTTATGAAATTTGGCAGATCGAATAAGTCTGCTAAAAGAGGAGTCCACAGCAAGTCCCATCCTTCTAACTTAAAAAGCAACGAAGTTATGGCATTTCCGATCAATCAGTTATATGGCAGCTATAGGATATAGTTGACCGATCCCGGCCGTTCCGACTTATATACTGCCTGCAAAGAAAAGAAGGATGTGTGCAAAGTTTGAAGTCGATAGCTTTAAAACTGAGAGACTAGTTTGCGTAGAAACAGACAGACAGACGGACAGACGGACATGCTTATATCGACTCAGGAGGTGATCCTGATCAAGAATATATATACTTTATAGGGTCGGAGATGTCTCCTTCACTGCGTTGCACACTTTTGACCAAAATTATAATTCCCTCTGCAAGGGTATAACAAGAATGGAAAGCTAACTTCGGGCGGAGCCGAAGTTGATATACCCTTGCAGATATGTGGCAGCTTATATTATTAGATATATATCGGATCTTATATAGTCGGCCGATCCTTATAAAACTCGGCAGATCAAATTAGTTTGCCGAAAGTAGAATCCATACAAAGTCCCAGTCTTCTAACTTAAAAAACAACAGAGATATGGCATTTCCGATCAATCAGTTATATGGCAGCTATAGGATATAGTCGGCCGATCCTTATGAAATTTGACAGATCAAATAGGTCTGCTAAAAGAAGAGTCCACAGTAAGTTCCATCCTTCTAACTTGAAAAACAACGAAGCTATGGCATTTCTTTATATTTAAGTCTTCATTGTTTGTCTCAACTAAAAACAAGAATGGAAAGCTAACTTCGGGCGGAGCCGAAGTTGATATACCCTTGCAGATATGTGGCAGCTTATATTATTAGATATATATCGGATCTTATATAGTCGGCCGATACTTATTAAACTCGGATCAAAATTAGTTTGCCGAAAGTAGAATCCATACAAAGTCCCAGTCTTCTAACTTAAAAAACAACAGAGATATGGCATTTCCGATCAATCAGTTATATGGCAGCTATAGGATATAGTTGGCCGATCCTTATGAAACTCGGCAGATCGAATAAGTCTGCTAAAAGAGGAGTCCACAGCAAGTCCCATCCTTTTCACTTAAAAAACAACGAAGTTATGGCATTTCCGATCAATCAGTTATATGGCAGCTATAGGATATAGTCGGCCGATCCTTATCAAATTTGGCAGATCGAATAAGTCTGCTAAAAGAAGAGTCCACAGCAAGTCCCATCCTTCTAACTTAAAAAGCAACGAAGTTATGGCATTTCCGATCAATCAGTTATATGGCAGCTATAGGATATAGTTGACCGATCCCGGCCGTTCCGACTTATATACTGCCTGCAAAGGAAAGAAGGATGTGTGCAAAGTTTGAAGTCGATAGCTTTAAAACTGAGAGACTAGTTTGCGTAGAAACAGACAGACAGACGGACAGACGGACATGCTTATATCGACTCAGGAGGTGATCCTGATCAAGAATATATATACTTTATAGGGTCGGAGATGTCTCCTTCACTGCGTTGCACACTTTTGACCAAAATTATAATTCCCTCTGCAAGGGTATAACAAGAATGGAAAGCTAACTTCGGGCGGAGCCGAAGTTGATATACCCTTGCAGATATGTGGCAGCTTATATTATTAGATATATATCGGATCTTATATAGTCGGCCGATCCTTATAAAACTCGGCAGATCAAATTAGTTTGCCGAAAGTAGAATCCATACAAAGTCCCAGTCTTCTAACTTAAAAAACAACAGAGATATGGCATTTCCGATCAATCAGTTATATGGCAGCTATAGGATATAGTCGGCCGATCCTTATGAAATTTGACAGATCAAATAGGTCTGCTAAAAGAAGAGTCCACAGTAAGTTCCATCCTTCTAACTTGAAAAACAACGAAGCTATGGCATTTCTTTATATTTAAGTCTTCATTGTTTGTCTCAACTAAAAACAAGAATGGAAAGCTAACTTCGGGCGGAGCCGAAGTTGATATACCCTTGCAGATATGTGGCAGCTTATATTATTAGATATATATCGGATCTTATATAGTCGGCCGATACTTATTAAACTCGGATCAAAATTAGTTTGCCGAAAGTAGAATCCATACAAAGTCCCAGTCTTCTAACTTAAAAAACAACAGAGATATGGCATTTCCGATCAATCAGTTATATGGCAGCTATAGGATATAGTTGGCCGATCCTTATGAAACTCGGCAGATCGAATAAGTCTGCTAAAAGAGGAGTCCACAGCAAGTCCCATCCTTTTCACTTAAAAAACAACGAAGTTATGGCATTTCCGATCAATCAGTTATATGGCAGCTATAGGATATAGTCGGCCGATCCTTATGAAATTTGGCAGATCGAATAAGTCTGCTAAAAGAAGAGTCCACAGCAAGTCCCAACCTTATAACTTTAAAAACAACAGAGATATGGCATTTCCGATCAATCAGTTATATGGCAGCTATAGGATATAGTCGGCCGATCCTTATGAAATTTGGCAGATCGAATAAGTCTGCTAAAAGAAGAGTCAACAGCAAGTTCCATCCGTCTAACTTGAAAAACAACGAAGTTATGGCATTTCCGATCAATCAGTTATATGGCAGCTATAGGATATAGTTGACCGATCCCGGCCGTTCCGACTTATATACTGCCTGCAAAGGAAAGAAGGATGTGTGCAAAGTTTGAAGTCGATAGCTTTAAAACTGAGAGACTAGTTTGCGTAGAAACAGACAGACAGTCGGACAGACGGACAGACGGACAGACGGACAGACGGACATGCTTATATCGACTCAGGAGGTGATCAATCAGTTATATGGCAGCTATAGGATATAGTCGGCCGATCCTTATGAAATTTGGCAGATCGAATAAGTCTGCTAAAAGAGGAGTCTACAGCAAGTCCCATCCTTCTAACTTTAAAAACAACAAAGTTACGGCCTTTCCGATCAATCAGTTATATGGCAGCTATAGGATATAGTCGGCCGATCCTTATGAAATGTGGCAGATCGAAAAGGTCTGCTAAAAGAGGAGTCCACAGCAAGTCCCATCCTTTTCACTTAAAAAACAACGAAGTTATGGCATTTCCGATCAATCAGTTATATGGCAGCTATAGGATATAGTCGGCCGATCCTTATGAAATTTGGCAGATCGAATAAGTCTGCTAAAAGAGGAGTCCACAGCAAGTCCCATCCTTTTCACTTAAAAAACAACGAAGTTATGGCATTTCCGATCAATCAGTTATATGGCAGCTATAGGATATAGTTGACCGATCCCGGCCGTTCCGACTTATATACTGCCTGCAAAGGAAGGAAGGATGTGTTCAAAGTTTGAAGTCGATAGCTTTAAAACTGAGAGACTAGTTTGCGTAGAAACAGACAGACAGACGGACAGACGGACATGCTTATATCGACTCAGGAGGTGATCCTGATCAAGAATATATATACTTTATAGGGTCGGAGATGTCTCCTTCACTGCGTTGCACACTTTTGACCAAAATTATAATTCCCTCTGCAAGGGTATAACAAGAATGGAAAGCTAACTTCGGGCGGAGCCGAAGTTGATATACCCTTGCAGATATGTGGCAGCTTATATTATTAGATATATATCGGATCTTATATAGTCGGCCGATCCTTATAAAACTCGGCAGATCAAATTAGTTTGCCGAAAGTAGAATCCATACAAAGTCCCAGTCTTCTAACTTAAAAAACAACAGAGATATGGCATTTCCGATCAATCAGTTATATGGCAGCTATAGGATATAGTCGGCCGATCCTTATGAAATTTGACAGATCAAATAGGTCTGCTAAAAGAAGAGTCCACAGTAAGTTCCATCCTTCTAACTTGAAAAACAACGAAGCTATGGCATTTCTTTATATTTAAGTCTTCATTGTTTGTCTCAACTAAAAACAAGAATGGAAAGCTAACTTCGGGCGGAGCCGAAGTTGATATACCCTTGCAGATATGTGGCAGCTTATATTATTAGATATATATCGGATCTTATATAGTCGGCCGATACTTATTAAACTCGGATCAAAATTAGTTTGCCGAAAGTAGAATCCATACAAAGTCCCAGTCTTCTAACTTAAAAAACAACAGAGATATGGCATTTCCGATCAATCAGTTATATGGCAGCTATAGGATATAGTTGGCCGATCCTTATGAAACTCGGCAGATCGAATAAGTCTGCTAAAAGAGGAGTCCACAGCAAGTCCCATCCTTTTCACTTAAAAAACAACGAAGTTATGGCATTTCCGATCAATCAGTTATATGGCAGCTATAGGATATAGTCGGCCGATCCTTATGAAATTTGGCAGATCGAATAAGTCTGCTAAAAGAGGAGTCCACAGCAAGTCCCATCCTTCTAACTTAAAAAGCAACGAAGTTATGGCATTTCCGATCAATCAGTTATATGGCAGCTATAGGATATAGTTGACCGATCCCGGCCGTTCCGACTTATATACTGCCTGCAATGGAAAGAAGGATGTGTGCAAAGTTTGAAGTCGATAGCTTTAAAACTGAGAGACTAGTTTGCGTAGAAACAGACAGACAGACGGACAGACGGACATGCTTATATCGACTCAGGAGGTGATCCTGATCAAGAATATATATACTTTATAGGGTCGGAGATGTCTCCTTCACTGCGTTGCACACTTTTGACCAAAATTATAATTCCCTCTGCAAGGGTATAACAAGAATGGAAAGCTAACTTCGGGCGGAGCCGAAGTTGATATACCCTTGCAGATATGTGGCAGCTTATATTATTAGATATATATCGGATCTTATATAGTCGGCCGATCCTTATAAAACTCGGCAGATCAAATTAGTTTGCCGAAAGTAGAATCCATACAAAGTCCCAGTCTTCTAACTTAAAAAACAACAGAGATATGGCATTTCCGATCAATCAGTTATATGGCAGCTATAGGATATAGTCGGCCGATCCTTATGAAATTTGACAGATCAAATAGGTCTGCTAAAAGAAGAGTCCACAGTAAGTTCCATCCTTCTAACTTGAAAAACAACGAAGCTATGGCATTTCTTTATATTTAAGTCTTCATTGTTTGTCTCAACTAAAAACAAGAATGGAAAGCTAACTTCGGGCGGTGCCGAAGTTGATATACCCTTGCAGATATGTGGCAGCTTATATTATTAGATATATATCGGATCTTATATAGTCGGCCGATCCTTATTAAACTCGGCAGATCAAATTAGTTTGCCGAAAGTAGAATCCATACAAAGTCCCAGTCTTCTAACTTAAAAAACAACAGAGATATGGCATTTCCGATCAATCAGTTATATGGCAGCTATAGGATATAGTCGGCCGATCCTTATGAAATTTGGCAGATCGAATAAGTCTGCTAAAAGAAGAGTCCACAGCAAGTCCCATCCTTCTAACTTAAAAAACAACAGAGATATGGCATTTCCGATCAATCAGTTATATGACAGCTATAGGATATAGTCGGCCGATCCTTATGAAATTTGGCAGATCGAATAAGTCTGCTAAAAGAGGAGTCCACAGCAAGTTTCAACATTCTAACTTTAAAAACAACGAAGTTATGGCATTTCCGATCAATCAGTTATATGGCAGCTATAGGATATAGTTGACCGATCCCGGCCGTTCCGACTTATATACTGCCTGCAAAGGAAAGAAGGATGTGTGCAAAGTTTGAAGTCGATAGCTTTAAAACTGAGAGACTAGTTTGCGTAGAAACAGACAGACAGACGGACAGACGGACAGACGGACAGACGGACAGACGGACATGCTTATATCGACTCAGGAGGTGATCCTGATCAAGAATATATATACTTTATAGGGTCGGAGATGTCTCCTTCACTGCGTTGCACACTTTTGACCAAAATTATAATACCCTCTGCAAGGGTATAACAAGAATGGAAAGCTAACTTCGGGCGGAGCCGAAGTTGATATACCCTTGCAGATAAGTGGCAGCTTAAATTATTAGATATATATCGGATCTTATATAGTCGGCCGATCCTTATAAAACTCTGCAGATCAAATTAGTTTGCCGAAAGTAGAATCCATACAAAGTCCCAGTCTTCTAACTTAAAAAACAACAGAGATATGGCATTTCCGATCAATCAGTTATATGGCAGCTATAGGATATAGTCGGCCGATCCTTATGAAATTTGGCAGATCGAATAAGTCTGCTAAAAGAAGAGTCCACAGCAAGTCCCAACCTTATAACTTTAAAAACAACAGAGATATGGCATTTCCGATCAATCAGTTATATGGCAGCTATAGGATATAGTCGGCCGATCCTTATGAAATTTGGCAGATCGAATAAGTCTGCTAAAAGAAGAGTCCACAGCAAGTTCCATCCGTCTAACTTGAAAAACAACGAAGTTATGGCATTTCCGATCAATCAGTTATATGGCAGCTATAGGATATAGTTGACCGATCCCGGCCGTTCCGACTTATATACTGCCTGCAAAGGAAAGAAGGATGTGTGCAAAGTTTGAAGTCGATAGCTTTAAAACTGAGAGACTAGTTTGCGTAGAAACAGACAGACAGACGGACAGACGGACAGACGGACCGACGGACAGACGGACAGACGGACAGACGGACATGCTTATATCGACTCAGGAGGTGATCCTGATCAAGAATATATATACTTTATGGGGTCGGAGATGTCTCCTTCACTGCGTTGCACACTTTTGACCAAAATTATAATACCCTCTGCAAGGGTATAATAATAAGAAAAAAAAAAAAAAAAAAAAAAAAAAAAAAAAAAAAACAAATAAAACACAACTAAAGAATGGAAAGCTAACTTCGGGCGGAGCCGAAGTTGATATACCCTTGCAGATATGTGGCAGCTTATATTATTAGATATATATCGGATCTTATATAGTCGGCCGATCCTTATTAAACTCAGCAGATCAAATTAGTTTGCCGAAAGTAGAATCCATACAAAGTCCCAGTCTTCTAACTTAAAAAACAACAGAGATATGGCATTTCCGATCAATCAGTTATATGGCAGCTATAGGATATAGTTGGCCGATCCTTATGAAACTCGGCAGATCGAATAAGTCTGCTAAAAGAGGAGTCCACAGCAAGTCCCATCCTTCTAACTTAAAAAACAACGAAGTTATGGCATTTCCGATCAATCAGTTATATGGCAGCTATAGGATATAGTCGGCCGATCCTTATGAAATTTGCAGATCGAATAAGTCTGCTAAAAGAGGAGTCCACAGCAAGTCCCATCCTTCTAACTTAAAAAACAACGAAGTTATGGCATTTCCGATCAATCAGTTATATGGCAGCTATAGGATATAGTTGACCGATCCCGGCCGTTCCGACTTATATACTGCCTGCAAAGGAAAGAAGGATGTGTGCAAAGTTTGAAGTCGATAGCTTTAAAACTGAGAGACTAGTTTGCGTAGAAACAGACAGACAGACGGACAGACGGACAGACGGACATGCTTATATCGACTCAGGAGGTGATCCTGATCAAGAATATATATACTTTATAGGGTCGGAGATGTCTCCTTCACTGCGTTGCACACTTTTGACCAAAATTATAATACCCTCTGCAAGGGTATAACAAGAATGGAAAGCTAACTTCGGGCGGAGCCGAAGTTGATATACCCTTGCAGATATGTGGCAGCTTATATTATTAGATATATATCGGATCTTATATAGTCGGCCGATACTTATTAAACTCGGATCAAAATTAGTTTGCCGAAAGTAGAATCCATACAAAGTCCCAGTCTTCTAACTTAAAAAACAACAGAGATATGGCATTTCCGATCAATCAGTTATATGGCAGCTATAGGATATAGTTGGCCTATCCTTATGAAACTCGGCAGATCGAATAAGTCTGCTAAAAGAGGAGTCCACAGCAAGTCCTATCCTTCTAACTTTAAAAACAACGAAGTTATGGCATTTCCGATCAATCAGTTATATGGCAGCTATAGGATATAGTCGGCCGATCCTTATGAAATTTGGCAGATCGAATAAGTCTGCTAAAAGAGGAGTCCACAGCAAGTCCCATCCTTCTAACTTAAAAAACAACGAAGTTATGGCATTTCCGATCAATCAGTTATATGGCAGCTATAGGATATAGTTGACCGATCCCGGCCGTTCCGACTTATATACTGCCTGCAAAGGAAAGAAGGATGTGTGCAAAGTTTGAAGTCGATAGCTTAAAAACTGAGAGACTAGTTTGCGTAGAAACAGACAGACAGACGGACAGACGGACAGACGGACATGCTTATATCGACTCAGGAGGTGATCCTGATCAAGAATATATGTACTTTATAGGGTCGGAGATGTCTCCTTCACTGCGTTGCACACTTTTGACCAAAATTATAATACCCTCTGCAAGGGTATAACAAGAATGGAAAGCTAACTTCGGGCGGAGCCGAAGTTGATATACCCTTGCAGATATGTGGCAGCTTATATTATTAGATATATATCGGATCTTATATAGTCGGCCGATCCTTATTAAACTCAGCAGATCAAATTAGATTGCCGAAAGTAGAATCCATACAAAGTCCCAGTCTTCTAACTTAAAAAACAACAGAGATATGGCATTTCCGATCAATCAGTTATATGGCAGCTATAGGATATAGTTGGCCGATCCTTATGAAACTCGGCAGATCGAATAAGTCTGCTAAAAGAGGAGTCCACAGCAAGTCCCATCCTTTTCACTTAAAAAACAACGAAGTTATGGCATTTCCGATCAATCAGTTATATGGCAGCTATAGAATATAGTCGGCCGATCCTTATGAAATTTGGCAGATCGAATAAGTCTGCTAAAAGAAGAGTCCACAGCAAGTCCTGTCCTTCTAACTTTAAAAACAACGAAGTTATGGCATTTCCGATCAATCAGTTATATGGCAGCTATAGGATATAGTCGGCCGATCCTTATGAAATTTGGCAGATCGAACAAGTCTGCTAAAAGAGGAGTCTACAGCTAGTCCCATCCTTCTAACTTAAAAAACAACGAAGTTATGGCATTTCCGATCAATCAGTTATATGGCAGCTATAGGATATAGTTGACCGATCCCGGCCGTTCCGACTTATATACTGCCTGCAAAGGAAAGAAGGATGTGTGCAAAGTTTGAAGTCGATAGCTTAAAAACTGAGAGACTAGTTTGCGTAGAAACAGACAGACAGACGGACAGACGGACAGACGGACAGACGGACATGCTTATATCGACTCAGGAGGTGATCCTGATCAAGAATATATATACTTTATAGGGTCGGAGATGTCTCCTTCACTGCGTTGCACACTTTTGACCAAAATTATAATACCCTCTGCAAGGGTATAACAAGAATGGAAAGCTAACTTCGGGCGGAGCCGAAGTTGATATACCCTTGCAGATATGTGGCAGCTTATATTATTAGATATATATCGGATCTTATATAGTCGGCCGATCCTTATTAAACTCAGCAGATCAAATTAGTTTGCCGAAAGTAGAATCCATACAAAGTCCCAGTCTTCTAACTTAAAAAACAACGAAGTTATGGCATTTCCGATCAATCAGTTATATGGCAGCTATAGAATATAGTCGGCCGATCCTTATGAAATTTGGCAGAACGAATAAGTCTGCTAAAAGAGGAGTCCACAGCAAGTCCCATCCTTCTAACTTTAAAAACAACAAAGTTATGGCATTTCCGATCAATCAGTTATATGGCAGCTATAGGATATAGTTGACCGATCCCGGCCGTTCCGACTTATATACTGCCTGCAAAGGAAAGAAGGATGTGTGCAAAGTTTGAAGTCGATAGCTTTAAAACTGAGAGACTAGTTTGCGTAGAAACAGACAGACAGACGGACAGACGGACATGCTTATATCGACTCAGGAGGTGATCCTGATCAAGAATATATATACTTTATAGGGTCGGAGATGTCTCCTTCACTGCGTTGCACACTTTTGACCAAAATTATAATTCCCTCTGCAAGGGTATAACAAGAATGGAAAGCTAACTTCGGGCGGAGCCGAAGTTGATATACCCTTGCAGATATGTGGCAGCTTATATTATTAGATATATATCGGATCTTATATAGTCGGCCGATCCTTATTAAACTCAGCAGATCAAATTAGTTTGCCGAAAGTAGAATCCATACAAAGTCCCAGTCTTCTAACTTAAAAACAAAAAAAAGAAACCCACACCCACCTTATAACTTAAAACAACAGAGATATGGCATTTCCGATCAATCAGTTATATGGCAGCTATAGGATATAGTCGGCCGATCCTTAAGAAATTTGGCAGATCGAATGAGTCTGCTAAAAGAGGAGTCTACAGCTAGTCCCATCCTTCTAACTTAAAAAACAACGAAGTTATGGCATTTCCGATCAATCAGTTATATGGCAGCTATAGGATATAGTTGACCGATCCCGGCCGTTCCGACTTATATACTGCCTGCAAAGGAAAGAAGGATGTGTGCAAAGTTTGAAGTCGATAGCTTTAAAACTGAGAGACTAGTTTGCGTAGAAACAGACAGACAGACGGACAGACGGACAGACGGACAGACGGACATGCTTATATCGACTCAGGAGGTGATCCTGATCAAGAATATATATACTTTATAGGGTCGGAGATGTCTCCTTCACTGCGTTGCACACTTTTGACCAAAATTATAATTCCCTCTGCAAGGGTATAACAAGAATGGAAAGCTAACTTCGGGCGGAGCCGAAGTTGATATACCCTTGCAGATATGTGGCAGCTTATATTATTAGATATATATCGGATCTTATATAGTCGCCGATCCTTATAAAACTCGGCAGATCAAATTAGTTTGCCGAAAGTAGAATCCATACAAAGTCCCAGTCTTCTAACTTAAAAAACAACAGAGATATGGCATTTCCGATCAATCAGTTATATGGCAGCTATAGGATATAGTCGGCCGATCCTTAAGAAATTTGGCAGATCGAATGAGTCTGCTAAAAGAGGAGTCCACAGCAAGTCCCATCCTTCTAACTTAAAAAACAACGAAGTTATGGCATTTCCGATCAATCAGTTATATGGCAGCTATAGGATATAGTCGGCCGATCCTCTGAAATTTGGCAGATCGAATAGGTCTGCTAAAAGAGGAGTCCACAGCAAGTCCCATCCTTCTTACTTAAAAAATAACGAAGTTATGGCATTTCCGATCAATCAGTTATATGGCAGCTATAGGATATAGTCGGCCGATCCTTATGAAATTTGACAGATCAAATAGGTCTGCTAAAAGAAGAGTCCACAGTAAGTTCCATCCTTCTAACTTGAAAAACAACGAAGCTATGGCATTTCTTTATATTTAAGTCATCATTGTTTGTCTCAACTAAAAACAAGAATGGAAAGCTAACTTCGGGCGGAGCCGAAGTTGATATACCCTTGCAGATATGTGGCAGCTTATATTATTAGATATATATCGGATCTTATATAGTCGCCGATCCTTATAAAACTCGGCAGATCAAATTAGTTTGCCGAAAGTAGAATCCATACAAAGTCCCAGTCTTCTAACTTAAAAAACAACAGAGATATGGCATTTCCGATCAATCAGTTATATGGCAGCTATAGGATATAGTCGGCCGATCCTTAAGAAATTTGGCAGATCGAATGAGTCTGCTAAAAGAGGAGTCTACAGCTAGTCCCATCCTTCTAACTTAAAAAACAACGAAGTTATGGCATTTCCGATCAATCAGTTATATGGCAGCTATAGGATATAGTTGACCGATCCCGGCCGTTCCGACTTATATACTGCCTGCAAAGGAAAGAAGGATGTGTGCAAAGTTTGAAGTCGATAGCTTTAAAACTGAGAGACTAGTTTGCGTAGAAACAGACAGACAGACGGACAGACGGACATGCTTATATCGACTCAGGAGGTGATCCTGATCAAGAATATATATACTTTATAGGGTCGGAGATGTCTCCTTCACTGCGTTGCACACTTTTGACCAAAATTATAATTCCCTCTGCAAGGGTATAACAAGAATGGAAAGCTAACTTCGGGCGGAGCCGAAGTTGATATACCCTTGCAGATATGTGGCAGCTTATATTATTAGATATATATCGGATCTTATATAGTCGCCGATCCTTATAAAACTCGGCAGATCAAATTAGTTTGCCGAAAGTAGAATCCATACAAAGTCCCAGTCTTCTAACTTAAAAAACAACAGAGATATGGCATTTCCGATCAATCAGTTATATGGCAGCTATAGGATATAGTTGGCCGATCCTTATGAAACTCGGCAGATCGAATAAGTCTGCTAAAAGAGGAGTCCACAGCAAGTCCCATCCTTTTAACTTAAAAAACAACGAAGTTATGGCATTTCCGATCAATCAGTTATATGGCAGCTATAGGATATAGTCGGCCGATCCTTATGAAATTTGGCAGATCGAATAAGTCTGCTAAAAGAAGAGTCCACAGCAAGTCCTGTCCTTCTAACTTTAAAAACAACGAAGTTATGGCATTTCCGATCAATCAGTTATATGGCAGCTATAGGATATAGTCGGCCGATCCTTATGAAATTTGGCAGATCGAATAAGTCTGCTAAAAGAGGAGTCCACAGCAAGTCCCATCCTTCTAACTTAAAAAACAACGAAGTTATGGCATTTCCGATCAATCAGTTATATGGCAGCTATAGGATATAGTTGACCGATCCCGGCCGTTCCGACTTATATACTGCCTGCAAAGGAAAGAAGGATGTGTGCAAAGTTTGAAGTCGATAGCTTTAAAACTGAGAGACTAGTTTGCGTAGAAACAGACAGACAGACGGACAGACGGACAGACGGACAGACGGACATGCTTATATCGACTCAGGAGGTGATCCTGATCAAGAATATATATACTTTATAGGGTCGGAGATGTCTCCTTCACTGCGTTGCACACTTTTGACCAAAATTATAATACCCTCTGCAAGGGTATAACAAGAATGGAAAGCTAACTTCGGGCGGAGCCGAAGTTGATATACCCTTGCAGATATGTGGCAGCTTATATTATTAGATATATATCGGATCTTATATAGTCGGCCGATCCTTATTAAACTCAGCAGATCAAATTAGTTTGCCGAAAGTAGAATCCATACAAAGTCCCAGTCTTCTAACTTAAAAAACAACGAAGTTATGGCATTTCCGATCAATCAGTTATATGGCAGCTATAGAATATAGTCGGCCGATCCTTATGAAATTTGGCAGATCGAATAAGTCTGCTAAAAGAGGAGTCCACAGCAAGTCCCATCCTTCTAACTTAAAAAACAACAAAGTTATGGCATTTCCGATCAATCAGTTATATGGCAGCTATAGGATATAGTTGACCGATCCCGGCCGTTCCGACTTATATACTGCCTGCAAAGGAAAGAAGGATGTGTGCAAAGTTTGAAGTCGATAGCTTTAAAACTGAGAGACTAGTTTGCGTAGAAACAGACAGACAGACGGACAGACGGACATGCTTATATCGACTCAGGAGGTGATCCTGATCAAGAATATATATACTTTATAGGGTCGGAGATGTCTCCTTCACTGCGTTGCACACTTTTGACCAAAATTATAATTCCCTCTGCAAGGGTATAACAAGAATGGAAAGCTAACTTCGGGCGGAGCCGAAGTTGATATACCCTTGCAGATATGTGGCAGCTTATATTATTAGATATATATCGGATCTTATATAGTCGGCCGATCCTTATTAAACTCAGCAGATCAAATTAGTTTGCCGAAAGTAGAATCCATACAAAGTCCCAGTCTTCTAACTTAAAAAACAACAGAGATATGGCATTTCCGATCAATCAGTTATATGGCAGCTATAGGATATAGTCGGCCGATCCTTAAGAAATTTGGCAGATCGAATGAGTCTGCTAAAAGAGGAGTCCACAGCAAGTCCCATCCTTCTAACTTAAAAAACAACGAAGTTATGGCATTTCCGATCAATCAGTTATATGGCAGCTATAGGATATAGTTGACCGATCCCGGCCGTTCCGACTTATATACTGCCTGCAAAGGAAAGAAGGATGTGTGCAAAGTTTGAAGTCGATAGCTTTAAAACTGAGAGACTAGTTTGCGTAGAAACAGACAGACAGACGGACAGACGGACAGACGGACAGACGGACATGCTTATATCGACTCAGGAGGTGATCCTGATCAAGAATATATATACTTTATAGGGTCGGAGATGTCTCCTTCACTGCGTTGCACACTTTTGACCAAAATTATAATTCCCTCTGCAAGGGTATAACAAGAATGGAAAGCTAACTTCGGGCGGAGCCGAAGTTGATATACCCTTGCAGATATGTGGCAGCTTATATTATTAGATATATATCGGATCTTATATAGTCGCCGATCCTTATAAAACTCGGCAGATCAAATTAGTTTGCCGAAAGTAGAATCCATACAAAGTCCCAGTCTTCTAACTTAAAAAACAACAGAGATATGGCATTTCCGATCAATCAGTTATATGGCAGCTATAGGATATAGTCGGCCGATCCTTAAGAAATTTGGCAGATCGAATAAGTCTGCTAAAAGAGGAGTCCACAGCAAGTCCCATCCTTCTAACTTAAAAAACAACGAAGTTATGGCATTTCCGATCAATCAGTTATATGGCAGCTATAGGATATAGTCGGCCGATCCTCTGAAATTTGGCAGATCGAATAGGTCTGCTAAAAGAGGAGTCCACAGCAAGTCCCATCCTTCTTACTTAAAAAATAACGAAGTTATGGCATTTCCGATCAATCAGTTATATGGCAGCTATAGGATATAGTCGGCCGATCCTTATGAAATTTGACAGATCAAATAGGTCTGCTAAAAGAAGAGTCCACAGTAAGTTCCATCCTTCTAACTTGAAAAACAACGAAGCTATGGCATTTCTTTATATTTAAGTCATCATTGTTTGTCTCAACTAAAAACAAGAATGGAAAGCTAACTTCGGGCGGAGCCGAAGTTGATATACCCTTGCAGATATGTGGCAGCTTATATTATTAGATATATATCGGATCTTATATAGTCGCCGATCCTTATAAAACTCGGCAGATCAAATTAGTTTGCCGAAAGTAGAATCCATACAAAGTCCCAGTCTTCTAACTTAAAAAACAACAGAGATATGGCATTTCCGATCAATCAGTTATATGGCAGCTATAGGATATAGTCGGCCGATCCTTAAGAAATTTGGCAGATCGAATGAGTCTGCTAAAAGAGGAGTCCACAGCAAGTCCCATCCTTCTAACTTAAAAAACAACGAAGTTATGGCATTTCCGATCAATCAGTTATATGGCAGCTATAGGATATAGTTGACCGATCCCGGCCGTTCCGACTTATATACTGCCTGCAAAGGAAAGAAGGATGTGTGCAAAGTTTGAAGTCGATAGCTTTAAAACTGAGAGACTAGTTTGCGTAGAAACAGACAGACAGACGGACAGACGGACATGCTTATATCGACTCAGGAGGTGATCCTGATCAAGAATATATATACTTTATAGGGTCGGAGATGTCTCCTTCACTGCGTTGCACACTTTTGACCAAAATTATAATTCCCTCTGCAAGGGTATAACAAGAATGGAAAGCTAACTTCGGGCGGAGCCGAAGTTGATATACCCTTGCAGATATGTGGCAGCTTATATTATTAGATATATATCGGATCTTATATAGTCGCCGATCCTTATAAAACTCGGCAGATCAAATTAGTTTGCCGAAAGTAGAATCCATACAAAGTCCCAGTCTTCTAACTTAAAAAACAACAGAGATATGGCATTTCCGATCAATCAGTTATATGGCAGCTATAGGATATAGTCGGCCGATCCTTAAGAAATTTGGCAGATCGAATGAGTCTGCTAAAAGAGGAGTCCACAGCAAGTCCCATCCTTCTAACTTAAAAAACAACGAAGTTATGGCATTTCCGATCAATCAGTTATATGGCAGCTATAGGATATAGTCGGCCGATCCTCTGAAATTTGGCAGATCGAATAGGTCTGCTAAAAGAGGAGTCCACAGCAAGTCCCATCCTTCTTACTTAAAAAATAACGAAGTTATGGCATTTCCGATCAATCAGTTATATGGCAGCTATAGGATATAGTCGGCCGATCCTTATGAAATTTGACAGATCAAATAGGTCTGCTAAAAGAAGAGTCCACAGTAAGTTCCATCCTTCTAACTTGAAAAACAACGAAGCTATGGCATTTCTTTATATTTAAGTCATCATTGTTTGTCTCAACTAAAAACAAGAATGGAAAGCTAACTTCGGGCGGAGCCGAAGTTGATATACCCTTGCAGATATGTGGCAGCTTATATTATTAGATATATATCGGATCTTATATAGTCGGCCGATCCTTATTAAACTCGGATCAAAATTAGTTTGCCGAAAGTAGAATCCATACAAAGTCCCAGTCTTCTAACTTAAAAAACAACAGAGATATGGCATTTCCGATCAATCAGTTATATGGCAGCTATAGGATATAGTTGGCCGATCCTTATTAATCTCTGCATATCGAATAAGTCTGCTAAAAGAGGAGTCAACATCAAGTCCCATCCTTCTCACTTAAAAAACAACGAAGTTATGGCATTTCCGATCAATCAGTTATATGGCAGCTATAGGATATAGTCGCCCGATCCTTATGAAATTTGGAAGATCGAATAAGTCTGCTAAAAGAGGAGTCCACAGCAAGTCCTATCCTTCTAACTTAAAAAATAACAGAGATATGGCATTTCGGATCAATCAGTTATATGGCAGCTATAGGATATAGTCGGCCGATCCTTATGAAATTTGGCAGATCGAATAAGTCTGCTAAAAGAGGAGTCCACAGCAAGTACCATCCTTCTAACTTAAAAAACAACGAAGTTATGGCATTTCCGATCAATCAGTTATATGGCAGCTATAGGATATAGTTGACCGATCCCGGCCGTTCCGACTTATATACTGCCTGCAAAGGAAAGAAGGATGTGTGCAAAGTTTGAAGTCGATAGCTTTAAAACTGAGAGACTAGTTTGCGTAGAAACAGACAGACAGACGGACAGACGGACAGACGGACATGCTTATATCGACTCAGGAGGTGATCCTGATCAAGAATATATATACTTTATAGGGTCGGAGATGTCTCCTTCACTGCGTTGCACACTTTTGACCAAAATTATAATACCCTCTGCAAGGGTATAACAAGAATGGAAAGCTAACTTCGGGCGGAGCCGAAGTTGATATACCCTTGCAGATATGTGGCAGCTTATATTATTAGATATATATCGGATCTTATATAGTCGGCCGATCCTTATTAAACTCAGCAGATCAAATTAGTTTGCCGAAAGTAGAATCCATACAAAGTCCCAGTCTTCTAACTTAAAAAACAACAGAGATATGGCATTTCCGATCAATCAGTTATATGGCAGCTATAGGATATAGTCGGCCGATCCTCTGAAATTTGGCAGATCGAATAGGTCTGCTAAAAGAGGAGTCCACAGCAAGTCCCATCCTTCTTACTTAAAAAATAACGAAGTTATGGCATTTCCGATCAATCAGTTATATGGCAGCTATAGGATATAGTCGGCCGATCCTTATGAAATTTGACAGATCAAATAGGTCTGCTAAAAGAAGAGTCCACAGTAAGTTCCATCCTTCTAACTTAAAAAACAACGAAGTTATGGCATTTCCGATCAATCAGTTATATGGCAGCTATAGGATATAGTTGACCGATCCCGGCCGTTCCGACTTATATACTGCCTGCAAAGGAAAGAAGGATGTGTGCAAAGTTTGAAGTCGATAGCTTTAAAACTGAGAGACTAGTTTGCGTAGAAACAGACAGACAGACGGACAGACGGACAGACGGACATGCTTATATCGACTCAGGAGGTGATCCTGATCAAGAATATATATACTTTATAGGGTCGGAGATGTCTCCTTCACTGCGTTGCACACTTTTGACCAAAATTATAATACCCTCTGCAAGGGTATAACAAGAATGGAAAGCTAACTTCGGGCGGAGCCGAAGTTGATATACCCTTGCAGATATGTGGCAGCTTATATTATTAGATATATATCGGATCTTATATAGTCGGCCGATCCTTATTAAACTCAGCAGATCAAATTAGTTTGCCGAAAGTAGAATCCATACAAAGTCCCAGTCTTCTAACTTAAAAAACAACAGAGATATGGCATTTCCGATCAATCAGTTATATGGCAGCTATAGGATATAGTCGGCCGATCCTTATG
This sequence comes from Drosophila monieri, assembly GCA_035047585.1. Classification (NCBI taxonomy): domain Eukaryota; kingdom Metazoa; phylum Arthropoda; class Insecta; order Diptera; family Drosophilidae; genus Drosophila; species Drosophila monieri. The sequence goes on along the minus strand of JAWNPJ010000083.1, from coordinate 1,085,929 downwards.
AAATTTGGCAGATCGAATAGGTCTGCTAAAAGAGGAGTCCACAGCAAGTCCCATCCTTCTAACTTAAAAAATAACGAAGTTATGGCATTTCCGATCAATCAGTTATATGGCAGCTATAGGATATAGTCGGCCGATCCTTATGAAATTTGACAGATCGAATAGGTCTGCTAAAAGAAGAGTCCACAGTAAGTTCCATCCTTCTAACTTAAAAAACAACGAAGTTATGGCATTTCCGATCAATCAGTTATATGGCAGCTATAGGATATAGTTGACCGATCCCGGCCGTTCCGACTTATATACTGCCTGCAAAGGAAAGAAGGATGTGTGCAAAGTTTGAAGTCGATAGCTTTAAAACTGAGAGACTAGTTTGCGTAGAAACAGACAGACAGACGGACAGACGGACATGCTTATATCGACTCAGGAGGTGATCCTGATCAAGAATATATATACTTTATAGGGTCGGAGATGTCTCCTTCACTGCGTTGCACACTTTTGACCAAAATTATAATACCCTCTGCAAGGGTATAACAAGAATGGAAAGCTAACTTCGGGCGGAGCCGAAGTTGATATACCCTTGCAGATATGTGGCAGCTTATATTATTAGATATATATCGGATCTTATATAGTCGGCCGATCCTTATTAAACTCAGCAGATCAAATTAGTTTGCCGAAAGTAGAATCCATACAAAGTCCCAGTCTTCTAACTTAAAAAACAACAGAGATATGGCATTTCCGATCAATCAGTTATATGGCAGCTATAGGATATAGTCGGCCGATCCTTTGAAATTTGGCAGATCGAATAGGTCTGCTAAAAGAGGAGTCCACAGCAAGTCCCATCCTTCTAACTTAAAAAATAACGAAGTTATGGCATTTCCGATCAATCAGTTATATGGCAGCTATAGGATATAGTCGGCCGATCCTTATGAAATTTGACAGATCAAATAGGTCTGCTAAAAGAAGAGTCCACAGTAAGTTCCATCCTTCTAACTTAAAAAACAACGAAGTTATGGCATTTCCGATCAATCAGTTATATGGCAGCTATAGGATATAGTTGACCGATCCCGGCCGTTCCGACTTATATACTGCCTGCAAAGGAAAGAAGGATGTGTGCAAAGTTTGAAGTCGATAGCTTTAAAACTGAGAGACTAGTTTGCGTAGAAACAGACAGACAGACGGACAGACGGACAGACGGACATGCTTATATCGACTCAGGAGGTGATCCTGATCAAGAATATATATACTTTATAGGGTCGGAGATGTCTCCTTCACTGCGTTGCACACTTTTGACCAAAATTATAATACCCTCTGCAAGGGTATAACAAGAATGGAAAGAGTATAACAAGAATGGATTTGGCAGATCGAATAGGTCTGCTAAAAGAGGAGTCCACAGCAAGTCCCATCCTTCTTACTTAAAAAATAACGAAGTTATGGCATTTCCGATCAATCAGTTATATGGCAGCTATAGGATATAGTCGGCCGATCCTTATGAAATTTGGCAGATCGAATAGGTCTGCTAAAAGAAGAGTCCACAGTAAGTTCCATCCTTCTAACTTAAAAAACAACGAAGTTATGGCATTTCCGATCAATCAGTTATATGGCAGCTATAGGATATAGTTGACCGATCCCGGCCGTTCCGACTTATATACTGCCTGCAAAGGAAAGAAGGATGTGTGCAAAGTTTGAAGTCGATAGCTTTAAAACTGAGAGACTAGTTTGCGTAGAAACAGACAGACAGACGGACAGACGGACATGCTTATATCGACTCAGGAGGTGATCCTGATCAAGAATATATATACTTTATAGGGTCGGAGATGTCTCCTTCACTGCGTTGCACACTTTTGACCAAAATTATAATACCCTCTGCAAGGGTATAAAAAAAAAAAACAAGAATGGAAAGCTAACTTCGGGCGGAGCCGAAGTTGATATACCCTTGCAGATATGTGGCAGCTTATATTATTAGATATATATCGGATCTTATATAGTCGGCCGATCCTTATTAAACTCAGCAGATCAAATTAGTTTGCCGAAAGTAGAATCCATACAAAGTCCCAGTCTTCTAACTTAAAAAACAACAGAGATATGGCATTTCCGATCAATCAGTTATATGGCAGCTATAGGATATAGTCGGCCGATCCTTATGAAATTTGGCAGATCGAATAAGTCTGCTAAAAGAGGAGTCCACAGCAAGTCCCATCCTTCTTACTTAAAAAATAACGAAGTTATGGCATTTCCGATCAATCAGTTATATGGCAGCTATAGGATATAGTCGGCCGATCCTTATGAAATTTGACAGATCAAATAGGTCTGCTAAAAGAAGAGTCCACAGTAAGTTCCATCCTTCTAACTTAAAAAACAACGAAGTTATGGCATTTCCGATCAATCAGTTATATGGCAGCTATAGGATATAGTTGACCGATCCCGGCCGTTCCGACTTATATACTGCCTGCAAAGGAAAGAAGGATGTGTGCAAAGTTTGAAGTCGATAGCTTTAAAACTGAGAGACTAGTTTGCGTAGAAACAGACAGACAGACGGACAGACGGACAGACGGACATGCTTATATCGACTCAGGAGGTGATCCTGATCAAGAATATATATACTTTATAGGGTCGGAGATGTCTCCTTCACTGCGTTGCACACTTTTGACCAAAATTATAATACCCTCTGCAAGGGTATAACAAGAATGGAAAGCTAACTTCGGGCGGAGCCGAAGTTGATATACCCTTGCAGATATGTGGCAGCTTATATTATTAGATATATATCGGATCTTATATAGTCGGCCGATCCTTATTAAACTCAGCAGATCAAATTAGTTTGCCGAAAGTAGAATCCATACAAAGTCCCAGTCTTCTAACTTAAAAAACAACAGAGATATGGCATTTCCGATCAATCAGTTATATGGCAGCTATAGGATATAGTCGGCCGATCCTTTGAAATTTGGCAGATCGAATAAGTCTGCTAAAAGAGGAGTCCACAGCAAGTCCCATCCTTCTAACTTAAAAAATAACGAAGTTATGGCATTTCCGATCAATCAGTTATATGGCAGCTATAGGATATAGTCGGCCGATCCTTATGAAATTTGACAGATCAAATAGGTCTGCTAAAAGAAGAGTCCACAGTAAGTTCCATCCTTCTATCTTAAAAAACAACAAAGTTATGGCATTTCCGATCAATCAGTTATATGGCAGCTATAGGATATAGTTGACCGATCCCGGCCGTTCCGACTTATATACTGCCTGCAAAGGAAAGAAGGATGTGTGCAAAGTTTGAAGTCGATAGCTTTAAAACTGAGAGACTAGTTTGCGTAGAAACAGACAGACAGACGGACAGACGGACATGCTTATATCGACTCAGGAGGTGATCCTGATCAAGAATATATATACTTTATAGGGTCGGAGATGTCTCCTTCACTGCGTTGCACACTTTTGACCAAAATTATAATACCCTCTGCAAGGGTATAACAAGAATGGAAAGCTAACTTCGGGCGGAGCCGAAGTTGATATACCCTTGCAGATATGTGGCAGCTTATATTATTAGATATATATCGGATCTTATATAGTCGGCCGATCCTTATTAAACTCAGCAGATCAAATTAGTTTGCCGAAAGTAGAATCCATACAAAGTCCCAGTCTTCTAACTTAAAAAACAACAGAGATATGGCATTTCCGATCAATCAGTTATATGGCAGCTATAGGATATAGTCGGCCGATCCTTATGAAATTTGGCAGATCGAATAGGTCTGCTAAAAGAGGAGTCCACAGCAAGTCCCATCCTTCTAACTTAAAAAACAACGAAGTTATGGCATTTCCGATCAATCAGTTATATGGCAGCTATAGGATATAGTCGGCCGATCCTTATGAAATTTGACAGATCAAATAGGTCTGCTAAAAGAAGAGTCCACAGTAAGTTCCATCCTTCTAACTTAAAAAACAACGAAGTTATGGCATTTCCGATCAATCAGTTATATGGCAGCTATAGGATATAGTTGACCGATCCCGGCCGTTCCGACTTATATACTGCCTGCAAAGGAAAGAAGGATGTGTGCAAAGTTTGAAGTCGATAGCTTTAAAACTGAGAGACTAGTTTGCGTAGAAACAGACAGACAGACGGACAGACGGACAGACGGACAGACGGACATGCTTATATCGACTCAGGAGGTGATCCTGATCAAGAATATATATACTTTATAGGGTCGGAGATGTCTCCTTCACTGCGTTGCACACTTTTGACCAAAATTATAATACCCTCTGCAAGGGTATAACAAGAATGGAAAGCTAACTTCGGGCGGAGCCGAAGTTGATATACCCTTGCAGATATGTGGCAGCTTATATTATTAGATATATATCGGATCTTATATAGTCGGCCGATCCTTATTAAACTCGGCAGATCAAATTAGTTTGCCGAAAGTAGAATCCATACAAAGTCCCAGTCTTCTAACTTAAAAAACAACAGAGATATGGCATTTCCGATCAATCAGTTATATGGCAGCTATAGGATATAGTCGGCCGATCCTTATGAAATTTGGCAGATCGAATAAGTCTGCTAAAAGAGGAGTCCACAGCAAGTCCCATCCTTCTAACTTAAAAAATAACGAAGTTATGGCATTTCCGATCAATCAGTTATATGGCAGCTATAGGATATAGTCGGCCGATCCTTATGAAATTTGACAGATCAAATAGGTCTGCTAAAAGAAGAGTCCACAGTAAGTTCCATCCTTCTAACTTAAAAAACAACGAAGTTATGGCATTTCCGATCAATCAGTTATATGGCAGCTATAGGATATAGTTGACCGATCCCGGCCGTTCCGACTTATATACTGCCTGCAAAGGAAAGAAGGATGTGTGCAAAGTTTGAAGTCGATAGCTTTAAAACTGAGAGACTAGTTTGCGTAGAAACAGACAGACAGACGGACAGACGGACAGACGGACATGCTTATATCGACTCAGGAGGTGATCCTGATCAAGAATATATATACTTTATAGGGTCGGAGATGTCTCCTTCACTGCGTTGCACACTTTTGACCAAAATTATAATACCCTCTGCAAGGGTATAAAAAAAAAAAAAAAAAAAAAAAAAAAAAAAAAAATAAAAAAAAAACAAGAATGGAAAGCTAACTTCGGGCGGAGCCGAAGTTGATATACCCTTGCAGATATGTGGCAGCTTATATTATTAGATATATATCGGATCTTATATAGTCGGCCGATCCTTATTAAACTCGGCAGATCAAATTAGTTTGCCGAAAGTAGAATCCATACAAAGTCCCAGTCTTCTAACTTAAAAAACAACAGAGATATGGCATTTCCGATCAATCAGTTATATGGCAGCTATAGGATATAGTCGGCCGCTCCTTATGAAATTTGGCAGATGGAATAAGTCTGCTAAAAGAGGAGTCCACAGCTGGTCCCATCCTTCTTACTTAAAAAACAACGAAGTTATGGCATTTCCGATCAATCAGTTATATGGCAGCTATAGGATATAGTCGGCCGATCCTTAAGAAATTTGGCAGATCGAATAAGTCTGCTAAAATAGAAGTCCGCAGTAAGTCCCATCCTTCTAACTTGAAAAACAACGAAGCTATAGCATTTATTTTTATTTAAGTCTTCATTGTTTGTCTCAACTAAAAACAAGAATGGAAAGCTAACTTCGGGCGGAGCCGAAGTTGATATACCCTTGCAGATATATGGCAGCTTAAATTATTAGATATATATCGGATCTTATATAGTCGGCCGATCCTTATAAAACTCTGCAGATCAAATTAGTTTGCCGAAAGTAGAATCCATACAAAGTCCCAGTCTTCTAACTTAAAAAACAACAGAGATATGGCATTTCCGATCAATCAGTTATATGGCAGCTATAGGATATAGTTGGCCGATCCTTATGAAATTTGACAGATCGAATAAGTCTGCTAAAAGAAGAGTCCACAGCAAGTCCCAACCTTATAACTTTAAAAACAACAGAGATATGGCATTTCCGATCAATCAGTTATATGGCAGCTATAGGATATAGTCGGCCGATCCTTATGAAATTTGGCAGATCGAATAAGTCTGCTAAAAGAAGAGTCCACAGCAAGTCCCAACCTTATAACTTTAAAAACAACAGAGATATGGCATTTCCGATCAATCAGTTATATGGCAGCTATAGGATATAGTCGGCCGATGCTTATGAAATTTGGCAGATCGAATAAGTCTGCTAAAAGAAGAGTCCACAGCAAGTTCCATCCGTCTAACTTGAAAAACAACGAAGTTATGGCATTTCCGATCAATCAGTTATATGGCAGCTATAGGATATAGTTGACCGATCCCGGCCGTTCCGACTTATATACTGCCTGCAAAGGAAAGAAGGATGTGTGCAAAGTTTGAAGTCGATAGCTTTAAAACTGAGAGACTAGTTTGCGTAGAAACAGACAGACAGACGGACAGACGGACAGACGGACAGACGGACATGCTTATATCGACTCAGGAGGTGATCCTGATCAAGAATATATATACTTTATAGGGTCGGAGATGTCTCCTTCACTGCGTTGCACACTTTTGACCAAAATTATAATACCCTCTGCAAGGGTATAAAAAAAAAAAAAAAAAAAAAAAAAAAAAAAAACAAGAATGGAAAGCTAACTTCGGGCGGAGCCGAAGTTGATATACCCTTGCAGATATGTGGCAGCTTATATTATTAGATATATATCGGATCTTATATAGTCGGCCGATCCTTATTAAACTCGGATCCAAATTAGTTTGCCGAAAGTAGAATCCATACAAAGTCCCAGTCTTCTAACTTAAAAAACAACAGAGATATGGCATTTCCGATCAATCAGTTATATGGCAGCTATAGGATATAGTCGGCCGATCCTTATGAAATTTGGCAGATCGAATAAGTCTGCCAAAAGAGGAGTCCACAGCAAGTCCCATCCTTCTTACTTAAAAAACAACGAAGTTATGGCATTTCCGATCAATCAGTTATATGGCAGCTATAGGATATAGTCGGCCGATCCTTAAGAAATTTGGCAGATCGAATAAGTCTGCTAAAATAGAAGTCCGCAGTAAGTCCCATCCTTCTAACTTGAAAAACAACGAAGCTATAGCATTTATTTTTATTTAAGTCTTCATTGTTTGTCTCAACTAAAAACAAGAATGGAAAGCTAACTTCGGGCGGAGCCGAAGTTGATATACCCTTGCAGATATGTGGCAGCTTAAATTATTAGATATATATCGGATCTTATATAGTCGGCCGATCCTTATAAAACTCTGCAGATCAAATTAGTTTGCCGAAAGTAGAATCCATACAAAGTCCCAGTCTTCTAACTTAAAAAACAACAGAGATATGGCATTTCCGATCAATCAGTTATATGGCAGCTATAGGATATAGTTGGCCGATCCTTATGAAATTTGACAGATCGAATAAGTCTGCTAAAAGAAGAGTCCACAGCAAGTCCCAACCTTATAACTTTAAAAACAACAGAGATATGGCATTTCCGATCAATCAGTTATATGGCAGCTATAGGATATAGTCGGCCGATCCTTATGAAATTTGGCAGATCGAATAAGTCTGCTAAAAGAAGAGTCCACAGCAAGTCCCAACCTTATAACTTTAAAAACAACAGAGATATGGCATTTCCGATCAATCAGTTATATGGCAGCTATAGGATATAGTCGGCCGATCCTTATGCAATTTGGCAGATCGAATAAGTCTGCTAAAAGAAGAGTCCACAGCAAGTTCCATCCGTCTAACTTGAAAAACAACGAAGTTATGGCATTTCCGATCAATCAGTTATATGGCAGCTATAGGATATAGTTGACCGATCCCGGCCGTTCCGACTTATATACTGCCTGCAAAGGAAAGAAGGATGTGTGCAAAGTTTGAAGTCGATAGCTTTAAAACTGAGAGACTAGTTTGCGTAGAAACAGACAGACAGACGGACAGACGGACAGACGGACAGACGGACATGCTTATATCGACTCAGGAGGTGATCCTGATCAAGAATATATATACTTTATAGGGTCGGAGATGTCTCCTTCACTGCGTTGCACACTTTTGACCAAAATTATAATACCCTCTGCAAGGGTATAACAAGAATGGAAAGCTAACTTCGGGCGGAGCCGAAGTTGATATACCCTTGCAGATATGTGGCAGCTTATATTATTAGATATATATCGGATCTTATATAGTCGGCCGATCCTTATTAAACTCAGCAGATCAAATTAGTTTGCCGAAAGTAGAATCCATACAAAGTCCCAGTCTTCTAACTTAAAAAACAACAGAGATATGGCATTTCCGATCAATCAGTTATATGGCAGCTATAGGATATAGTCGGCCGATCCTCTGAAATTTGGCAGATAGAATAAGTCTGCTAAAAGAGGAGTCCACAGCAAGTCCCATCCTTCTAACTTAAAAAACAACGAAGTTATGGCATTTCCGATCAATCAGTTATATGGCAGCTATAGGATATAGTCGGCCGATCCTTATGAAATTTGGCAGATCGAATAGGTCTGCTAAAAGAAGAGTCCACAGTAAGTTCCATCCTTCTAACTTAAAAAACAACGAAGTTATGGCATTTCCGATCAATCAGTTATATGGCAGCTATAGGATATAGTTGACCGATCTCGGCCGTTCCGACTTATATACTGCCTGCAAAGGAAAGAAGGATGTGTGCAAAGTTTGAAGTCGATAGCTTTAAAACTGAGAGACTAGTTTGCGTAGAAACAGACAGACAGACGGACAGACGGACATGCTTATATCGACTCAGGAGGTGATCCTGATCAAGAATATATATACTTTATAGGGTCGGAGATGTCTCCTTCACTGCGTTGCACACTTTTGACCAAAATTATAATACCCTCTGCAAGGGTATAACAAGAATAGAAAGCTAACTTCGGGCGGAGCCGAAGTTGATATACCCTTGCAGATATGTGGCAGCTTATATTATTAGATATATATCGGATCTTATATAGTCGGCCGATCCTTATAAAACTCGGCAGATCAAATTAGTTTGCCGAAAGTAGAATCCATACAAAGTCCCAGTCTTCTAACTTAAAAAACAACAGAGATATGGCATTTCCGATCAATCAGTTATATGGCAGCTATAGGATATAGTTGGCCGATCCTTATGAAACTCGGCAGATCGAATAAGTCTGCTAAAAGAGGAGTCCACAGCAAGTCCCATCCTTCTCACTTAAAAAACAACGAAGTTATGGCATTTCCGATCAATCAGTTATATGGCAGCTATAGGATATAGTCGGCCGATCCTTATGAAATTTGGCAGATCGAATAAGTCTGCTAAAAGAAGAGTCCACAGCAAGTCCTATCCTTCTAACTTAAAAAACAACGAAGTTATGGCATTTCCGATCAATCAGTTATATGGCAGCTATAGGATATAGTCGGCCGATCCTTATGAAATTTGGCAGATCGAATAAGTCTGCTAAAAGAGGAGTCCACAGCAAGTCCCATCCTTCTAACTTTAAAAACAACGAAGTTATGGCATTTCCGATCAATCAGTTATATGGCAGCTATAGGATATAGTTGACCGATCCCGGCCGTTCCGACTTATATACTGCCTGCAAAGGAAAGAAGGATGTGTGCAAAGTTTGAAGTCGATAGCTTTAAAACTGAGAGACTAGTTTGCGTAGAAACAGACAGACGGACAGACGGACAGACGGACATGCTTATATCGACTCAGGAGGTGATCCTGATCAAGAATATATATACTTTATAGGGTCGGAGATGTCTCCTTCACTGCGTTGCACACTTTTGACCAAAATTATAATACCCTCTGCAAGGGTATAACAAGAATGGAAAGCTAACTTCGGGCGGAGCCGAAGTATATATACCTTTGCAGATATGTGGCAGCTTATATTATTAGATATATATCGGATCTTATATAGTCGGCCGATCCTTATTAAATTCGGCAGATCAAATTAGTTTGCCGAAAGTAGAATCCATACAAAGTCCCAGTCTTCTAACTTAAAAAACAACAGAGATATGGCATTTCCGATCAATCAGTTATATGGCAGCTATAGGATATAGTCGGCCGATCCTCTGAAATTTGGCAGATCGAATAAGTCTGCTAAAAGAGGAGTCCACAGCAAGTCCCATCCTTCTAACTTAAAAAACAACGAAGTTATGGCATTTCCGATCAATCAGTTATATGGCAGCTATAGGATATAGTTGACCGATCTCGGCCGTTCCGACTTATATACTGCCTGCAAAGGAAAGAAGGATGTGTGCAAAGTTTGAAGTCGATAGCTTTAAAACTGAGAGACTAGTTTGCGTAGAAACAGACAGACAGACGGACAGACGGACATGCTTATATCGACTCAGGAGGTGATCCTGATCAAGAATATATATACTTTATAGGGTCGGAGATGTCTCCTTCACTGCGTTGCACACTTTTGACCAAAATTATAATACCCTCTGCAAGGGTATAACAAGAATGGAAAGCTAACTTCGGGCGGAGCCGAAGTTGATATACCCTTGCAGATATGTGGCAGCTTATATTATTAGATATATATCGGATCTTATATAGTCGGCCGATCCTTATAAAACTCGGCAGATCAAATTAGTTTGCCGAAAGTAGAATCCATACAAAGTCCCAGTCTTCTAACTTAAAAAACAACAGAGATATGGCATTTCCGATCAATCAGTTATATGGTAGCTATAGGATATAGTCGGCCGATCCTTATGAAACTCGGCAGATCGAATAAGTCTGCTAAAAGAAGAGTCCACAGCAAGTTCCATCCGTCTAACTTGAAAAACAACGAAGTTATGGCATTTCCGATCAATCAGTTATATGGCAGCTATAGGATATAGTCGCCCGATCCTTATAAAATTTGGCAGATCGAATAAGTCTGCTAAAAGAAGAGTCCACTGCAAGTCCTATCCTTCTAACTTAAAAAACAACGAAGTTATGGCATTTCCGATCAATCAGTTATACGGCAGCTATAGGATATAGTCGGCCGATCCTTATGAAATTTGGCAGATCGAATAAGTCTGCTAAAAGAGGAGTCCACAGCAAGTCCCATCCTTCTAACTTTAAAAACAACGAAGTTATGGCATTTCCGATCAATCAGTTATATGGCAGCTATAGGATATAGTTGACCGATCCCGGCCGTTCCGACTTATATACTGCCTGCAAAGGAAAGAAGGATGTGTGCAAAGTTTGAAGTCGATAGCTTTAAAACTGAGAGACTAGTTTGCGTAGAAACAGACAGACAGACGGACAGACGGACAGACGGACATGCTTATATCGACTCAGGAGGTGATCCTGATCAAGAATATATATACTTTATAGGGTCGGAGATGTCTCCTTCACTGCGTTGCACACTTTTGACCAAAATTATAATACCCTCTGCAAGGGTATAACAAGAATGGAAAGCTAACTTCGGGCGGAGCCGAAGTATATATACCTTTGCAGATATGTGGCAGCTTATATTATTAGATATATATCGGATCTTATATAGTCGGCCGATCCTTATTAAACTCAGCAGATCAAATTAGTTTGCCGAAAGTAGAATCCATACAAAGTCCCAGTCTTCTAACTTAAAAAACAACAGAGATATGGCATTTCCGATCAATCAGTTATATGGCAGCTATAGGATATAGTCGGCCGATCCTCATGAAATTTGGCAGATAGAATAAGTCTGCTAAAAGAGGAGTCCACAGCAAGTCCCATCCTTCTAACTTAAAAAACAACGAAGTTATGGCATTTCCGATCAATCAGTTATATGGCAGCTATAGGATATAGTCGGCTGATCCTTATGAAATTTGGCAGATCGAATAGGTCTGCTAAAACAAGAGTCCACAGTAAGTTCCATCCTTCTAACTTAAAAAACAACGAAGTTATGGCATTTCCGATCAATCAGTTATATGGCAGCTATAGGATATAGTTGACCGATCTCGGCCGTTCCGACTTATATACTGCCTGCAAAGGAAAGAAGGATGTGTGCAAAGTTTGAAGTCGATAGCTTTAAAACTGAGAGACTAGTTTGCGTAGAAACAGACAGACAGACGGACAGACGGACATGCTTATATCGACTCAGGAGGTGATCCTGATCAAGAATATATATACTTTATAGGGTCGGAGATGTCTCCTTCACTGCGTTGCACACTTTTGACCAAAATTATAATACCCTCTGCAAGGGTATAACAAGAATGGAAAGCTAACTTCGGGCGGAGCCGAAGTTGATATACCCTTGCAGATATGTGGCAGCTTATATTATTAGATATATATCGGATCTTATATAGTCGGCCGATCCTTATAAAACTCGGCAGATCAAATTAGTTTGCCGAAAGTAGAATCCATACAAAGTCCCAGTCTTCTAACTTAAAAAACAACAGAGATATGGCATTTCCGATCAATCAGTTATATGGCAGCTATAGGATATAGTTGGCCGATCCTTATGAAACTCGGCAGATCGAATAAGTCTGCTAAAAGAGGAGTCCACAGCAAGTCCCATCCTTCTCACTTAAAAAACAACGAAGTTATGGCATTTCCGATCAATCAGTTATATGGCAGCTATAGGATATAGTCGCCTGATCCTTATGAAATTTGGCAGATCGAATAAGTCTGCTAAAAGAGGAGTCCACAGCAAGTCCCATTCTTCTAACTTAAAAAACAACGAAATTGTGGCATTTCCGATCAATCAGTTATATTGCAGCTATAGGATATAGTCGGCCGATCCTTATGAAATTTGACAGATCGAATAAGTCTGCTAAAAGAGGAGTCCGCAGCAAGTCCCATCCTTCTAACTTTAAAAACAACAAAGTTATGGCATTTCCGATCAATCAGTTATATGGCAGCTATAGGATATAGTTGACCGATCCCGGCCGTTCCGACTTATATACTGCCTGCAAAGGAAAGAAGGATGTGTGCAAAGTTTGAAGTCGATAGCTTTAAAACTGAGAGACTAGTTTGCGTAGAAACAGACAGACAGACGGACAGACGGACAGACGGACATGCTTATATCGACTCAGGAGGTGATCCTGATCAAGAATATATATACTTTATAGGGTCGGAGATGTCTCCTTCACTGCGTTGCACACTTTTGACCAAAATTATAATACCCTCTGCAAGGGTATAACAAGAATGGAAAGCTAACTTCGGGCGGAGCCGAAGTTGATATACCCTTGCAGATATGTGGCAGCTTATATTATTAGATATATATCGGATCTTATATAGTCGGCCGATCCTTATTAAACTCGGCAGATCAAATAAGTTTGCCGGAAGTAGAATCCATACAAAGTCCCAGTCTTCTAACTTAAAAAACAACAGAGATATGGCATTTCCGATCAATCAGTTATATGGCAGCTATAGGATATAGTCGGCCGATCCTTATGAAATTTGGCAGATCGAATAAGTCTGCTAAAAGAGGAGTTCACAGCAAGTCCCATCCTTCTAACTTAAAAAACAACGAACTTATGGCATTTCGGATCAATCAGTTATATGGCAGCTATAGGATATAGTCAGCCGATCCTTATGAAATTTGACAGATCGAATAAATCTGCTAAAAGAGGAGTCCACAGCAAGTCCCATCCTTCTAACTTTAAAAACAACAAAGTTATGGCATTTCCGATCAATCAGTTATATGGCAGCTATAGGATATAGTTGACCGATCCCGGCCGTTCCGACTTATATACTGCCTGCAAAGGAAAGAAGGATGTGTGCAAAGTTTGAAGTCGATAGCTTTAAAACTGAGAGACTAGTTTGCGTAGAAACAGACAGACAGACGGACAGACGGACAGACGGACATGCTTATATCGACTCAGGAGGTGATCCTGATCAAGAATATATATACTTTATAGGGTCGGAGATGTCTCCTTCACTGCGTTGCACACTTTTGACCAAAATTATAATACCCTCTGCAAGGGTATAACAAGAATGGAAAGCTAACTTCGGGCGGAGCCGAAGTTGATATACCCTTGCAGATATGTGGCAGCTTATATTATTAGATATATATCGGATCTTATATAGTCGGCCGATCCTTATAAAACTCGGCAGATCAAATTAGTTTGCCGAAAGTAGAATCCATACAAAGTCCCAGTCTTCTAACTTAAAAAACAACAGAGATATGGCATTTCCGATCAATCAGTTATATGGCAGCTATAGGATATAGTCGGCCGATCCTTAAGAAATTTGGCAGATCGAATAAATCTGCTAAAAGAGGAGTCCACAGTAAGTCCTATCCTAAGAAAGTAGAATCCATACAAAGTCCCAGTCTTCTAACTTAAAAAACAACAGAGATATGGCATTTCCGATCAATCAGTTATATGGCAGCTATAGGATATAGTCGGCCGATCCTTATGAATTTCGGCAGATCGAATAAGTCTAGCAGATCGAATAAGAAGAGTCCACAGCAAGTCCCATCCTTCTAACTTAAAAAACAACAGAGATATGGCATTTCCGATTAATCAGTTATATGGAAGCTATAGGATATAGTCGGCCGATCCTTATGAAATTCGGCAGATCGAATAAGTCTGCTAAAAGAAGAGTTCACAGCAAGTCCTATCCTTCTAACTTAAAAAACAAAAGAGATATGGCATTTCCGATCAATCAGTTATATGGCAGCTATAGGATATAGTTGACCAATCCCGGCCGTAGCGACTTATATACTGCCTGCAAAGGAAAGAAGGATGTGTGCAAAGATTGAAGTCGATAGCTTTAAAACTGAGAGACTAGTTTGCGTAGAAACAGACAGACAGACGGACAGACGGACCGACGGACAGACGGACAGACGGACAGACGGACATGCTTATATCGACTCAGGAGGTGATCCTGATCAAGAATATATATACTTTATAGGGTCGGAGATGTCTCCTTCACTGCGTTGCACACTTTTGACCAAAATTATAATACCCTCTGCAAGGGTATAACAAGAATGGAAAGCTAACTTCGGGCGGAGCCGAAGTATATATACCCTTGCAGATATGTGGCAGCTTATATTATTAGATATATATCGGATCTTATATAGTCGGCCGATCCTTATAAAACTCGGCAGATCAAATTAGTTTGCCGAAAGTAGAATCCATACAAAGTCCCAGTCTTCTAACTTAAAAAACAACAGAGATATGGCATATCCGATCAATCCGAGATATGGCATTTCCGATCAATCAGTTATATGGCAGCTATAGGATATAGTTGACCGATCCCGGCCGTTCCGACTTATATACTGCCTGCAAAGGAAAGAAGGATGTGTGCAAAGTTTGAAGTCGATAGCTTTAAAACTGACAGACTAGTTTGCGTAGAAACAGACAGACAGACGGACAGACGGACAGACAGACCGACGGACAGACGGACAGACGGACATGCTTATATCGACTCAGGAGGTGATCCTGATCAAGAATATATATACTTTATAGGGTCGGAGATGTCTCCTTCACTGCGTTGCACACTTTTGACCAAAATTATAATACCCTCTGCAAGGGTATAACAAGAATGGAAAGCTAACTTCGGGCGGAGCCGAAGTATATATACCCTTGCAGATATGTGGCAGCTTATATTATTAGATATATATCGGATCTTATATAGTCGGCCGATCCTTATAAAACTCGGCAGATCAAATTAGTTTGCCGAAAGTAGAATCCATACAAAGTCCCAGTCTTCTAACTTAAAAAACAACAGAGATATGGCATATCCGATCAATCAGTCGGATATGCCGATAGGATGGCAGCTATAGGATATAGTCGGCCGATCCTTAAGAAATTTGGCAGATCGAATAAGTCTGCTAAAAGAGGAGTCCACAGCAAGTCCCATCCTTCTAACTTAAAAAACAACTAGTTATGGCATTTCCGATCAATCAGTTATATGGCAGCTATAGGATATAGTCGCCGATCCTTAAGAAATTTGGCAGATCGAATAAGTCTGCTAAAAGAGGAGTCCACAGTGTAGCGTGTAACGGTATTCTGAGCTGTTTAGGAAGGATTCGTACTTGCGAGGGCACGCTATAGGGTCCGGCTCTAACTCGTCGGCTTTGGGGATGGAGATCTTGCTTCGTACCAATCCTAACACGGCCACATTTAATATTAAATAAAGTCCAGAATTGAGCGTGCTGGCGACAAGATAGACAGATAGAGGCTAAACCGGAAGAGCGGAAGAATTAATTCGACGCGGAAGAGATGGAGTTAGAAAGAGAGAGAGAGGAGAGAAGTAGAAAGTTTGCGATGCCATAGATGTAAATGGGCTCGCGTACTGCCCACCCTACCTTTGGTCACAGTCCGATAAAGCATTGCTTTAGTGACCCCTTTAACAGCCTACAACCGTGGAGTCATCAGCTCAGTTCAAACAGGAGGTATTCAATTCATTATAAAACGGATTTAATTCAAAAATAAAACTAATAAAAATTTGGCATTATTATGGCATGGCGACATTATTCGTAATTGTTTGCTTGCATGAACAAATAGTCTAATAATACGGGAGGAAAGCTTATAAGTAAGATTTATAAAACAATATAAATTAATGTAAATGTTTAAAGAGATATGGGTTTATATATAATATAATAAAATTTTGGTATGAGTAAATATATTTCTTTTTTTTTTTTTTTTTAAAAGGATAAATAAATTTCAAATAAAGGTATTAGAAAAATGATAATATTTAAAATTCATTAGGATAGAGTATTCATTAGTCAACAGTTAAATCATTTAAATGAAATTCGTGCTCTTGTTATTTTTTTTTTTTTATGTTAAGATGAAGGAGGAATGCATTAAATATAATATTAAAATTCAGTGGGACTCAAATAAATTTTTTCCAGTGTATATGTAAAAGGTAAATAAACCACTCACTGTAAATCCATCGGCGAAAGATCGATCTCTGCTTTGGGCTGCTGTAAATGAGTGGAATGAGGCTTTTGCACACCATAGAATTTTAAAACAAACTTATTTTCGCACGAGTATTAAAATTAAACGATTTATAATAAACTGATGATTAATTTTTTTGCTCGCGAAAGTTTACAAAAAAAAATAAAAAATAAAGATCTTCATATTTTCAAATCCATTTTCTTCACTTCACAAAAAAAACCTGTAATTAATTTAAATTTAAATTTATAACTAAAACTATTGAGTAAAAAAGAAAATAAAATTAAAACATTTCATAACGCATGTGATTTGGGGGATGAAATGTAGATGAGAAAAGAGAAAAAAAATGATCGCCACGAGTTTGGAGCTGGCGGCTGGCTAGCGGTTTTAATAATTTCTCTTTCGCTCCTTATTCCATGGCTGGTGGGGTCAACGGCCTTTCACTTAACGGGTCTTGAATTTGCTGGGTCTGCAAATTCCCTTACACCATCCCTACGGTTAATTTTCCGGCCACTGAGTGTTAATTTTCCGGCACCAATGTATTAGGAGATGAAGATGATGATGAAGATGGTGATGATGATGGGGGGAGACGAATTACCCGATCGAGGTTAATCCGCTCCTGAACTGGGAGCCTCCACCAGGAGCGCTCCCGGGGTGCTTTGACGTGGACCGCCTGAATTTTTTAAAACGGCCACAATAAGTACCCTGGAGGTATTAGAAAACATATTTTATATTCACCTGATAAATTTTGATAAGGCCACCACGAGGTCGCGCTTTTATAAAGCCGCGAAACAAAAACAAAAAAACCCACAAACACAGGCTTAGGCTGCCCTTATCACCGTTGCAAATCTAGATAAGCGTATGCATGTAAATAAAAAAAACATACGCATGATCTGCAACTTACTTGGTAGTTGATAAATAAAAAAAAATAAACACTGCACTTGCGCTGCTCTTGCGCTGATAAAATTACACTTGCAGAGAGATACTACTTGGGCGTCTGCACTTCTGGGTGGTTTCGAAAGAAAAGACCGAGCATGGAACAACCTACATTCCATTTAGGTTACCGGAAGTGCAGAACAGCTGATATTGCAGCTTTCCTAAGCCTCCCTGCTGCAGCTGATCCCGCGCCTTAACAATTTGGCAACTCCCGAAGTAAAGCTTCGCTTTAACTATCGGTAAAAAAACCCAATTTACAAAGCCGATATGTATATCGATTGTATTTGTTTACAATTTTAGTTTTTTTTATTTATCATTATTTTGTTGTTTGTTTTTTCTTTTTTTTTTTTTTTTTTTTTTTTTTTTTAAATGACTCTTCAGTCGCCGCTACAAAGCCCCCCGAAACATTCAGGCTAGGGTATTCTAATCCTGGTACCCTAGACTGATCCCGAGTGAAGAGGCGCTATTGTTTTATGTCCTTCGCGTGATAAGTGCCTATCAATTTCCCTTGCAAATCCTCTAGTTCGTAATACACGCTTCCCAGCTTCTTTCGAACCCTACACTTAACAAAGGACGGTCCAAATTTAGCGTTGTAGCCAGACTGGAAACAGCTCTGCCTAAAATTTCTCCTATACACTTCTTGTCCTTCCTTAAAAGTCACGTTCCGAGACCGCAAATTGTAACTCTTCTCGTTTTCGTCGTGCTTTCTCTGCATTAGCCGACTCGCATTTTCTCGTGCAACTTCCAAAGAATCCTGACGGTCTAACTTCAGCGCTCGATCGTCTAATAAATTTAACTTTCTTAACAAAGAATACGTGGTCCCGGAAGTGATCATGTGTTGCCCGAACACCATATAGTAAGGCGAGGTCCCTAAACTTGAATGCCTCGCTGATCTCAACGAGCAGCATATTTTACTTAAATTTTCGTCCCAATCCCTCTGATCAGGCCGTATGTATGCTCTTATCGCCGATATCACCGATCGATTTACGCGTTCGGAAGCGTTGGCTTGGGGAGAATGTACCGCGGTAAAGGTGTGAGTTACGCGATACTGTTCCAATAATTTGCCAAACGCATGGGAACGGAACTGAGAGCCATTGTCGGACACTACGGTTTCTGGCACTCCATACGTTAAGAACAATTCTTCTTCCAAATATTTAACCACAGTACTTGTGTCAATTTTCCTAACAGGTTTCAGGAAAACGTATTTCGAAAAATGGTCCAAGACAATGAAAATACCCACATGGCCGCTTCTTGATCTAGGATAAGGCCCGAGAAAATCCATAAATAACCGTTGGAAAAATCGATGGCTTCCTGGAGCTTTCCCTAAGGGCGGACGTAAAACGCAATTTGATGGCTTTGTGGTCCTGCATACCTCGCAATCATTCACATAAGCCTTTACATCAGGCACTAGCCCAGGCCAAAAATAGTAACGCCTAACTCTTTCGATGGTCTTATGGATGCCCCCATGAGACGACAAAGGACTGTCGTGTGCTTTCGCTAGTATTTCGGGAACTAACTCCTTTGGAACCCAAAGTTTCCACGCGAATTCGTCGTGCATGCGATCTCCTGTTAGGTGTTCGGCCTTACGATAAACGAAACCTTCCTCAGTCTTAAGGTCAGGAAAATTAGTTTCGTTCGCCTTCACTTTATTCACTAAATCTGTGTATTCCCCCGATCTAAAATGCTCCGAGCTCAAATCCAAAAGTAGTCCGTCTCGCAAGTCCAACGCGGCTATCACTTCTTCATTAACCCGAGACAACACGTCGGGAACCAGATTGAGGGCACCCTTCCGATGTTCAATCTTGAACTTGTACCTTTGCAATGATAACGCCCATCGAGCCAAGCGTGTACTCAAATCCTGATTGGACATCAGCCATTTTAATGAGGCATGATCGGTGATAATTTTAAAGATCTGACCTTCGACATAAGCCCTAAAATTCTTTAGTGCCACTATTGCAGCCAAACATTCTTGTTCCGTTACTGTATAGTTCCGTTGCGCCTTATTCAACTTCTTTGAAATAAAGCAAATAGGTCGTTCGTCTCCTTCCTCAGATACTTGTACTAACACTGCTCCTACCCCTGTCTTACTGGCGTCACAGTGTATCTCGAAAGGTTTTTCGAAATCGGGACTACACAAAACGGGCGCTTCGGATAATGATCGTTTTAGATCCTCGAAGGCTTTCAGCGCTTCGTCGGTCAAACTGAACTTACGTTTGGTTGTCATTAAGTCAGTTAACGGAGCAGCAAGAGTCGCAAAATTTGGCACAAATTTGCGATACCACCCACATAGTCCCATAAAGCTCCTTAAATTTCGCAAACTTTTCGGAACAGGAAAATTGGTGATTGCTGCCACCTTTTCGGGGTCTGTACGTATACCACCGTCTCCAATGATATGCCCCAAATATCGTACCCGGTGCATGCAAAAATGACTTTTCCCAATGTTAATAGTTAACCCGGCTCGTCTAATTTGCAAAGCTATTTCCCTCAGGACTTCAAGATGCCTGTCAAAGCTTGAAGAAACTATCAACAAATCGTCGAGATAGACGAAAACTTCGTTCCTGAGGTGTGCTGGTACTACTTTATCCATGAGTCGAGACATGGTACTTGTAGCATTACAAAGCCCGAATGGCATTACTTTAAATTGATAGAGAGGTCTTCCCGGTACCGTAAACGCTGTTTTGTCCCGAGAAGCGACATCTAAAGGCACCTGCCAATACGCGTCCTTTAAATCGAGGCTCGATATATATTCCGCGTTCGGCAATCGACTTAAAATACCGCTAATCTGAGGAAGAGGATATGCATCCTTTTCTGTAAAACTGTTGACTTTTCTGCAGTCAAGACAAATTCGAACTTTTCCGGGTTTAGTAACCATAACGATAGGGGATGACCAAGAGCTTTCCGACTCTTCTATAACGCCTAACTCTAACATCCTATTAATTTCGGAGTACATGGCCTTTTCCACCGCGGGTGAAACTGGAAAGTGTCTTTGCTTGATGGGTTTAGCCTTACCCACCTCGATGGTATGAGTTATTAAATTCGTCCTACCCAGTCCTTCTTGCGCGAACGACGGAAAACAATTGATGACGTTCATCAACTTGGCCTTATCCACTTCAGACAAAATATGCTGATCAACGTTGAGCTTTGGGTTTACTTCTGTTGACCCTAGTTCAGATATCATTAACTTTCGGGGTAATAAATCGTAGAGTTTCCAAAAATCAATCCCTAAATATAAATCTTGTTTTAAAGAGGGTACTATATAAATTTTCATTAACTTTTTAACTTCCCCGTATTCTACTTCAACTTTACAATATCCTATGATCTGCTGCGCTCTTCCATCAGCTGTTGAGGCACTACATGCTAATACTTTATATTTAATGCTAGTTTTTAATTCCTCAGCTAAATTACCACCAACACAACTAATTGAGGCTCCTGAATCTAATAATCCATAGACAGTACGATTCAGAAACTTGACTGGTACAAAAGGTCGCGGATCGCTTGATCCTGCTGGCAAGGAATTAATGTACTGAAGGCCCTGTTTAACCTCCTTTACTCGCCCCCAAAACTGACTTACCCGCCTTGAACTTCGGGACCGCTGCATTTTAAAGTTTGGGTTGTGATACAATCCTGAAATATTCTCCTCCTGTAACCTCAGTATTTTGCTGTGAAGCAAAGGACCTGGATCAGTGCACTGTTTGTCGATGGAAGGGGTTGAGGTTGCCAACACTACCTCTTCTATTTCTCGGTCATTGTGGCCTGACTTCTTACGGCACTCGGAGCTTTCGGTCTGAACTGCGACTTCGACGTGCCGGCTTGGAAGTTTTTTGAACACTTACTACAGTTTGGTTTGTAAGTATTCGGTGCTCCACAACCGTAACAAAAACTCTCCTATCCGATATACAATCCTGATATCTATGACCTTCCTTGCGGCAATTCCAGCACAACAGGGAGAAAGCTTCTATTCCTGCTTCATCATCGGATTGCTCCGTTTCCGGAACATCGTAACCTTCACCAAACTCAGAGATATCGCGTTTGAAAGGCGTGCTTCGAGAGTATCCTTGAGATCTCTTTACCTCATCCATAAAAGCTTCGCGTCTGCGACAAATTCCTCTTAACTCGCTGACTGTTTGGATATCGAGATTTAAAATCTCATGCCTTATCTCGGGACGAAGGTTATTTTTGATAACTCTCACTAGCTTCTGCTGTGTCCACGGGTGATCCAACTGATCGACCAGACCTGACACGGTGTCGTAAAATGAATCAAACGATTCGTTGGGTTTTTGTTTGGTATTTCTTATAATCTCTTCAGTGTCGCCGTCGTCCCTAACCTGACGAAACTGAAGCCGCAAAGCTGAACAGAAACTGTCCCATTGGACTTCGCCATGGGCTTTATGATATCGCCAATAAAATTCATTGGCCTTGCCCTCAAAAAGAACGCTTGCATTTCTGCAAAGTACCGTATAGTTATTTCCTAAAGTCTCCCTAGTCAGTGCTTCCACTCTATATATGAAGTTGTCCACAGACACTCCTTTTCCTGAATATTTAATTTTCCACCCGTTGAGGATATGCACTACCTTATCTGGGCGGTTCAACAAATCTGACGTATTGCTTCCCTGAGAATTTTGGGAACGCGGACTTAATGTGTGATCTCTCCCAGGTATTCTGCTATTTTCTAGGTCTATCCTGTTTTGCAGACTTTCTTCTGATGGAGGTAAACACGGGTGACTCATTCCCGAATTCTGAGTTGCTAATGTCCTAGTCAAAACGTCAGCTACTGAGTTTTGGATTAACTCGGCCATCTTTCCTGAAAGTGACTCCAGCAATCTCCGCTCCATAGCTAGTAGCGTTGTGGCGTTCGCCGAAATGCTGCTTTCATTGCTGCTAATGGGATTGGACCCTGAAGTAGTAGCTATGTCGTCTGTCGTTAGTCTCCCGACGTTATCGGGGATGGGCTGATTCCTGGATTGACTTCGAGTTCGTCTTTCCGGCTCCTCCGTTACTTTAACTCCTTTGGGTCTGCATACCGCCTTGCAAACCGGACATTGTAAACTCTTCTTCCAGTGAGCTTCTATGCACTTCCTATGAAACTCATGCTGGCATGCCGTTACGTAGACCTCGGCAGCGTTTACCTCGGCGTTACAAATCGGACAACAGGAATTGGAACTGTTTGCAGTTCCTTTATCTGGAGACCGGTCTATCCCCATCTTCCCAAAAATCTTAACTTTTCCACAACGAATGTATCAACAAAAGGAATAAAAAAGAATTATCAAAATCTCGCTGCTCAGCTTGTTGCTAACAAACCAAATATTTTACTTAAGGATACGTTGCCTTCAGCAACTAAACCAACAAAAGAGGAAAAAAATCTAATCAAAAGAGTGTTTGAACTGATGCTAGATGTCACACGTATTGTAAGGTATTTGTTTTCTTCGACTTCTCAGGAAAATAAACGTAGATAGTTAGTTAGAAGTAGTAAAGTCATTACTCCTTTCTTTCAAGGACTAGAGAGATTACTTCTCCCAGCTTCTAGTTTGGTCTTGGCCATCGACCTGTTTCCGACAGATTCATATGTATTCCAAAAGACCATAACGGAAGCCTCAAGTAATCCCAAAAGGATTCTACGCTTATGAACTTCTGGATGGGGCATTACTCTGGAGTAGTACCACCACATTCCGTACGGTGAAATTCATTTCGCTTTTAGAATGATAGAGATTGATAGATTGGTGACACTGTGTCTTAGCCCGGGCCAGAACTCGACCCTAAGCTCGCGATATCTGTTTTCCTCAGGTTCCAACACATTGTGGACCTTTCTGCCAAATTTAGAAAAATTTCTCGTTTGTTTTTTTAAATCCTGGTCAGTGACGAACACTACTAATCATTTAACTGCTTTCCAAAAAAAATTTAATACACAAAGAGAAGTTTTGAGAAAGAAAGAAAAAGAAGGTTGAAAAATCGAATTAATTTATCCTGGAGTCTTAATGAAAAAAAACAGTTCCACTAAGGCCCCACGTTGGGCGCCACTTTTCTTTATTTAATAATTAATTAATTATAACTGTAGCGTGTAACGGTATTCTGAGCTGTTTAGGAAGGATTCGTACTTGCGAGGGCACGCTATAGGGTCCGGCTCTAACTCGTCGGCTTTGGGGATGGAGATCTTGCTTCGTACCAATCCTAACACGGCCACATTTAATATTAAATAAAGTCCAGAATTGAGCGTGCTGGCGACAAGATAGACAGATAGAGGCTAAACCGGAAGAGCGGAAGAATTAATTCGACGCGGAAGAGATGGAGTTAGAAAGAGAGAGAGAGGAGAGAAGTAGAAAGTTTGCGATGCCATAGATGTAAATGGGCTCGCGTACTGCCCACCCTACCTTTGGTCACAGTCCGATAAAGCATTGCTTTAGTGACCCCTTTAACAGCCTACAACCGTGGAGTCATCAGCTCAGTTCAAACAGGAGGTATTCAATTCATTATAAAACGGATTTAATTCAAAAATAAAACTAATAAAAATTTGGCATTATTATGGCATGGCGACATTATTCGTAATTGTTTGCTTGCATGAACAAATAGTCTAATAATACGGGAGGAAAGCTTATAAGTAAGATTTATAAAACAATATAAATTAATGTAAATGTTTAAAGAGATATGGGTTTATATATAATATAATAAAATTTTGGTATGAGTAAATATATTTCTTTTTTTTTTTTTTTTTAAAAGGATAAATAAATTTCAAATAAAGGTATTAGAAAAATGATAATATTTAAAATTCATTAGGATAGAGTATTCATTAGTCAACAGTTAAATCATTTAAATGAAATTCGTGCTCTTGTTATTTTTTTTTTTTTATGTTAAGATGAAGGAGGAATGCATTAAATATAATATTAAAATTCAGTGGGACTCAAATAAATTTTTTCCAGTGTATATGTAAAAGGTAAATAAACCACTCACTGTAAATCCATCGGCGAAAGATCGATCTCTGCTTTGGGCTGCTGTAAATGAGTGGAATGAGGCTTTTGCACACCATAGAATTTTAAAACAAACTTATTTTCGCACGAGTATTAAAATTAAACGATTTATAATAAACTGATGATTAATTTTTTTGCTCGCGAAAGTTTACAAAAAAAAATAAAAAATAAAGATCTTCATATTTTCAAATCCATTTTCTTCACTTCACAAAAAAAACCTGTAATTAATTTAAATTTAAATTTATAACTAAAACTATTGAGTAAAAAAGAAAATAAAATTAAAACATTTCATAACGCATGTGATTTGGGGGATGAAATGTAGATGAGAAAAGAGAAAAAAAAATGATCGCCACGAGTTTGGAGCTGGCGGCTGGCTAGCGGTTTTAATAATTTCTCTTTCGCTCCTTATTCCATGGCTGGTGGGGTCAACGGCCTTTCACTTAACGGGTCTTGAATTTGCTGGGTCTGCAAATTCCCTTACACCATCCCTACGGTTAATTTTCCGGCCACTGAGTGTTAATTTTCCGGCACCAATGTATTAGGAGATGAAGATGATGATGAAGATGGTGATGATGATGGGGGGGAGACGAATTACCCGATCGAGGTTAATCCGCTCCTGAACTGGGAGCCTCCACCAGGAGCGCTCCCGGGGTGCTTTGACGTGGACCGCCTGAATTTTTTAAAACGGCCACAATAAGTACCCTGGAGGTATTAGAAAACATATTTTATATTCACCTGATAAATTTTGATAAGGCCACCACGAGGTCGCGCTTTTATAAAGCCGCGAAACAAAAACAAAAAAACCCACAAACACAGGCTTAGGCTGCCCTTATCACCGTTGCAAATCTAGATAAGCGTATGCATGTAAATAAAAAAACATACGCATGATCTGCAACTTACTTGGTAGTTGATAAATAAAAAAAAAATAAACACTGCACTTGCGCTGCTCTTGCGCTGATAAAATTACACTTGCAGAGAGATACTACTTGGGCGTCTGCACTTCTGGGTGGTTTCGAAAGAAAAGACCGAGCATGGAACAACCTACATTCCATTTAGGTTACCGGAAGTGCAGAACAGCTGATATTGCAGCTTTCCTAAGCCTCCCTGCTGCAGCTGATCCCGCGCCTTAACAATTTGGCAACTCCCGAAGTAAAGCTTCGCTTTAACTATCGGTAAAAAAACCCAATTTACAAAGCCGATATGTATATCGATTGTATTTGTTTACAATTTTAGTTTTTTTTATTTATCATTATTTTGTTGTTTGTTTTTTCTTTTTTTTTTTTTTTTTTTTTTTTTTTTAAATGACTCTTCAGTCGCCGCTACAACAGCAAGTCCCATCCTTATAACTTTAAAAACAACAAAGTTATGGCATTTCCGATCAATCAGTTATATGGCAGCTATAGGATATAGTTGACCGATCCCGGCCGTTCCGACTTATATACTGCCTGCAAAGGAAAGAAGGATGTGTGCAAAGTTTGAAGTCGATAGCTTAAAAACTGAGGGACTAGTTTGTGTAGAAACAGACAGACAGACAGACAGACGGACAGACGGACAGACGGACAGACGGACATGCTTATATCGACTCAGGAGGTGATCCTGATCAAGAATATATATACTTTATAGGGTCGGAGATGTCTCCTTCACTGCGTTGCACACTTTTGACCAAAATTATAATACCCTCTGCAAGGGTATAACAAGAATGGAAAGCTAACTTCGGGCGGAGCCGAAGTTGATATACCCTTGCAGATATGTGGCAGCTTATATTATTAGATATATATCGGATCTTATATAGTCGGCCGATCCTTATTAAACTCGGCAGATCAAATAAGTTTGCCGGAAGTAGAATCCATACAAAGTCCCAGTCTTCTAACTTAAAAAACAACAGAGATATGGCATTTCCGATCAATCAGTTATATGGCAGCTATAGGATATAGTCGGCCGATCCTTATGAAATTTGGCAGATAGAATAAGTCTGCTAAAAGAGGAGTCCACAGCAAGTCCCATTCTTCTAACTTAAAAAACAACGAAGTTATGGCATTTCCGATCAATCAGTTATATTGCAGCTATAGGATATAGTCGGCCGATCCTTATGAAATTTGACAGATCGAATAAATCTGCTAAAAGAGGAGTCCGCAGCAAGTCCCATCCTTCTAACTTTAAAAACAACAGAGTTATGGCATTTCCGATCAATCAGTTATATGGCAGCTATAGGATATAGTTGACCGATCCCGGCCGTTCCGACTTATATACTGCCTGCAAAGGAAAGAAGGATGTGTGCAAAGTTTGAAGTCGATAGCTTTAAAACTGAGAGACTAGTTTGCGTAGAAACAGACAGACAGACGGACAGACGGACAGACGGACATGCTTATATCGACTCAGGAGGTGATCCTGATCAAGAATATATACTTTATAGGGTCGGAGATGTCTCCTTCACTGCGTTGCACACTTTTGACCAAAATTATAATACCCTCTGCAAGGGTATAACAAGAATGGAAAGCTAACTTCGGGCGGAGCCGAAGTTGATATACCCTTGCAGATATGTGGCAGCTTATATTATTAGATATATATCGGATCTTATATAGTCGGCCGATCCTTATTAAACTCGGCAGATCAAATAAGTTTGCCGGAAGTAGAATCCATACAAAGTCCCAGTCTTCTAACTTAAAAAAACAACAGAGATATGGCATTTCCGATCAATCAGTTATATGGCAGCTATAGGATATAGTCGGCCGATCCTTATGAAATTTGGCAGATCGAATAAGTCTGCTAAAAGAGGAGTCCACAGCAAGTCCCATCCTTATAACTTTAAAAACAACAAAGTTATGGCATTT
This sequence comes from Drosophila monieri, assembly GCA_035047585.1. Classification (NCBI taxonomy): domain Eukaryota; kingdom Metazoa; phylum Arthropoda; class Insecta; order Diptera; family Drosophilidae; genus Drosophila; species Drosophila monieri. Next base: position 1,058,429 of record JAWNPJ010000083.1, on the reverse strand, counting down.
CCGATCAATCAGTTATATGGCAGCTATAGGATATAGTCGGCCGATCCTTATGAAATTTGGCAGATCGAATAAGTCTGCTAAAAGAGGAGTCCGCAGCAAGTCCCATCCTTCTAACTTTAAAAACAACAGAGTTATGGCATTTCCGATCAATCAGTTATATGGCAGCTATAGGATATAGTTGACCGATCCCGGCCGTTCCGACTTATATACTGCCTGCAAAGGAAAGAAGGATGTGTGCAAAGTTTGAAGTCGATAGCTTTAAAACTGAGAGACTAGTTTGCGTAGAAACAGACAGACAGACGGACAGACGGACAGACGGACATGCTTATATCGACTCAGGAGGTGATCCTGATCAAGAATATATATACTTTATAGGGTCGGAGATGTCTCCTTCACTGCGTTGCACACTTTTGACCAAAATTATAATACCCTCTGCAAGGGTATAACAAGAATGGAAAGCTAACTTCGGGCGGAGCCGAAGTTGATATACCCTTGCAGATATGTGGCAGCTTATATTATTAGATATATATCGGATCTTATATAGTCGGCCGATCCTTATTAAACTCGGCAGATCAAATAAGTTTGCCGGAAGTAGAATCCATACAAAGTCCCAGTCTTCTAACTTAAAAAACAACAGAGATATGGCATTTCCGATGAATCAGTTATATGGCAGCTATAGGATATAGTCGGCCGATCCTTATGAAATTTGGCAGATCGAATAAGTCTGCTAAAAGAGGAGTCCACAGCAAGTCCCATCCTTATAACTTTAAAAACAACAAAGTTATGGCATTTCCGATCAATCAGTTATATGGCAGCTATAGGATATAGTCGGCCGATCCTTATGAAATTTGGCAGATCGAATAAGTCTGCTAAAAGAGGAGTCCACAGCAAGTCCCATCCTTCTAACTTAAAAAACAACGAAGTTATGGCATTTCCGATCAATCAGTTATATGGCAGCTATAGGATATAGTCGGCCGATCCTTATGAAATTTGGCAGATCGAATAAGTCTGCTAAAAGAGGAGTCCACAGCAAGTCCCATCCTTATAACTTTAAAAACAACAAAGTTATGGCATTTCCGATCAATCAGTTATATGGCAGCTATAGGATATAGTTGACCGATCCCGGCCGTTCCGACTTATATACTGCCTGCAAAGGAAAGAAGGATGTGTGCAAAGTTTGAAGTCGATAGCTTAAAAAATGAGGGACTAGTTTGTGTAGAAACAGACAGACAGCCGGACAGACGGACAGACGGACATGCTTATATCGACTCAGGAGGTGATCCTGATCAAGAATATATATACTTTATAGGGTCGGAGATGTCTCCTTCACTGCGTTGCACACTTTTGACCAAAATTATAATACCCTCTGCAAGGGTATAACAAGAATGGAAAGCTAACTTCGGGCGGAGCCGAAGTTGATATACCCTTGCAGATATGTGGCAGCTTATATTATTAGATATATATCGGATCTTATATAGTCGGCCGATCCTTATAAAACTCGGCAGATCAAATTAGTTTGCCGAAAGTAGAATCCATACAAAGTCCCAGTCTTCTAACTTAAAAAACAACAGAGATATGGCATTTCCGATCAATCAGTTATATGGCAGCTATAGGATATAGTTGGCCGATCCTTATGAAATTTGGCAGATAGAATAAGTCTGCTAAAAGAGGAGTCCACAGCAAGTCCCATTTTTCTAACTTAAAAAACAACGAAGTTATGGCATTTCCGATCAATCAGTTATATTGCAGCTATAGGATATAGTCGGCCGATCCTTATGAAATTTGACAGATCGAATAAGTCTGCTAAAAGAGGAGTCCGCAGCAAGTCCCATCCTTCTAACTTTAAAAACAACAAAGTTATGGCATTTCCGATCAATCAGTTATATGGCAGCTATAGGATATAGTTGACCGATCCCGGCCGTTCCGACTTATATACTGCCTGCAAAGGAAAGAAGGATGTGTGCAAAGTTTGAAGTCGATAGCTTTAAAACTGAGAGACTAGTTTGCGTAGAAACAGACAGACAGACGGACAGACGGACAGACGGACATGCTTATATCGACTCAGGAGGTGATCCTGATCAAGAATATATATACTTTATAGGGTCGGAGATGTCTCCTTCACTGCGTTGCACACTTTTGACCAAAATTATAATACCCTCTGCAAGGGTATAACAAGAATGGAAAGCTAACTTCGGGCGGAGCCGAAGTTGATATACCCTTGCAGATATGTGGCAGCTTATATTATTAGATATATATCGGATCTTATATAGTCGGCCGATCCTTATAAAACTCGGCAGATCAAATTAGTTTGCCGAAAGTAGAATCCATACAAAGTCCCAGTCTTCTAACTTAAAAAACAACAGAGATATGGCATTTCCGATCAATCAGTTATATGGCAGCTATAGGATATAGTTGGCCGATCCTTATGAAATTTGGCAGATAGAATAAGTCTGCTAAAAGAGGAGTCCACAGCAAGTCCCATCCTTCTAACTTAAAAAACAACGAAGTTATGGCATTTCCGATCAATCAGTTATATGGCAGCTATAGGATATAGTCGGCCGATCCTTATGAAATTTGGCAGATCGAATAAGTCTGCTAAAAGAGGAGTCCACAGCAAGTCCCATTCTTCTAACTTAAAAAACAACGAAGTTATGGCATTTCCGATCAATCAGTTATATGGCAGCTATAGGATATAGTTGACCGATCCCGGCCGTTCCGACTTATATACTGCCAGCAAAGGAAAGAAGGATGTGTGCAAAGTTTGAAGTCGATAGCTTTAAAACTGAGAGACTAGTTTGCGTAGAAACAGACAGACAGACGGACAGACGGACAGACGGACATGCTTATATCGACTCAGGAGGTGATCTTGATCAAGAATATATATACTTTATAGGGTCGGAGATGTCTCCTTCACTGCGTTGCACACTTTTGACCAAAATTATAATACCCTCTGCAAGGGTATAACAAGAATGGAAAGCTAACTTCGGGCGGAGCCGAAGTTGATATACCCTTGCAGATATGTGGCAGCTTATATTATTAGATATATATCGGATCTTATATAGTCGGCCGATCCTTATTAAACTCGGCAGATCAAATTAGTTTGCCGAAAGTAGAATCCATACAAAGTCCCAGTCTTCTAACTTAAAAAACAACAGAGATATGGCATTTCCGATCAATCAGTTATATGGCAGCTATAGGATATAGTTGACCGATCCTTATGAAATTTGGCAGATCGAATAAGTCTGCTAAAAGAGGAGTTCACAGCAAGTCCCATCCTTCTAACTTAAAAAACAACGAACTTATGGCATTTCCGATCAATCAGTTATATGGCAGCTATAGGATATAGTCGGCCGATCCTTAAGAAATTTGGCAGATCGAATAAGTCTGCTAAAAGAGAAGTCCACAGGAAGTCCCATCCTTCTAACTTTAAAAACAACGAAGTTATGGCATTTCCGATCAATCAGTTATATGGCAGCTATAGGATATAGTCGGCCGATCCTTAAGAAATTTGACAGATCAAATAAGTCTGCTAAAAGAGGAGTCCACAGTAAGTCCCATCCTTCTAACTTGAAAAACAACGAAGCTATGGCATTTCTTTATATTTAAGTCTTCATTGTTTGTCTCAACTAAAAACAAGAATGGAAAGTTAACTTCGGGCGGAGCCGAAGTTGATATACCCTTGCAGATATGTGGCAGCTTATATTATTAGATATATATCGGATCTTATATAGTCGGCCGATCCTTATTAAACTCGGCAGATCAAATTAGTTTGCCGAAAGTAGAATCCATACAAAGTCCCAGTCTTCTAACTTAAAAAACAACAGAGATATGGCATTTCCGATCAATCAGTTATATGGCAGCTATAGGATATAGTTGGCCGATCCTTATGAAATTTGGCAGATCGAATAAGTCTGCTAAAAGAGGAGTCCACAGCAAGTCCCATCCTTCTAACTTAAAAAACAACGAAGTTATGGCATTTCCGATCAATCAGTTAAATGGCAGCTATAGGATATAGTAGACCGATCCCGGCCGTTCCGACTTATATACTGCCTGCAAAGGAAAGAAGAATGTGTGCAAAGTTTGAAGTCGATAGCTTTAAAACTGAGAGACTAGTTTGCGTAGAAACAGACAGACAGACGGACATGCTTATATCGACTCAGGAGGTGATCCTGATCAAGAATATATATACTTTATAGGGTCGGAGATGTCTCCTTCACTGCGTTGCACAATTTTGACCAAAATTATAATACCCTCTGCAAGGGTATAATGATCAAATTTGAGAGGAACAATTCCGTAATAGTAGATTTTCAATATGTTGTTGGAAATAACAAACAAATATTTGTTAAAGAATTGGCTTTCATGCCTTTCATACCAAACTTCTTTCACTTCAAACCTCCATACAACTTAAAGGAATTGGATAGTGAAACTTTGCAGCAACACAATGTACATCGAAAAAACATTCATGGATTGGACTGGATGGATGGAGAAATACCCTATAACTGCTTAAGTTATATACTTTCACCACTTAACAAGTTCACCAATGTAATTGTACGTGGTGAAGTAAAAAAGGAATTTTTATCAAAGTATCTATCGAATAATATTATCGATATATATATTGGAAAGAGTCTTACATGCTATCCAAATTTTTTTACTAGCTGTAAAATTCACAAAAAAGTAAAGCCTTTTACGATGCTTATTTTTGGGCCATCAGGTTCGGGTAAAACAACATGTTTAAAAAACTTAATAAATGGAAGGTGTCGGGTCAGGCAGCAGCCACAGCTATCACTAATATACAACTAATACAACAATTATAGTTTCTCATTTATATTGGTCCTATTTATCTTATCGCTATTGTTGGTCGCGAGCCGACTCTTCTCGGCCGCTTTATCTTTAGCATTAAGTTAATGAGCTTTCGCCCTGCCTATGTTCTAAGGCGGGCTCACTCGTACTCTTTATGTCAGTGCATACGCATCATATAATCGGAGCTTTCTCACTCCCTGCCATATGCGAATAAACAAAAATTTATAACGTTGTGAAAATAAACAATTTCCCCTTTTTGTGTTATTTTGGAAAAAAGGGAAAAGGTCATTAAAAAGGCTTAATGACCAAACAGAAGGAATGATCTAATAAGTGATCCAATAGATCGAATCGAATATGGTGTTATGGTGAAAAACAAGCGAAGCCGAATTTTAGCAAGATAGAATATTTCCATGGAGTTCCTGAATTTATTGAAAATGAGAATAATGAACCAATACTTTTGGTATTAGATGATTTGATAATGGGTGCATTCAATAAAAATGTATGTGAACTTTTTACGAAAGGATCACATCATCGAAACTTATCCGTAATATTTGTAACTCAAAATATATTTCATAAATCTTTCCACACCAGAGATATATCACTAAATACAAAATACATTGTTGCGTTTCAAAATCCCAGAGATAAATTACAATTTCAATGTTTGGCTAGACAGATATATCCTGAAAACCCACAAGAACTTTTTAGAATATATAAGGAAGTAACGAATGAACCTCATGACTTGTGGAAATGACTTGTTAAGATTTCCAACTGAGATTTTTAATCCATTATATTCAGTTTATTATTTTGATGAAAATGATTTGCAAAAGGAGCATAAAGCGAACAAACATTTATTGTATGTGCTCAAAAAAGCAAATAATAATCTTCGAAAAGCATTTATTTGTGATAGTGATAGCGAGCTAAAAGTATTGTCTGAGATAGTGTTAGATACTTTAAAAGGAAACCATAAAATTTCAAAAAATATCCTCAAGTCATTTAAAAGGTATAAAAATGTATTAAGTCATATTTCCAGTTCAAAACACTCTTTAAATTCTAAGAGAAAAGTTCAAAAGAGCATTTTTATCTATTTTAAGTTCATTACTTTCTGGAATTTTTGGTAAAATATTGAATCATGATTAAAAGCAAGCATCAGCTAAACAAATTATTTTTAATGCATCCAAATGCATACCATATACTTTTAATGAATTTTAAATATGATTTAATGAATCTTTTAATGAAGATAATTTCCACATCTTATAAATTTAAAATTTTTATCAATTTTAAATAATACAAAAATTAGTGATTTTGATAAATGGATTAAAATTCAGCAAGATTTATGTGCATACCAAAATAAAAAGAGAAACAAATCTTTTTCACATCAATCGGTTTCGAAGTCACCGGATTCATTAAAACAAAATGCCGAAACTCAAACGTATATTATGGATGTTTGGAATGAATGGAATCATTCAGTACTTCTAAAGTAAACAAGAACGAGTCATCACTAAAAAGAGTTCATATACCCGCTTTATCCAGTGATGATGAAGAACTTTCGCCAGAAAAATCAGTTGCATTTTCAATTGACTATAAACGAATCATCACATATACTTCTTTCATAGATGATAAGGTATTAAAAAAACCATTAGTGGAGGATAAAAAAATAATTAAGGGACGTGATACTGAAAAGAAACTGAAACTGAGAAATAGGGTTAAAAAGAATAGAGATACCCCCTATCCGCTTTGAAATCTCAAGTATATGAATGATTTAGAAAAATTGCATAGAGCAAACCGCAAAGAAGAAAATATTCAAATTGGCAAAAATAAATTAAATTGAATTTCATATTCTTAAGTCAAGATTCTAAAATGTTTTTTCAAAACGAGTTTTTTGTTACAGTGCTCAGCAATGACTCCTTAAATGTGTTTCCCGATAATGTAAAGTGTGCTTTTACCAATATTGTAAACATTCCAGAAACAATGTCTGAGGAATGGGAAGTTGGTATATCTGATATATATTTAAATAATTGTTTTGAAAAAAATCATAAAAAGTTAAGGAGAGAGACAAAAGAAAATGAATCAGAAGAATCTAGCTCTACTTCAACAGAATTTATAAGCTTAGTAAATTCTGAAACATTCCGTTACAAAGCGGTTCCATTGAAAACGAATGATATTGAATACGGCCCAATCTTTATTTATACGGACATTATTAAGCCTCGATGTGTAGGAAGCAAAAGACCTCGTTGTCTAAGAGTTTTGTTCACAAATGGAAGAGAAAAATTTATGCAGTTCAGATATGTTGAATATTATCCTATTGAAAATTATTCACCAAATGAAATTTCGATATTAATATCAGATTTAAGGGGTTATAAAATACCCTTTAAAACTTCATCTATACCAATTTTTCTGACACTACATTTTAGAAAGAGCCGAAAAATTCTATAAATAAAATCGTTATTGGAAACTAGTAATTAGAACTAATTTATCAATCATGGCGAAATGTTAACATCAATACTATTTAAATCAGTGTGGAGGGAGCTTAAGTCACATTGGTAGTCTATATATTTCACCCAGAGTTGTTCAGCAAGGACGAGGTATTGGAAATTTTTTTAGCGGACTTTTTAATTACATTAAACCAATTTTTCTTTCGGGGATAAATGCATTGAAAAATCAAGCTTCAGAAACCGGAAAGGCTGTTATAAATGATTTGGGCTGGAAACCATTACGTAATATAATTCAAGAACAAAGTAAACTCGCTTTACATAATTTATCAGATAAAGCAATTAATAAAATTACGAAATTACAAAATGGTAAGGGAAAAAGCCATAAAAAAGAGGAAACCAAGAAAAAAACGCTTTCATTTAACATCTAAACAAGGACGTAAAAATACACATTCATAAAAATTTAAAACTAGTGATATATTTTCAAAGTAAAAATGAGTAATCACATTGAATGCATTGAATTGGATCTTTTTGAACCACATCCAACTCAAAGCTGTATTTTGAAGTCCGAAGAAGTATCATACAATCCTATTGCCTCATTGGATAGTGCCTCATCAATTGAATTCGTTTGTTTAGGAAATGGTGAAACATACAGAGACCTTTCAAGTGTTTACCTAAAACTCGTTGTGCAACTTACAAAAATTGACAATAGTAATATTGAAGGAAATGCTGTTGGTGTTGCTAATAATATTTTACACTCAATATTTAGAAGCTCATCGGTGTATTTAAATAATACTCTGGTTTCACAAAGCGACAAAAATTATCATTATAGATCATATTTACAAACCATTTTAAACTATGGATGTGATGCAAGTGAAAGTCATTTAGCAACACAGGGATATTTTCCAAATTATGGAACTCAAACACCATTTAAAAGTGATGGTTGCCTTATTCTTAAAAATATCATCCAAAATAGTAAAAAGGTGGAATTATTCGGAAAAGTTCATAGTGATATTTTCAACCAGCCAAAGCTTCTTGTAAATAATGTTGATTTGCGCATTAATTTTAATATTGAAAAAACGGCATTTTATTTATTGGAAGACGGGACTGAATCGAATCTTAAGATATTGGAAGCGCAGCTTTTTATGAATCATGTAGTGGGTAACCCTAGTATTTTATTAGCTCATCACCACGTTTTACAATCAAAAAATGCAATATACCCATACAATAAAGTTGAAGTAAAATCATTTACAATATACCCAGGAAATAATACATTATCAATCGATAATGCTGTTATTGGACAAATTCCAAATTTTTTGGCTTTTTGTATGGTAAAAAACCGAGCATTTTCAGGAAATCGAGGATTAGATCCCTTTAATTTTGAAAACTTTAAAATTCAACGATTTAATCTATTAGTTAATGGAGTACAAGTACCTTCACAGGCACTTGAATTCGATTTCTCGAATTCCAACAATGTACAGAGCATATAATTTACTATTTAGAGCATGCGGAATTAAACATTATGATCGGGGTCTGCAAATTTCCAAGGAATTGTTTGACAAAAATAGTTTTATATTAGCATTTGATTTAACTGCTGATCACTCAAATTCAAGTGTTAGTTCTAACTTGATATCGCAAGAAAAAATAAGAATAGATGGGCGATTCTCTGAACCTCTTGCTGAGGCTGTTACATGCCTTGTTTATTGTGAATACGATTCTATGATTGATATTGATAAACACATATTCGTGTACTTCTTTAAAAATGAATACAATACAAATCATGAGCTTGCTTTCAAGCAATCAAGAAACTAAAAAAATATTTAAAGGAGTTTTTTCAGCAGATAAACTACCGAAAGAAATTAGTGAATACCCAGCATTAATTGTGGCTAACACTGATTATTCAAACCAACCAGGCATGCATTGGGTTGAATTTTACTTCTATAACAAAAAGTCTGCTGAATTTTTTGATTCTTATGGACAATATCCTCAGAAAAAATATTTTGTTACATTTTTAAAGAGAAATGCATCAAAATATACTTATAACAAACAGCAATTGCAAGGATACTTTTCCAATACCTGCGGCCATTACTATATGCTTTTTGCTCTTTACAAAAGCAATCGAAATTCTTTAAAGAGTTTTATCCGGAATTTTAAAACAAAAGATTTCGCATATAATGATAAGCTAATTTCAAAAATGTTTAGAAAATGTTTTAAATGAATTTATAATCATAATATGAAAATTAAACAATTTATATAATATATAAAAACAAGAATGGAAAGCTAACTTCGGGCGGAGCCGAAGTTGATATACCCTTGCAGATATGTGGCAGCTTATATTATTAGATATATATCGGATCTTATATAGTCGGCCGATCCTTATTAAACTCAGTAGATCAAATTAGTTTGCCGAAAGTAGAATCCATACAAAGTCCCAGTCTTCTAACTTAAAAAACAACAGAGATATGGCATTTCCGATCAATCAGTTATATGGCAGCTATAGGATATAGTCGGCCGATCCTTATGAAATTTGGCAGATCGAATAAGTCTGCCAAGTACGCAAACTAGTCTCTCAGTTTTAAAGCTATCGACTTCAAACTTTGCACACATCCTTGTTTCCTTTGCAGGCAGTATATAAGTCGGAACGGCCGGGATCGGTCAACCATATCCTATAGCTGCCATATAACTGATTGATCGGAAATGCCATAACTTCGTTGTTTTTTAAGTTAGAAGGATGGGACTTGCTATGGACTCTTCTTTTAGCAGACTTATTCGATCTGCCAAATTCCATAAGGATCGGCCGACTATATCCTATAGCTGCCACAACTTCGTTGTTTTTTAAGTTAGAAGGATGGGACTTGCTATGGACTCTTCTTTTAGCAGACTTATTCGATCTGCCGAGTTTAATAAGGATCGGCCGACTATATAAGATCCGATATATATCTAATAATATAAGCTGCCACATATCTGCAAGGGTATATCAACTTCGGCTCCGCCCGAAGTTAGCTTTCCATTCTTGTTTTAGTTATTTTATAATAACTTATCATAATATCCATAGCTTCCTTTTTATATATTGGAAGTTTGTGGCAATTACAAGTGTCGGGACCCTCAGTTGCTTCATCATCACTCCAGGGGCATATTTTATATTGAAAGCCATATTTGGAGTACAGGAGCTCCTTTTCTTCCAAATCTTCTAGGGTTGTTTTTAAATATTCCAGTTTTTTATGGTGTTCCTCGAAAAGCATATCTTCGAATTGCAGCAAAAATAATTTAATTTGATGCGAATACATTTTATGCTCTCGAGATGTATAAGATTTTATTGAATTCACAAGACTGATGAACCAAAATAATGATATGGTAAAAATATCCATAGTGCTTCTTCATCCTTTTTAGTTAAATAAATAGCGACTTTAGTTCCATATGTTGTTTTCTTTATCTTACATCCAATGATCTTGTACTCAAAATTAATACATAAGTCCTCGATCTTTGTGTAGCCAATAGCAGGCTTATGATCATTTAGAGAATCTAAGAAAGACTTTGATATACAGAACAATACATAAGTGATTCGAGTTCTTTCATTGGAGGACAAATTTTTAAACATACCATTATATTATATACTCCTTGGATTCGTTCAAAAAGATTACTGGTAGGTACTGATCCATTTCATCAGTGATCTCGCTCTTTTATACTTTTCAATATTGAAATTACATAATATACTTTTTATATAAATCGGTAAAAAGAGATGAAAACATATTTCTTTTTATATTTTATTGATGTATATAAAGGGTTTTATAACTATTAATTTAATAATGGATAATAAGAATGAAAGAGATGGTTATATGATTCTTTCATTTTTTATATCTATGCATGTATAATATTGTATACATTTTGAACATTTTCTCGCATAAAACCCTATAAAAGGAGTTCTTGTTTATTCTTCATATCAGTTTCTAACATAAATATCGAAATGGAAAAATTCGTTTGTAATCTTTGTATAGACAGCACCTCTTTTAAATATCGTTATGGATTAAAACGCCACATTCTAAAATTACACAACTTCAGCATTACTAAAGCCCGATCATCATACTATAACTGCTACTTCTGTCTTGAAGTGCAAAAGTTCTGGCTCCGAAATGAATTATATTTTCATTTTTTAACGGATCATCCCAAGATATTAATGTAATTATTTAATTTAAGAGGAAAAAAATCAAAATAAATCTTATATTGTTCAAGCATTGAACACGATTAGAATCCAAAGATAGAGTCTCAAGGGATCGGAGCCATGGAAATAAGAGATAGGCATGATTTGAGACCGATCCCCTGCAGCCTAAGTACATATGTACATATGTGGTGCACTTGAAGCACTTAGAAAAGGGTCACATAGCATGTCAGCGTAGAGTTCGTTGATAAGTATTTTTAAATAGATTTAAGATTTTCATGTATCTTTCTTATAAGAGAATGGAAATAAATAAAAACAGTTTTAAAACGGAACTCATTGGAGTAATACCTAAATTATTGGGCTCCTCTTAACATTTGGTCCTTCGAGACACCCTGACGTTTTCCCCCTGTGGTAAGAGACTCAGGTTTAAAAAACTGGCACCTATAAGTGGCTGTAGAAAAACACAAATTCTCAGCCCAGGGTAGCTAAAAAATAAGGCTTTCGGAACAATACCGAAATAAAAAAAAATATATATAAAAATATTTATACAAAAATTAAATATATAAAAAATTGTGTGTTTGTTGGCGTATCCGAGGCCCTACATCGGAAAAGTTAAAAAATAAATAAATGTGATTGTGAAAAGAAAAAAAAAAAAAAAAAAACAACATCAACAAAAATAAATAAAAAACAACAGTCAAAAACAAAAACAACAACAACAAACAGCAACAACACCAATAGCCAGAGCCGCAGCAGCAGCAACAACAACAGCAGCAGCAAAAACAACAACAAACAGTAGCAACATCAACAGCCAGAGCCGTAGCAGCAGCAACATCAACAGCCAGAGCAGCAGCAGCGACAACAACAACCAGAGCAACAGCAGGATTGGCAGCAGCAGCAAAACAACAGCAGCAATTACATTTAGTCATCGGCAAGTTTCGGTTTCTTTTTAACCATTTAGTTTTATATTTTAAATTTAATTTTAATTGAAAAAAAAATATATATATAAAAAAAAAAAAAAAAAAAATATATAATGTCGACTAAAGAAAAAATAGCAATTATTGAGGACCAGGTGCGCCTCACCCAGCAAATAGATGCTATACTAGCAAAAAACACCTATGTAGAAGAGGATAGAGAAATACTAAAAAATATTGAGCTAAAGGCCTGTACGAACCACAATCAGTTGGTTCAACTTGGGGCTGTGGAACATGATTATTTTACAAAAAATCATTTCGATAGCATGCTGTCAAAGTTTAAGTCCGCCAAGGACAAAATTAAAAAAATTTGTGGCCAGGATGAGCTTTTTTCTAGGCTTGAGGAGGCTTTAAAGCACCTCGAGGATTACCTCGAGACAACATACATAGAAATTCAGGAAAGGAAAGCTGAAACCTTTCCCATAAGAATTAAAAAATTAAAAATGTTGCTCAGCAGAGTAGAAACAATGTCCGATCAAATAAATAATGAAAGGCTAAATAACAAATATAAGTCGAAAATAATAGAGCTCAAAGACGATGTTGAGATACACATTGAGCTAATGATTAATAAAATCAACAAAAACGAAATAGGTAAAGTAGAAGGTGGCGCTAGAATGGAAGAACTACCTACCCTACCAAAAATTGAGGTCCCCAATTTCTTTGGAAATTCCAAAGATTGGGACCATTTTTATGAACTATTTAAGGAACTTGTGCATTCCAGGATGGATTTAAGTCCATCCTTGAAGCTAAGCTACCTTAAAAGTGCTCTAAAAGGGGAAGCACGAAATGTGGTTTCCCATTTATTGCTGGGCTCAGGCAACAATTATGATGCAGCCTGGGAGTTACTTGTAAAGCGGTATGAAAATAATAGAAAAATATTTTCAGATCAGCTGAATCGCCTCATTGAACTTCCAAAAATAAATTTGGACTCATATAGGCTTTTAAAAAATACAATTGATTCTATAAATGAATCAATTTATATGATGCGTCTTAAAGCAAATCTGACCGAAGAATCAGATTGCATTTTTGCGCATATAATTATAAAGAAATTTAATATTGAGGCTCTACAACAATATGAGGGCCAAGTAAAAAAGTCGAATGAAATCCAAAATTTAAAAGATGTCATAGAATTTTTAGATCAACGACTTAGTTCATTGACATCATTTGGTAATGAATCAACAACAACAAAAATAATAAAAAATAACCCAAATAGCCAAACATGCCTGATGTGCAAAATGCCCGGGCATCAATTAATTGTTTGCTATAAATTTAAAGCTTAAGTCCACAGGAAAGAATGGACGTAGTTAAAAAATTGAATTTGTGCTACAGATGTTTAAAGCACAGCTCAACCATCAAATGTACAAGCGAGCTAGTATGCTCGTATTGTCAAAGATTTTCACATCATAGCATGTTGCATTTTAAAAAAGAGAATGTAAATACATGCAAAGAATTCTACTTGGCGGATCCCAATTTCGATAAACCTGGAAGAATCTAGCTCTACTTCAACAGAATTTATAAGCTTAGTAAATTCTGAAACATTCCGTTACAAAGCGGTTCCATTGAAAACGAATGATATTGAATACGGCCCAATCTTTATTTATACGGACATTATTAAGCCTCGATGTGTAGGAAGCAAAAGACCTCGTTGTCTAAGAGTTTTGTTCACAAATGGAAGAGAAAATTTATGCAGTTCAGATATGTTGAATATTATCCTATTGAAAATTATTCACCAAATGAAATTTCGATATTAATATCAGATTTAAGGGGTTATAAAATACCCTTTAAAACTTCATCTATACCAATTTTTCTGACACTACATTTTAGAAAGAGCCGAAAAATTCTATAAATAAAATCGTTATTGGAAACTAGTAATTAGAACTAATTTATCAATCATGGCGAAATGTTAACATCAATACTATTTAAATCAGTGTGGAGGGAGCTTAAGTCACATTGGTAGTCTATATATTTCACCCAGAGTTGTTCAGCAAGGACGAGGTATTGGAAATTTTTTAGCGGACTTTTTAATTACATTAAACCAATTTTTCTTTCGGGGATAAATGCATTGAAAAATCAAGCTTCAGAAACCGGAAAGGCTGTTATAAATGATTTGGGCTGGAAACCATTACGTAATATAATTCAAGAACAAAGTAAACTCGCTTTACATAATTTATCAGATAAAGCAATTAATAAAATTACGAAATTACAAAATGGTAAGGGAAAAAGCCATAAAAAGAGGAAACCAAGAAAAAAACGCTTTCATTTAACATCTAAACAAGGACGTAAAAATACACATTCAAAAAAATTTAAAACTAGTGATATATTTTCAAAGTAAAAATGAGTAATCACATTGAATGCATTGAATTGGATCTTTTTGAACCACATCCAACTCAAAGCTGTATTTTGAAGTCCGAAGAAGTATCATACAATCCTATTGCCTCATTGGATAGTGCCTCATCAATTGAATTCGTTTGTTTAGGAAATGGTGAAACATACAGAGACCTTTCAAGTGTTTACCTAAAACTCGTTGTGCAACTTACAAAAATTGACAATAGTAATATTGAAGGAAATGCTGTTGGTGTTGCTAATAATATTTTACACTCAATATTTAGAAGCTCATCGGTGTATTTAAATAATACTCTGGTTTCACAAAGCGACAAAAATTATCATTATAGATCATATTTACAAACCATTTTAAACTATGGATGTGATGCAAGTGAAAGTCATTTAGCAACACAGGGATATTTTCCAAATTATGGAACTCAAACACCATTTAAAAGTGATGGTTGCCTTATTCTTAAAAATATCATCCAAAATAGTAAAAAGGTGGAATTATTCGGAAAAGTTCATAGTGATATTTTCAACCAGCCAAAGCTTCTTGTAAATAATGTTGATTTGCGCATTAATTTTAATATTGAAAAAACGGCATTTTATTTATTGGAAGACGGGACTGAATCGAATCTTAAGATATTGGAAGCGCAGCTTTTTATGAATCATGTAGTGGGTAACCCTAGTATTTTATTAGCTCATCACCACGTTTTACAATCAAAAAATGCAATATACCCATACAATAAAGTTGAAGTAAAATCATTTACAATATACCCAGGAAATAATACATTATCAATCGATAATGCTGTTATTGGACAAATTCCAAATTTTTTGGCTTTTTGTATGGTAAAAAACCGAGCATTTTCAGGAAATCGAGGATTAGATCCCTTTAATTTTGAAAACTTTAAAATTCAACGATTTAATCTATTAGTTAATGGAGTACAAGTACCTTCACAGGCACTTGAATTCGATTTCTCGAATTCCAACAATGTACAGAGCATATAATTTACTATTTAGAGCATGCGGAATTAAACATTATGATCGGGGTCTGCAAATTTCCAAGGAATTGTTTGACAAAAATAGTTTTATATTAGCATTTGATTTAACTGCTGATCACTCAAATTCAAGTGTTAGTTCTAACTTGATATCGCAAGAAAAAATAAGAATAGATGGGCGATTCTCTGAACCTCTTGCTGAGGCTGTTACATGCCTTGTTTATTGTGAATACGATTCTATGATTGATATTGATAAACACATATTCGTGTACTTCTTTAAAAATGAATACAATACAAATCATGAGCTTGCTTTCAAGCAATCAAGAAACTAAAAAAATATTTAAAGGAGTTTTTTCAGCAGATAAACTACCGAAAGAAATTAGTGAATACCCAGCATTAATTGTGGCTAACACTGATTATTCAAACCAACCAGGCATGCATTGGGTTGAATTTTACTTCTATAACAAAAAGTCTGCTGAATTTTTTGATTCTTATGGACAATATCCTCAGAAAAAATATTTTGTTACATTTTTAAAGAGAAATGCATCAAAATATACTTATAACAAACAGCAATTGCAAGGATACTTTTCCAATACCTGCGGCCATTACTATATGCTTTTTGCTCTTTACAAAAGCAATCGAAATTCTTTAAAGAGTTTTATCCGGAATTTTAAAACAAAAGATTTCGCATATAATGATAAGCTAATTTCAAAAATGTTTAGAAAATGTTTTAAATGAATTTATAATCATAATATGAAAATTAAACAATTTATATAATATATAAAAACAAGAATGGAAAGCTAACTTCGGGCGGAGCCGAAGTTGATATACCCTTGCAGATATGTGGCAGCTTATATTATTAGATATATATCGGATCTTATATAGTCGGCCGATCCTTATTAAACTCAGTAGATCAAATTAGTTTGCCGAAAGTAGAATCCATACAAAGTCCCAGTCTTCTAACTTAAAAAACAACAGAGATATGGCATTTCCGATCAATCAGTTATATGGCAGCTATAGGATATAGTCGGCCGATCCTTATGAAATTTGGCAGATCGAATAAGTCTGCCAAGTACGCAAACTAGTCTCTCAGTTTTAAAGCTATCGACTTCAAACTTTGCACACATCCTTGTTTCCTTTGCAGGCAGTATATAAGTCGGAACGGCCGGGATCGGTCAACCATATCCTATAGCTGCCATATAACTGATTGATCGGAAATGCCATAACTTCGTTGTTTTTTAAGTTAGAAGGATGGGACTTGCTATGGACTCTTCTTTTAGCAGACTTATTCGATCTGCCAAATTCCATAAGGATCGGCCGACTATATCCTATAGCTGCCACAACTTCGTTGTTTTTTAAGTTAGAAGGATGGGACTTGCTATGGACTCTTCTTTTAGCAGACTTATTCGATCTGCCGAGTTTAATAAGGATCGGCCGACTATATAAGATCCGATATATATCTAATAATATAAGCTGCCACATATCTGCAAGGGTATATCAACTTCGGCTCCGCCCGAAGTTAGCTTTCCATTCTTGTTTTAGTTATTTTATAATAACTTATCATAATATCCATAGCTTCCTTTTTATATATTGGAAGTTTGTGGCAATTACAAGTGTCGGGACCCTCAGTTGCTTCATCATCACTCCAGGGGCATATTTTATATTGAAAGCCATATTTGGAGTACAGGAGCTCCTTTTCTTCCAAATCTTCTAGGGTTGTTTTTAAATATTCCAGTTTTTTATGGTGTTCCTCGAAAAGCATATCTTCGAATTGCAGCAAAAATAATTTAATTTGATGCGAATACATTTTATGCTCTCGAGATGTATAAGATTTTATTGAATTCACAAGACTGATGAACCAAAATAATGATATGGTAAAAATATCCATAGTGCTTCTTCATCCTTTTTAGTTAAATAAATAGCGACTTTAGTTCCATATGTTGTTTTCTTTATCTTACATCCAATGATCTTGTACTCAAAATTAATACATAAGTCCTCGATCTTTGTGTAGCCAATAGCAGGCTTATGATCATTTAGAGAATCTAAGAAAGACTTTGATATACAGAACAATACATAAGTGATTCGAGTTCTTTCATTGGAGGACAAATTTTTAAACATACCATTATATTATATACTCCTTGGATTCGTTCAAAAAGATTACTGGTAGGTACTGATCCATTTCATCAGTGATCTCGCTCTTTTATACTTTTCAATATTGAAATTACATAATATACTTTTTATATAAATCGGTAAAAAGAGATGACAACATATTTCTTTTTATATTTTATTTATGTATATAAAGGGTTTTATAACTATTAATTTAATAATGGATAATAAGAATGAAAGAGATGGTTATATGATTCTTTCATTTTTTATATCTATGCATGTATAATATTGTATACATTTTGAACATTTTCTCGCATAAAACCCTATAAAAGGAGTTCTTGTTTATTCTTCATATCAGTTTCTAACATAAATATCGAAATGGAAAAATTCGTTTGTAATCTTTGTATAGACAGCACCTCTTTTAAATATCGTTATGGATTAAAACGCCACATTCTAAAATTACACAACTTCAGCATTACTAAAGCCCGATCATCATACTATAACTGCTACTTCTGTCTTGAAGTGCAAAAGTTCTGGCTCCGAAATGAATTATATTTTCATTTTTTAACGGATCATCCCAAGATATTAATGTAATTATTTAATTTAAGAGGAAAAAAATCAAAATAAATCTTATATTGTTCAAGCATTGAACACGATTAGAATCCAAAGATAGAGTCTCAAGGGATCGGAGCCATGGAAATAAGAGATAGGCATGATTTGAGACCGATCCCCTGCAGCCTAAGTACATATGTACATATGTGGTGCACTTGAAGCACTTAGAAAAGGGTCACATAGCATGTCAGCGTAGAGTTCGTTGATAAGTATTTTTAAATAGATTTAAGATTTTCATGTATCTTTCTTATAAGAGAATGGAAATAAATAAAAACAGTTTTAAAACGGAACTCATTGGAGTAATACCTAAATTATTGGGCTCCTCTTAACATTTGGTCCTTCGAGACACCCTGACGTTTTCCCCCCTGTGGTAAGAGACTCAGGTTTAAAAAACTGGCACCTATAAGTGGCTGTAGAAAAACACAAATTCTCAGCCCAGGGTAGCTAAAAAATAAGGCTTTCTCGGAACAATACCGAAATAAAAAAAAAATATATATAAAAATATTTATACAAAAATTAAATATATAAAAAATTGTGTGTTTGTTGGCGTATCCGAGGCCCTACATCGGAAAAGTTAAAAAATAAATAAATGTGATTGTGAAAAGAAAAGAAAAAAAAAAAAAAAAACAACATCAACAAAAATAAATAAAAAACAACAGTCAAAAACAAAAACAACAACAACAAACAGCAACAACACCAATAGCAATCAGAGCCGCAGCAGCAGCAACAACAACAGCAGCAGCAAAAACAACAACAAACAGTAGCAACATCAACAGCCAGAGCCGTAGCAGCAGCAACATCAACAGCCAGAGCAGCAGCAGCGACAACAACAACCAGAGCAACAGCAGGATTGGCAGCAGCAGCAAAACAACAGCAGCAATTACATTTAGTCATCGGCAAGTTTCGGTTTATTTTTAACCATTTAGTTTTATATTTTAAATTTAATTTTAATTGAAAAAAAAATATATATATAAAAAAAAAAAAAATATATATAATGTCGACTAAAGAAAAAATAGCAATTATTGAGGACCAGGTGCGCCTCACCCAGCAAATAGATGCTATACTAGCAAAAAACACCTATGTAGAAGAGGATAGAGAAATACTAAAAAATATTGAGCTAAAGGCCTGTACGAACCACAATCAGTTGGTTCAACTTGGGGCTGTGGAACATGATTATTTTACAAAAAATCATTTCGATAGCATGCTGTCAAAGTTTAAGTCCGCCAAGGACAAAATTAAAAAAATTTGTGGCCAGGATGAGCTTTTTCTAGGCTTGAGGAGGCTTTAAAGCACCTCGAGGATTACCTCGAGACAACATACATAGAAATTCAGGAAAGGAAAGCTGAAACCTTTCCCATAAGAATTAAAAAATTAAAAATGTTGCTCAGCAGAGTAGAAACAATGTCCGATCAAATAAATAATGAAAGGCTAAATAACAAATATAAGTCGAAAATAATAGAGCTCAAAGACGATGTTGAGATACACATTGAGCTAATGATTAATAAAATCAACAAAAACGAAATAGGTAAAGTAGAAGGTGGCGCTAGAATGGAAGAACTACCTACCCTACCAAAAATTGAGGTCCCCAATTTCTTTGGAAATTCCAAAGATTGGGACCATTTTTATGAACTATTTAAGGAACTTGTGCATTCCAGGATGGATTTAAGTCCATCCTTGAAGCTAAGCTACCTTAAAAGTGCTCTAAAAGGGGAAGCACGAAATGTGGTTTCCCATTTATTGCTGGGCTCAGGCAACAATTATGATGCAGCCTGGGAGTTACTTGTAAAGCGGTATGAAAATAATAGAAAAATATTTTCAGATCAGCTGAATCGCCTCATTGAACTTCCAAAAATAAATTTGGACTCATATAGGCTTTTAAAAAATACAATTGATTCTATAAATGAATCAATTTATATGATGCGTCTTAAAGCAAATCTGACCGAAGAATCAGATTGCATTTTTGCGCATATAATTATAAAGAAATTTAATATTGAGGCTCTACAACAATATGAGGGCCAAGTAAAAAAGTCGAATGAAATCCAAAATTTAAAAGATGTCATAGAATTTTTAGATCAACGACTTAGTTCATTGACATCATTTGGTAATGAATCAACAACAAAAAAAATAATAAAAAAATAACCCAAATAGCCAAACATGCCTGATGTGCAAAATGCCCGGGCATCAATTAATTGTTTGCTATAAATTTAAAGCATTAAGTCCACAGGAAAGAATGGACGTAGTTAAAAAATTGAATTTGTGCTACAGATGTTTAAAGCACAGCTCAACCATCAAATGTACAAGCGAGCTAGTATGCTCGTATTGTCAAAGATTTTCACATCATAGCATGTTGCATTTTAAAAAAGAGAATGTAAATACATGCATGACCTCTGAACCAGCGCTGTTGGCCACGGCGTATGTTCAGATTAAAGGTCAAGATGGTGAATTCGGAAAATTTAGAGCATTGATTGACAATGGGTCACAAAGCACTCTGATTTCTGAAGAAGCGGCACAAAAACTTAAGTTGCCAAAAATAAAAGCGCACACTGAAATAAGTGGAGTATCACCAACAGGTGCCTGTGTTTCAAATCACAAATTAAAATTGACCCTTAAAAATAATGGTAAATATTCAAAAGAATTTAACACAAACGCCATTATTTTACCAAAACTTATGAAATGTCTCCCCACAAATAAAATTATTATAAATAAGTCGGATTGTAAAGAATTCTACTTGGTGGATCCCAATTTCGATAAACCTGGTCGAATTGACCTTGTTATTGGTGCGGATTTATATCCAAAAATTTTACTACCGGAGATAACCAAAAAAGGTATGCTTCTTGGGCAAAAAACAATCTTTGGATGGACAGTGTCAGGTTGCACAAAATCCAGGGGAAGTAAATCAATTGTAGCAACCAGTATCGAGCTAAAACATATGGACCGATATTGGGAGGTAGAAGAAGAGGATAACAATGAATTAGAGACAGAAATATGTGAAAAAAATTTTAAAAAATATACAACAAAAGATTCGAATGGAAAATATATTGTCGCTATACCATTTAAAGAAGACATAACATTAGGAGACTCAAAGAATCAAGCAATGGCTCGGTTCATGAACTTAGAAAAAAGATTACAAAAAAATGAAAAACTTCGAGTTGAATATTCAAAATTTATGAAAGAATATTTGGACTTAGGACATATGGTCGAAGTAAATGATGAAGGAAAGTATTACCTTCCTCACCAAGCTGTTATCAGAGAATCCAGTCTCACAACAAAATTAAGAGTAGTTTTTGATGCTTCAGCTAAAACCAGTAATAAGAAAAGCCTAAATGATATTATGTGGGTTGGACCAAGAGTTCAAAAAGATATTTTTGATATTATCATAAATTGGCGTAGTGGGAATATCGGACATTGAAAAAATGTACCGACAAATTAAAATAAAAAATAACGATCAAAAATATCAATATATATTGTTGAGGGATGACCCAAAAACGAAAGTTAATACTTACAAACTAACTACGGTTACTTATGGTACCGCTTCCGCCCCATATTTAGCAACTAGAGTATTAGCAGATATAGGTGAAAATTGTGAAAACAAAATGATTGGGGAAATAATAAAAAATGATTTTTATATGGACGACCTCATGACAGGAGCAAATTCAATAGAAGATGCCATAACCATAGTTGAATTAATCTCTAAGGAGCTATCGAACTCTGGGTTTAATTTGAGAAAGTGGGTTTCAAATAAAGCAAAAATATTAGAAATGGTAGAAAATTCAGGAGATAATAAAATAAGTTAGCATCAGAGAAGATGAATTTATAAAAACCTTAGGGCTACAATGGGACCCTTGCAAGGACGAGTTTAAATTTACAGTATGTTGTACTAAACCTAAAATATTAACGAAAAGATTCGTCTTGTCCACATTATCAAAAATATTCGATCCATTAGGTTGGTTGGGACCGGTAACAATTGTGGGAAAAATCTTCATGCAAAAATTGTGGACAGCAGGAATCAATTGGGATCAAGAGCTAGGTAATGAAGATCGTAAGGAATGGGAAGAATATAAATCAGGGTTAGAGGCGTTGGAGCAAATAAGGGTCCCTAGATGGATTAATTTTAAAGTCGAATTATGTATTCAAATTCATGGCTTTGCAGACGCTTCGGAAAAGGCTTATGCGGCAGTAGTATATGCGAAGGTAGGGATCGGAGGTGATCATAATCGCTAGCAAAAGTAGGGTGAATCCGATAAAAAATAGAAAAACTATTCCAAAACTAGAATTATGCGCAGCACACTTGCTTAGTAAGTTAATAATGCGCATAATGGAAACCATGAAAAATTACAAAGTAGAACTATATGCATGGAGTGATTCAACCATAACGTTAGCCTGGATTAAAAATGGGTTAAATAAGATAAAATTTATCAGGCGTAGAACAGATGAAATTCGGTCATTAAAAAATGCTGAATGGAATCATATAAGATCCGAAGATAATCCAGCAGATCTGGCGTCAAGAGGAATTAGCGCAAATCAATTGGTAAATTGCAATCTTTGGTGGAGAGGGCCAAAATGGTTGACTGAGCCAAAAAGTCAGTGGCCACAGCCGCTAATCATGGAGGAATCCTTAATATTAAGTACGCTAATAGAAACCAAAGATGACGCGATTTACGACTTGATGCAAAAGTTCTCTTGCATGCATAAATTAACACGAGTGATAGCTTACGTAAATCGATTTTTAAAGATAAAAACAAGAACGAATTCTAACACAAAGTTTTTAACAGCAAAAGAGTTAAAAGAAGCTGAAATAATCATAATTAAAAAACATCAGGAGGGGCAATTTAACAAAGAAATACAGTACCTTAGAAAAAATAAAGAGATTGAAATTAGCAGCAAAATAATAGGTCTCAACCCGTTTTTAGATACTAATGGAATACTTCGGGTAGGTGGAAGATCATGAAACTCTAAAGCGGCATTTGAAGTCAAGCATCCTATAATTTTAGACAAAGGTAGCATTTCGACTTTGATAATAAGGGATGCTCATAAAAACACGCTTCATGGAGGTATAAATTTAATGAAAAACTATGTTCAACGCAAATATTGGGTATTTGGGTTGAAAAATTTATTAAAAAAGCAACTACGAGAATGTGTAAAATGTTCAAGGTATCGCAAAAACACCGTAGAACAAATAATGGGAAATCTACCTGATTACAGAGTAAACATATCGTATCCTTTCTTGAATACGGGGATCGATTATGCAGGGCCATACCTAATAAGATGCTCCAAAAACCGCGGTCAAAAAACATTTAAAGGATATATTGCGGTATTTGTTTGCATGGCCACAAAGGCTATCCACTTAGAAGTGGTTAGTGACTTAACGTCTGATGCCTTTCTAGCTGCATTTAAGCGGTTTCTTGCTAGAAGGGGAAAATGTGCAAACATATATTCAGACAATGGAACAAATTTTATAGGAGCGTCAAGAAAATTAGACGAGGAGTTAGAAAAGGCCATTAGGGAAAATAGTAAAATAGCAGCGCAATTACAGAAGGAAAGAATTGAGTGGCATTTTATTCCCCCGGCAAGCCCCCATTTCGGAGGAATATGGGAAGCAGGAGTAAAATCAATGAAGTACCATTTAAAACGAGTAATTGGGGACAATGTACTAACATATGAAGAAATGTCTACATTACTTTGCCAAATAGAAGCAGTTTTAAATTCAAGGCCTTTGTACTCATCCAGCGAGGATGTAGACGATAATGAGGTGCTAACTCCTGGTCATTTTTTAATTGGAAGACCGCTATTAGATGCAATCGAACCCAACGACGAAACTGGGAAAATTAATAATTTAGATAGATGGAGATTCCTTCAGAAAATAAAAAGAGATTTTTGGAATAAATGGAAGGATGATTATTTAAATACTTTGCAACAAAGATACAAATGGAAAAGAAATTCTTCAAATATAAAAAAAGGTCAAATTGTTATATTAAAAGATGATAGTTGCCATCCAGCAAGGTGGCCTCTAGGAAAGGTTGAAGAAGTCCATAAAGGAAAGGACGAAAAAGTCAGAGTTGTTAAGCTTAGGGTGCAAGAGAATTTTGTAACCAGACCTTTAAATAAAATTTGCCCCCTAGCTGGTGTAAATGATCTAGATGACGCAGAAGCACGTCAAAATAGATCCTACCCGCCCAAAGCGAGAAGTAGTGTTAGATTGTCTAAGCTGGGAGTGATGCTGGCCTTAATAATGCTTTCATTATGCTGTCAGCTAACGAACGCAGCACCAGCAATCAGAGATTCAAAATATGGTTTGGAAGAAATTTTCAAATCCTCGTCCGTATATTTAGATCCGATGGGAGACATAGAAGTGGTTTCATCCTCATGGAATTTAGTAATATTCTACGATATGGAAGCATATTTCGAGATGATCCATAAAGGAAAAAACATAATCACCAAAATGAGATCAGTTTGTGAAAAACTTCATGGGTTTGAAGATCAGTGCTACCTTATTTTAGACAACACACTCAAACAGATTTTAGAGTTGGAGGAAAATAATAAACTCTTCATGACTCACAATAAATCGAGGCAAAAGCGGGCACCGTTTGAATTTATAGGATCTTTATACCATATTTTGTTTGGAGTAATGGATGAAGATGATCGGGTTCAAATGGAAGAAAATATGAAAAATTTGTTAAGCAACCAAGAAAATTTAAAAGAGTTAAGCAACAAACAAACTTCGTTAGTCGAATCTACTACCAATATTCTAAAGAAAACTACGGAAGAAGTCAATGCAAACTTCAGAAGTATGAACAAAAGAATAGAAAATATGACTGTAATACTGCAAGATTCATATTACGTATACAAAGAGTCTATTAAATTCTTTATGGTAACAAAGGAATTGAGTAGTTTGATCGAGGAATGCGAAAAAATTCAAGCAGGCATCATAAGCCTGTTAATTGATATTAACCATGGAAGGCTTAACACCAATATATTACGTCCGAGTCAGCTTATAACTGAAATAGCTAGAATTAAGGACGTTCTATCTGAAAATTTGATTCTTCCAGGGAAAAGATCAGGTACAGAATTAAAGGATGTGTATACCTTACTTACTGCAAGAGGGTTATTCGTAGACAAAAAACTGATCATCAATGCGAAAATTCCTCTGTTTGGTCGGCATGCGTCTAAACTGTTCAGGGTTATTCCTGTTCCAGTTAAAGCAGAAAATCAAACTATTCTAGCTCAAATTGACTCGGAATATTTGGTGTACAACTTTGAGATAGATTCATACCACCTAATGACGGAGGCTACAATTAGTAAATGCCAAAAGTGGAAAACAAGCAAAAGAGTTTGTGACGGCAGCTGGCCATGGAGCAATGGCAATGATAATAGTTGTCAGCTAGGACCCCTTAAACCTAGTAGACCTTTCAATTGCATTTACAAACCTGTCTTATCATCAATTTCCTTTTGGGCAGAACTAGAAAAAAGAAGTAGTTGGTTGTTTAAAGTTGAGGAAAACACTAAGTTGAGGCTCCAATGTGGCCAATCCAAAATTCAGATCATTGATTTGCCGGAGCAAGGCATATTGACAATCAGTTCAGAATGTACAGCTCGGACCGATGATAAAATTCTAATTGCTCAGCATATTATTGAAACTGAAAGTCAAGAGCCAACAGCTTCGGCTTATATAGGAGAAATGAAGGAAATTCCGAGAATTGCTTGGGACCCTCTAAAGCCTCCTGTTATTAATCATACAGCCGAAATAGCTCACCTGGCCAAACAAATAGAACATTTGAAAGCACAAAATTTAGAACTAAAAAATATCGATTTTCATCATGTGTCAGGTCATAGCTCTTTAATTTTAGTAATACTAATCATTATTGTACTGATTATATCCTATTTAAGAAAATTAAAGTTGAAAAGACAATTGTTGGCTATTGCATTGCCAACCCCTATGCCAAATGTGTAAAAAAAAAAAAAGTTGATTTTATATGTTTATTATATAATATAATAATTTGATACGATAATTAAGTGATAGATCTAATACCAATAAGAAATAAAATAAATAAAAATTACAGTCCACTAAATAATCGAATAAAAATATATATAGATATAATTAAGGCTCTTTTGTGGCCCCTTGCAGGATGTTCAAACATTATGTTGAACATGAGAGCTAATATCTTAAGCAATGTTAAAATATTTCAACATATGAGTTAAAAATATACAGTGAACTATATATTGTTATCATAATAATACAAAAGCCAAAATACACATATACATACATGCATACTAATTCTAAAAAATATAAAATGTACACCAGTTTTTGTGGCCCTTTGCAGAATGTTCAAGCATTGAACACGATTAGAATCCAAAGATAGAGTCTCAAGGGATCGGAGCCATGGAAATAAGAGATAGGCATGATTTGAGACCGATCCCCTGCAGCCTAAGTACATATGTACATATGTGGTGCACTTGAAGCACTTAGAAAAGGGTCACATAGCATGTCAGCGTAGAGTTCGTTGATAAGTATTTTTAAATAGATTTAAGATTTTCATGTATCTTTCTTATAAGAGAATGGAAATAAATAAAAACAGTTTTAAAACGGAACTCATTGGAGTAATACCTAAATTATTGGGCTCCTCTTAACATATATATTTCAACATTCATCAAACTATTTAAATATTGATGTAATATTGATTAATGCTGTATCTTAGATCATTTAATTTAAACTTTAACAAAAATAAAAAAACCATAGTTACATTTTTATATAATTTTTTATTTTATTAAGAATTATTTATAGTTAAATTTGTTCCATATTTTTCATACATTCAATTAATAAAAGATCGTCTTCTTCTGACATTAATTTTAAAAAGGAATCTCTTTCTTCAAATAGTTCTAAAAAAATATCGTCGTCATCTGGAAATATTAGCGTGCCTCCATTTTCTTCTTGAGTCTCGGGAATGAAGCAGGGTGTATCCGGTAAATCGTCATCAAATATTGAAGGGCTCAAAGTATTTGAATTTCTTATCCTCCAAGCCATTAATAGAGGGCTCTTCGTAATCCCATGTTGGAGTGATCACATCAAGCAGAGATGTGAAAGAATAATTTTGCACATCTCTGCATATTTCCTCTTGGGTTTTAGACCCAATTGTTAATGGAAAAAGCGAATCATCCGATATGAATATATCGTCGACGGTCTTTTGAGTATCAGTAAATACAATGCTGATTTGACTCATGGTTTCCTTCAGTTTCAGATTTAAACTAAAAATTTAATGCCAAACATAATCGTGGAAACCTATTGAACATTGATAAATGTAAACAGGTTCTGTTGTATTGGTTCATTAATGATGTTAACGAATATAAACAACCCCCAATTTTCCCCCTGTCAATGAATTGGAAAAACCAATCAAAAGACTCTGAGAGACAAGATAGGAAGATTTGTAGACAGAAAGACAACAGTTTTTTCTTTTTTGATCGTTTTTATTTTGTAAGGATTTTAAATAATTGCATTTTTACATATTATTTACATTAATCCCAAATTAAACAAGAATGGAAAGCTAACTTCGGGCGGAGCCGAAGTTGATATACCCTTGCAGATATGTGGCAGCTTATATTATTAGATATATATCGGATCTTATATAGTCGGCCGATCCTTATAAAACTCGGCAGATCAAATTAGTTTGCCGAAAGTAGAATCCATACAAAGTCCCAGTCTTCTAACTTAAAAAACAACAGAGATATGGCATTTCCGATCAATCAGTTATATGGCAGCTATAGGATATAGTTGACCGATCCCGGCCGTTCCGACTTATATACTGCCTGCAAAGGAAAGAAGGATGTGTGCAAAGTTTGAAGTCGATAGCTTTAAAACTGAGAGACTAGTTTGCGTAGAAACAGACAGACAGACGGACAGACGGACAGACGGACAGACGGACATGCTTATATCGACTCAGGAGGTGATCCTGATCAAGAATATATATACTTTATAGGGTCGGAGATGTCTCCTTAACTGCGTGGCACACTTTTGACCAAAATTATAATACCCTCTGCAAGGGTATAATGAATATGCTTTCGCTTTTAAACCTGCGAAAGAGGTCATAATTTTCCCCGCATTTTCATCTTTAAATAACCCCAATTCTTTATTATTAGCTTGAATTATATTAAACGGGTTAATGCTCTCATAGTTAGAGGTATCGAATCGGCTTGGGTTTTCTTTCATTATTTTATAAATATCTTCTTGACATGAAACGATAAATGAATCGGTGTACATATATATTATTTTTGCTGATGGACATTCAACCAAAAGAAAGTTATAATAATAATCATACATCAACCACTTGGATAATTCAAGAACTGTAAAACCAATGTAAATTGGTTTATCATAAAGAATTGAGGTTTTGGTGGATTCTATTGCTGCTAAGTTCTCTCCAAATATTTCTAAGCTATGTGTTTGGTCATTGAGTCTTTTCAATGACCTTTTCCTTTTTCCAAAATAACAAAAAGGAATTCTTTATTTTAAAACGTTATAAAAATGTTTATTTGTCCGCATATGAAATGAAGCGCGAGAATGCTCCGATTTAGAATGCGTCTTCACTGAGATAAAGTATACAAACAAGTGAGAGTCCGCCTTAGAGCATAGGCCGGCGAAAGCTCGCTAACTTAATGATAAACATAAATAAAGCCGAGCGGCCGAGAAGAGTCGGCTTGCGACCAACAACAGCGATGAGATAATGAATATTTGCTAAACTATAATTATTACATTTATATATATATATATTACATTTATATTGATTTATTTATGCCGTGCTGCTGCCTGACCCGACACTATGGATATTATGCATTGCAACTCGTTGTCTAAAGCCTTGGGAGTTTTGTCTTGACTCATAATGAGTTACTAGTGAAATATCTCTTCGCTTCGCTGTTCATTAGCTTATACAAATTTTTCTCAAACTCATTTTTAGCTTCTTTCCTATTCTTAGTATTTAATTCAATATACGGCTTTAACCAGTATGATTGGCTAATAGACAGGATTCGATGTTGCAAGCATAATTGGAACTGTTTTAAATGGATTATGTAAAAGTCCTTAGCGTTCAAATCAGCGATTAATTTTGGAATCTTTCCTCCTGGGGGGATCTTATTTTCGGGGCAAAATGGCAAGCTATTATGTTTGTCATGAATATTATCAGGATATTCTAGATCTACTTCTAGAATATATCATGTGTCCCCAGATGAATCAGTATTTCTGACATCAAACAAATTAATTTAAATTTCACTTAAAAATGTAAAATTTGACAATGGGAGTTTTTGGCTCATAGCCCAACCATATAAATTATTAGCATCAATATATGATAAATAATTTTTTGGTTTTGTTTCAGCATAATTTTTCATGTACTCATTATTTTCGTTAGCAATTCTCTGAGTACACTGAGTTAGACCTCCGCGTATCCATCTTTTTAAAAAGTTGTACATGTTAGGATTGCTTATTAGATCTAACTCTACTTTGGTGTATTTCAGCATAGCATCCCATGAAATAGATGGGGCGAAACATAATTTACGGTGTCTATCTTATAAATATTGTTGCATATATTTCTGAAGTTTTCAAAAACATCTGCTAAAATCATTACATCGCTTTCTAAATATAACCTCATGTAGTCTCTTAGACATCTGCAATTAAAAGATTGCCAAATTTCTTTAGCGAAATTATAATAATTTACGCTACACTCTTCATCCGTTAGCGTATTGTAAAAATATTCCCTAGGAGGAAGCTCCGTTTCGTTAAATTTATCAAAACTATCTAAATAATTATATGGAAATACCCCTTTTCTCCTCATTTGAGTGAATTTAACACCGCTAAATTTAGATTTTAATATTTTAAAATCTTTGTCCTCCATATTTAATGCTAATTTTTCTAAACTAGAGTTCAAAAATCTATTGGAATCTATATACCTAATAGAATAATTAGCTACACCTTTTTCAAAAATTCTTTGATTTAACGAAATATAAAGCTCTTGTGTCGATGGTATTGGTGTGAGTTCACCACCTAACTCATTTATAAATAAATGAATATCATACCCAGATAAGTTATGATATACCACAGGAAAATATGAACTACTTAACTTAAAACTATCTTTACATTTTTTGTGCATTGGGCCTTGGTATTTACCAGTAAATTGGTTGAAATACTGAACACGATCGTCCATCTCGATGTGTTCTTCGCAAGCGTAGTAGTTTCCATGTTCCTGATAGTCCTCATCAGCAACATCAAAATCGTATATTGGCTTCTTGGGATCCTTCCAATATTTTTTGTAGAGAGCCATTGTGTCATCTTTTAATGTTTTTACAAACATCTTCATGCAGTCAGTTCCTGCAAGTTAAAAAAATTAATATAATTAATTAATTTAAACTTCTAATTTTATATTTGAATTTATTTACCTTCATAAGTCCATATTTTATTCAGCTCTGGATTATATTTATGCATAACACAAAAAGATACGGCACATGCTGTATGTTTTTGAATAGGCACTGTGTAAGATGCCCCAGGATTTTTGAAGCCGTTTGATACGGCAGCCTCAAAAAAATCTAAAAACAGCCTCAATGTCCGCATAAATCACCACTGGTGGTGATAATTTTTTTGAAAACATTTTAATTGTTAATTTGGTGTTTGGTTCCGGATATACGGATGCAACTTGCCCACACTCCTTTATATTGTGGGTCTTATTCGTGAAGCAATAAAATTGCAGACAATTTCTGCAAAAATACCTCTCAGAATTTGAGGAATTAATTTGCGATTTGCATAATGTTTTTATGCTTGTAATGTAATGCATGCTAATTAATTTTGTCCTTTTTGATTTATTTAAAAAAAATACAACATTTTTTATTTTATTTTTTGGTGTTAGACTTTTATTCGTAAACGTATTAAAACATAAAGACACTTATTATTGCTTATTGCTTATGACCGATCGCTACTTCATCCAGGAAAGGACTGACTTCTTAATTCTAAATTCTTCTCCAATAAACCTCGGCCAGAAGCTTTTCTTTTTTAGCTTCCAGAACTTTTTCTTTTGTTTTTAATAAAAAGCTTATGCTGAAACTGTCGAATCTCGTTGTGAAATTAAATTATGCTGAGCGATGCAATTTGATTGAAAATCGGAACTCAATATTCTGGGCTTCGATCGTCAGAACGGAAGCTTGTGTTTACTTTACGATTGGTTTGTTTATATCTAGCCAGATGGTCAAGCGCGGCTCTTGAAGTTGCTGAGATTGAATTTTAAAATTTGTTTATTAATTCCATAAGTGGAATAAGCAAAGGCAAAGGCAATAAGCCGAGATTGAATTTTAAAATTTGTTTATTAATTCCATAAGTGGAACTGTTTCATGGGTTGGATAACTTGCATTTCTCGTTTGAGTTATTTATTCCCAATATATCTATGTGGTTGGTTTTAACCTCTTTTGTTCTTATTGTAGGTCCAACGATTCTGCCATTTAAAATTTCATTAATATTAATGCTATATCCAGCATTATTTTTTTCAAATTGCAGGATACCCTTCTTGGTAAAGGGAAACTCTATTCCCGAAAAGTTTAAGAACCCTTGCTCATGCGTTATAAGGGGTTGACTAATATCAAAAACCCAATAAAACTGAGTTCTTGCAAGTTTTTCACGAGCTGATTTTTTTTGTGCCGAATTGCTAAAGTTTTGACAAAGTCTTTTGGCTAAACAATAAACGTCATTATTTTTAACGTTTATTAGAGCATTTATTTTTCTAATGCCTTGAGGAGCCTCAACATATCCAGAACCTGGAATTTAACAATTTGAATTTCATAAAATTCAAATTTTTTTATTGACCAACCTGATTCCTTTTCCTGGAATTCATCGGTTCTTGAAATTAGCAAATCATTTCAATTATTTAAAATTTGTTCAATATCCTCATACTCATTTTCATAAATTGAGCAATAAGGAGTAGCAAAATATTTTATTACCTCAATAAATGTATTTACTTCATCGGTATATAAATACCTACCGTGAACAGATAACATTACTTTAAGAGATCTATGTTCGCTTATTCCGTGATTTATAATATTTAAAATATTTTGTTTGCATTTATTATAAAATTCTTTTCAACAAATATCGCTCTCACCAACTACTTTAAACATTTCTACATGAAAAGTATTATTTTCAATTATGGGGAATTTTCCCCCGTTTTTAATTCTCCATGCACGATTTTTTAGCACTGTTCTATGCTTAGCAGAATTTAAATGCTCCATTTCATTATTGCAAGTATAATTTTCCTTGCAATCCATACATATTTTCGAATCGTTGGCATCATTTGTATTCACATTATAGAATAAACGTAGAATTTAAGTGAATTTTTTTAAGTATAGTGTAAGGTAGCATAGGGCGGAGCGGGAGCGCAAGAAAAGCTCACTTGTGCTCTTGTGAATTCGCCCCGCTTCGCCGCACTCGATAAGCTAGGCTTAAGCAATTTGTTAATATATTCGAATTGATAGAGTGAAAGCGAGTGCACGCATTGTTTTTTCGTCGATCTAGTGCTTTTAAAATAATTTAGAGCCACCATTGTCTTTCGGTTAATTATAGTTAACGAGATAAAATAATCTCACTGAACATTTTGGCGCCCCCGGGTGGACTGCTAATTATTTAATTAAAAAAGCAAAAAAAAAAAATAAAAAAAAAATGTGACAGTGACACAATATATATATATGTATATATAAACAACAAACAAGAGTTGCTCGCGACGGTTAAAGTGAAGTTTAAAAACAATTTAAATTCCGCGTCGCGAAACCAAATATTCATCGCCAACGAGCTGCAACGGAAAGGATTCGTCGTCCCCATGCCCTGCACCTGAATCGATTGTACCAAGAAAGTTGCCGCAGGATTAAAGGATACAAAAGCAGAACCACAGGTGTTTGTGCAAAAAATTGAAAGTAGAGAAAAGACAAATTAAAATCCGTCTTGTGCTGGAATATTGCACCCTCCTTTCAATTCATGGCGCATATGTACGTAAATTAAAAATATTAGAGCAAAAACAAATAATAAGGTGTATAAAAGTTCTAAAAAATTTCATTATAATATATGTCTGCTATATAAATGGACTGCCGGTGGGCAAATCAAAAAACATATATATATATTTTATTGAAGATACACCGACTTTATCATTAGGGAAAGTCTCAAACTGTAAACTTGTTAGTTGGTTAGGGAGTAGGGCTTAAAGACAAGTGCGTTCGTTCTCTTGAATGTACTTGTTTTTTATGACATTTGAAATTTGATTTTATGACTGGTGTAGTATGCATGGGTCAATATAGGAAGCATCCACTGTAGCAATACAACATTGTGCTACAGTGTTGTTACATAAACATAATGCCCCGGCCAAATAGCCAGACACATATATATGCCTTAAAGACTCACTCCTGGGAAGTGCATTGGTCAGCAAATTCCCATGAGTTGACAACGCATACAAGTGAGCCATGCATACTTACACCCTTAAGCTCGGGCCGCTACCAGCCTTATATACGAGCATAGAAATATATGTATATGAACATAGCCGCGACTGATCGCTGCCGAGCTTTTGTAGGCAGGCGCAGCCGCGAGCAATTAGAATATGAATTCACTCTGTATTTGACTTTCAACTAATAAACTACATCATGGCCAAGGGCCACGAAATACAATCTTTTATTAAAAACCATAAATTGTACGAAAAATCGACATGGCGACCGTGATATATCCTGCCAGGAGACGCTGAAAAAAAAAACAAAAACAAAAACTTTATTTACACTAATAGCCGAAGAAGCTGCAACTATCAACAACAACAAAAAAAAAAAATGCAAATCAAGTATATCCTGCTTTCGCCATATTAAGTATAAAATATTTGGAAAATGGTGTAGACACTGAAAATAAAAAACAAAACTTCAATAAACCAACACACAAAAGTTTCCACAATTCCACAATACAAAATAATAATAATAAAAACAAAAAAAAAAACTGCAAAAACAAAGTGACAATTACAAAATGAAAAATTAAATTATATATATTGAAATATTGATATATATATATAAAAAGGCACAATAAAACAACATTGTTCTATATAAAAATAAAAACAATTATTTCGGGGAAAGACCAAAAAAAAAAAAATGCATGAAATGCATGAAAAGCATCCCGTTTTTTATGCCAACGAAAAAAAAATAATAAATAAATAATAAAAACAACGACTAAAAGCAACCAACTAATGAGCAGCGAGGGATTCGGAGAAACTGCTCCTGTCGAGCAAAGGGATGCACCAAGCCTGCAAGAGGCACTAGAGGTGTGTCCATACGATGGACCACGCCCACTTACAATAGCTGAGTACAGGGCACGGCAGAAAAAGAACGAAAAGGCACCAAAGAAGAAGAGGAGTGGACAGAGGATCAAACTCCTCCAACAGCGACGATTAATCAAGGACTTCATCAAAGTGGCAACAAACGACGAAGAAAGGAATCAGCACGAGAGGAATCTGGAGACCATCGAGGACCAACTTCGCAAAAGAGCGAAGTAACGCAACCAGGCTGCATTTATGCCAATGCCCAAGTTGCCTTTATTATAATAAAACTCTACCTCAAGTCGATGCGCGAAAGCGCTGCTTGAAAAATACTAACCACTGTTAGGCTGTATACTAAAACCATATAACTGATGTTGATTTATATAGAGCAAAATATTGTAAATCAGTTATATGTAAATTAACACTTTTTTTTATCTTTTCCTTCATTTTTTTATAAATAAACCCTACGCAGTTGCGCACGGGAATTCAAGACTTTGTCTTTCTCTTAATTTTTTTAATGAATAATAGCATTAATAAGCTAGACTTCAATAAAAACAAGAATGGAAAGCTAACTTCGGGCGGAGCCGAAGTTGATATACCCTTGCAGATATGTGGCAGCTTATATTATTAGATATATATCGGATCTTATATAGTCGGCCGATCCTTATTAAACTCAGCAGATCAAATTAGTTTGCCGAAAGTAGAATCCATACAAAGTCCCAGTCTTCTAACTTAAAAAACAACAGAGATATGGCATTTCCGATCAATCAGTTATATGGCAGCTATAGGATATAGTCGGCCGATCCTCTGAAATTTGGCAGATAGAATAAGTCTGCTAAAAGAGGAGTCCACAGCAAGTCCCATCCTTCTAACTTAAAAAACAACGAAGTTATGGCATTTCCGATCAATCAGTTATATGGCAGCTATAGGATATAGTCGGCTGATCCTTATGAAATTTGGCAGATCGAATAGGTCTGCTAAAAGAAGAGTCCACAGTAAGTTCCATCCTTCTAACTTAAAAAACAACGAAGTTATGGCATTTCCGATCAATCAGTTATATGGCAGCTATAGGATATAGTTGACCGATCCCGGCCGTTCCGACTTATATACTGCCTGCAAAGGAAAGAAGGATGTGTGCAAAGTTTGAAGTCGATAGCTTTAAAACTGAGAGACTAGCTTGCGTAGAAACAGACAGACAGACGGACAGACGGACATGCTTATATCGACTCAGGAGGTGATCCTGATCAAGAATATATATACTTTATAGGGTCGGAGATGTCTCCTTCACTGCGTTGCACACTTTTGACCAAAATTATAATACCCTCTGCAAGGGTATAACAAGAATGGAAAGCTAACTTCGGGCGGAGCCGAAGTTGATATACCCTTGCAGATATGTGGCAGCTTATATTATTAGATATATATCGGATCTTATATAGTCGGCCGATCCTTATTAAACTCGGATCAAAATTAGTTTGCCGAAAGTAGAATCCATACAAAGTCCCAGTCTTCTAACTTAAAAAACAACAGAGATATGGCATTTCCGATCAATCAGTTATATGGCAGCTATAGGATATAGTTGGCCGATCCTTATGAAACTCGGCAGATCGAATAAGTCTGCTAAAAGAGGAGTCCACAGCAAGTCCCATCCTTCTCACTTAAAAAACAACGAAGTTATGGCATTTCCGATCAATCAGTTATATGGCAGCTATAGGATATAGTCGGCCGATCCTTTTGAAATTTGGCAGATCGAATAAGTCTGCTAAAAGAGGAGTCCACAGCAAGTCCTATCCTTCTAACTTAAAAAACAACGAAGTTATGGCATTTCCGATCAATCAGTTATATGGCAGCTATAGGATATAGTTGGCCGATCCTTATGAAACTCGGCAGATCGAATAAGTCTGCTAAAAGAGGAGTCCACAGCAAGTCCCATCCTTCTAACTTAAAAAACAACGAAGTTATGGCATTTCCGATCAATCAGTTATATGGCAGCTATAGGATATAGTCGCCCGATCCTTATAAAATTTGGCAGATCGAATAAGTCTGCTAAAAGAAGAGTCCACAGCAAGTCCTATCCTTCTAACTTAAAAAACAACGAAGTTATGGCATTTCCGATCAATCAGTTTTATGGCAGCTATAGGATATAGTTGACCGATCCCGGCCGTTCCGACTTATATACTGCCTGCAAAGGAAAGAAGGATGTGTGCAAAGTTTGAAGTCGATAGCTTTAAAACTGAGAGACTAGTTTGCGTAGAAACAGACAGACAGACGGACAGACGGACAGACGGACAGACGGACAGACGGACAGACGGACAGACGGACAGACGGACATGCTTATATCGACTCAGGAGGTGATCCTGATCAAGAATATATATACTTTATAGGGTCGGAGATGTCTCCTTCACTGCGTTGCACACTTTTGACCAAAATTATAATACCCTCTGCAAGGGTATAACAAGAATGGAAAGCTAACTTCGGGCGGAGCCGAAGTATATATACCCTTGCAGATATGTGGCAGCTTATATTATTAGATATATATCGGATCTTATATAGTCGGCCGATCCTTATAAAACTCGGCAGATCAAATTAGTTTGCCGAAAGTAGAATCCATACAAAGTCCCAGTCTTCTAACTTAATAAACAACAGAGATATGGCATTTCCGATCAATCAGTTATATGGCAGCTATAGGATATAGTCGGCCGATCCTTATGAAATTTGGCAGATAGAATAAGTCTGCTAAAAGAGGAGTCCACAGCAAGTCCCATCCTTCTAACTTAAAAAACAACGAAGTTATGGCATTTCCGATCAATCAGTTATATGGCAGCTATAGGATATAGTCGGCTGATCCTTATGAAATTTGGCAGATCGAATAAGTCTGCTAAAAGAGGAGTCCACAGCAAGTCCCATTCTTCTAACTTAAAAAACAACGAAGTTATGGCATTTCCGATCAATCAGTTATATTGCAGCTATAGGATATAGTCGGCCGATCCTTATGAAATTTGACAGATCGAATAAATCTGCTAAAAGAGGAGTCCGCAGCAAGTCCCATCCTTCTAACTTTAAAAACAACAAAGTTATGGCATTTCCGATCAATCAGTTATATGGCAGCTATAGGATATAGTTGACCGATCCCGGCCGTTCCGACTTATATACTGCCTGCAAAGGAAAGAAGGATGTGTGCAAAGTTTGAAGTCGATAGCTTTAAAACTGAGAGACTAGTTTGCGTAGAAACAGACAGACAGACGGACAGACGGGCAGACGGACATGCTTATATCGACTCAGGAGGTGATCCTGATCAAGAATATATATACTTTATAGGGTCGGAGATGTCTCCTTCACTGCGTTGCACACTTTTGACCAAAATTATAATACCCTCTGCAAGGGTATAAAAACAAGAATGGAAAGCTAACTTCGGGCGGTGCCGAAGTTGATATACCCTTGCAGATATGTGGCAGCTTATATTATTAGATATATATCGGATCTTATATAGTCGGCCGATCCTTATTAAACTCGGCAGATCAAATTAGTTTGCCGAAAGTAGAATCCATACAAAGTCCCAGTCTTCTAACTTAAAAAACAACAGAGATATGGCATTTCCGATCAATCAGTTATATGGCAGCTATAGGATATAGTCGGCCGATCCTTATGAAATTTGGCAGATCGAATAAGTCTGCTAAAAGAAGAGTCCACAGCAAGTCCCATCCTTCTAACTTAAAAAACAACAGAGATATGGCATTTCCGATCAATCAGTTATATGACAGCTATAGGATATAGTCGGCCGATCCTTATGAAATTTGGCAGATCGAATAAGTCTGCTAAAAGAGGAGTCCACAGCAAGTTTCAACATTCTAACTTTAAAAACAACGAAGTTATGGCATTTCCGATCAATCAGTTATATGGCAGCTATAGGATATAGTTGACCGATCCCGGCCGTTCCGACTTATATACTGCCTGCAAAGGAAAGAAGGATGTGTGCAAAGTTTGAAGTCGATAGCTTTAAAACTGAGAGACTAGTTTGCGTAGAAACAGACAGACAGACGGACAGACGGACAGACGGACAGACGGACAGACGGACAGACGGACAGACGGACATGCTTATATCGACTCAGGAGGTGATCCTGATCAAGAATATATATACTTTATAGGGTCGGAGATGTCTCCTTCACTGCGTTGCACACTTTTGACCAAAATTATAATACCCTCTGCAAGGGTATAATAAGCCACATATATTTGGCATAAAATATAGAATTTTAGAACAAACCCCAAATATGGGTTTAATAGAGACGAAAACCGTCGATTCCACGGCAAACGTCATCAACAAAATAGAATCAGAAAAAGTAGATATGGAAACGGTTACCCTTTTGTTGATAATAATCGTCGTTGTAATGTTAGCAAACGTGTTTATTAAATTATACAAGTTACATAATAAATGCTTGCGCAAAAGATTCCAAAGCCAAGCTAATGACTTGGATAAAATCTAAAAAAAACAAGAATGGAAAGCTAACTTCGGGCGGTGCCGAAGTTGATATACCCTTGCAGATATGTGGCAGCTTATATTATTAGATATATATCGGATCTTATATAGTCGGCCGATCCTTATTAAACTCGGCAGATCAAATTAGTTTGCCGAAAGTAGAATCCATACAAAGTCCCAGTCTTCTAACTTAAAAAACAACAGAGATATGGCATTTCCGATCAATCAGTTATATGGCAGCTATAGGATATAGTCGGCCGATCCTTATGAAATTTGGCAGATCGAATAAGTCTGCTAAAAGAAGAGTCCACAGCAAGTCCCATCCTTCTAACTTAAAAAACAACAGAGATATGGCATTTCCGATCAATCAGTTATATGACAGCTATAGGATATAGTCGGCCGATCCTTATGAAATTTGGCAGATCGAATAAGTCTGCTAAAAGAGGAGTCCACAGCAAGTTTCAACATTCTAACTTTAAAAACAACGAAGTTATGGCATTTCCGATCAATCAGTTATATGGCAGCTATAGGATATAGTTGACCGATCCCGGCCGTTCCGACTTATATACTGCCTGCAAAGGAAAGAAGGATGTGTGCAAAGTTTGAAGTCGATAGCTTTAAAACTGAGAGACTAGTTTGCGTAGAAACAGACAGACAGACGGACAGACGGACAGACGGACAGACGGACAGACGGACAGACGGACATGCTTATATCGACTCAGGAGGTGATCCTGATCAAGAATATATATACTTTATAGGGTCGGAGATGTCTCCTTCACTGCGTTGCACACTTTTGACCAAAATTATAATACCCTCTGCAAGGGTATAAAA
This sequence comes from Drosophila monieri, assembly GCA_035047585.1. Lineage (NCBI taxonomy): Eukaryota > Metazoa > Arthropoda > Insecta > Diptera > Drosophilidae > Drosophila > Drosophila monieri. Next base: position 1,018,447 of record JAWNPJ010000083.1, on the reverse strand, counting down.
ACAAAAATTTTTTAAAAAGTACACATTGCAACTTCAATTATGATTAAAGGTAACAAATATAAAAACACTCTCCATTCAAAAGAAAACAATAAAGATGACCACCATAGAAGCCATTAGAAAGGTTTACGAAAGGGATGCTTATTTCAAAGAACATATTCAACAAATAGTCCCAACGACTCCAATAAGCATCAATCAATTAGAATACCTTCTAATTGAAACATTTAATTTCGAAAATTCACCATTAATACATTGCTCAAAAACACAAAAAGCAATTGTATTAAGCACCATTCCAGGTGTCCAAATAAAATCTGTATTGGAAGAACATGAAACATTAGGCAAAACACTTGTTATGAAAGTATTCAGAAAATAATTCTCCACATTAACAAAAATGCAATGGAATGAATTATACACCGAATTGAATAAATTAAAAACCGATTTTGACAAATCATATAAATCTTTAACTCAAAATCGTACAATTCAACAGAATACCATACACAAACACGCCGAAATATTAGTATCCCGTTTCAATAAAGCACGGATATTAATATATGACCATAGAGATCGACTAGATAAAAATCGATGGTCACAAGTTTCAAAGTTCCTAACAAGATTGCGATCTAACCTTATAAATATAAAAGAAAGATATGACTTGGCTATTTCAGTGCCAAGTATCTTAAATACACCATTAACAGTAGAACCTGGGGACGAATTAGAATCGCGAGAACTACCAACCACAGAACAAGTAGAGTTGGAAGATTCAGATTCTGATAGATTAGAAATAGAAGAAAAAGACTTAAACAATCTAACTATACCCGCAGTCCTTTTCCAATCTGAATTATCATACCAAGAAGAAGAGGATATAGATTCAAACAACATAATAGACCAAAAACCAATTATAATGGCGGACGAAACAATTGCCCAACGGGCATACATAAAAGATATTTCAAATGCCATCCCAGAGTTCAATGGCCAAAAACTAAATCTTCAAAGATTTATCACAGCCCTGAATTTGGTGAATTTAACAAAAGGCACATTTGAACATATAGCGGTTGAAGTAATCAAATCAAAAATTGTAGGATCAACCCTATATAAAGTCCAAAATGAAACCACTATAAATGGAATAATTAAAAAACTCAAAGACAGTATAATAGGAGAAACATCAGATGTAATCAAAGCAAAAATGTCCAAAACACTTCAAAAAGGTAAAACGGCTGAAAAGTTCACAACTGAAATCGAAAACTTGCGAAAGCTTCTTGAAGCATCGTATATCGATGAAGGATTGCCTGCCGAACATGCTGATAAATTCAGCACAAAAGAGGCAATCAACACAATGACTAAAAATTGTGAACATCGGCGCCTCAAAACAGTACTAGAAGCAGGCAACTTTTCAACTATGAACGAAGCCATAGCTAAATACATACAATGTAGTACTGACATGACAGGCTATTCCAGTACAATCCTATATAACCGAAGAGGACAACCCTACCACAATAACAACTTCAGAGGAAATTATCGCGGAAGAGGTTATGGAAGAGGTTATTATAACAATAATTACCACCAAAACAACAATTACAACCAAAATAATGGGTATAACCCAAACTATAATAACCACACCAATAATTATAGAGGTCGTGAAAATTTTAGGGGTAATAACCGTGGTGGAAATAACGGCTACAACAACAGTAACACTGGTGGAAATACCAATTCCCAAGTTCGAACTGTTGAATCCCAGCCGGAAAACTAAAGACTTCCCTTAAGAAAAAGCCACAACACTTACAACTGTATAAAATAAACCTCAGCCTCAATATCTATGTAAACATTAAAAATTACGTTACAAAAACACCCCTAACTCTGTTAATAGATACAGGCTCAGACATTAGCATTTTAAAAATAAATTCAGATCAATATAATGAAGTAGATTCAACAAAAACCATAACAATGTCTGGTATAGGAGAAGGTACTATTCATTCTCAAGGTTTAACTTTTGTAGAAATACAAACAGGAAAATTCATAATTCCCTTTCATTTTCATTTAGTAAACAATGACTTCCCAATACCATGTGATGGCATATTGGGAATGGATTTCATAAAAAAGTTCAATTGTCAACTAGATTTTCAAGTTGATCAAGATTGGTTGATAGCAAGACCATTAGATTTCAATCAAGACATAAATATTCCAATTACACATTCAGTTAATAATAACTTAATTATCCCAGCAAGATCTGAAGTCGTGAGACAAATTAATATAACAACCACTCACAAAGAAGTCCTTATTAAAAATCAGTGTATAGATGAAGGCATTATTATAGCCAGCACTATAACTGATTCAAGCAACACATTTGTCCGAATACTAAATACGACCGATAAAAATAAAATTATAAACATTTCCAAAATAAAGTACGAACCATTGGAAAATTACCAAATTATCCAAAGCAACGAAACAAAAACCAGAAAAGAAGATGTCCTTTCAAAACTAACGAAAAATTTTCCTACAATGTATAAAAGTACCCTCACCAAACTATGTACCGAATTTACAGATATATTCGGATTAGAAACCGAACCAATCTCAGCAAATAATTTCTATAAACAGAAACTGAGATTAAAAGATTCTACACCAGTCTACATTAAAAACTATCGAACACCACATAGCCAAAAAGATGAAATAAACAAACAAGTAGAAAAGCTAATAAAAGATGATATAGTAGAACCCTCAGTATCAGAATACAACAGCCCATTGCTGTTAGTACCCAAAAAGTCGCTTCCTGGCTCAGAACAAAAACGTTGGAGACTAGTTATTGACTATCGTCAAATAAACAAGAAGCTACTAGCGGATAAATTCCCACTACCAAGAATCGAAGATATCTTAGATCAACTTGGTAGAGCAAAATTTTTTTCCTGTCTAGATTTAATGTCTGGATTCCACCAAATTACCCTAGAAAAAGAATCAAGAGATATTACTTCTTTCTCTACAAGCACTGGGTCATTCAGATTTAAAAGACTACCTTATGGAGTAAAAATAGCACCAAATTCATTCCAAAGAATGATGACATTAGCATTTTCGGGATTAGAACCATCCCAAGCTTTTCTTTATATGGACGACTTAGTAGTTATAGGTTGTTCAGAAAATCATATGATAAAAAATCTAACTAATGTATTCAACCTATGTAGAAAACACAACCTTAAGTTACACCCAGAAAAATGCTCTTTCTTTATGCACGAAGTCACATTTCTGGGACACAAATGCACAAATAAAAGAATTTTACCCGATGATAAAAAATTTAACGTAATAACAAACTATCCTGTTCCATCCGATGCAGATGAATCAAGAAGATTCGTAGCCTTTTGCAATTACTATAGACGATTCATACCAAATTTCTCTAATTATTCAAGACATCTTACCCATTTGTGCAAGAAAAATGTAAAATTCAATTGGACTACTGAGTGTCAAGAAGCTTTTGAATATCTTAAAAACGCACTAGTCCAACCCACACTATTAAAATACCCAGATTTTAATAAAGAATTTTGCATAACAACAGATGCTAGTAAGCAAGCATGCGGTGCAGTTCTAACCCAATCATATGATGGGATAGACCTCCCGGTAGCATACGCCTCAAGAACATTTACAAAAGGCGAAAGTAATAAGTCTACAACTGAACAGGAATTGACAGCTATACATTGGGCAGTTAATTATTTTAGACCATATATATATGGCAAACATTTTCCTATTAAAACAGACCACAAACCATTGACATACCTATTTTCAATGAGAAACCCAACTTCCAAGTTAACAAGAATGAGATTAGACTTGGAAGAATATCAATTTATTGCAGTATACCTTAAGGGAAAAAACAATTATGTGGCAGATGCGTTATCAAGAATAAGCATCGATGAACTTAAAGAAATGAATAGACAAATACTAAAAGTCACTACTAGATCCCAAAGTAAACAGAAAAATAACTGCGCAGTTTCAACATCTAGTTCGGATTTGCAAAAGCAACCGACAGCTTCTAAGCCCAAGATATTTGACGTCATTCATAACGAAGATGTTAAAAAAGTAGTGACCTTGCATTTAACAATATCGAAGTGTTCTCTCAAGAAGGGAAAACAGATATATGCAAGAATAAACGTTGATGATCTATATACCAATGGAATATTCGATTTAGATCAATTTTTCAAAAGGCTTGAAAAAATAGCCGGTATAAACAAGATCAGACAACTTAAAATGGCACCGAGTGAAAAAATCTTTGAATTCGTTTCAATAGATTAATTTAAAAATAAGGGCAATGAAAAATTATTAAATTTAAGAGTAGCGCTACTCCAGCCGGTGACCATAATAGAAAATAAAAAAGAAAAGGAAGCTATTCTGTTTACATTACATGACGATCCTTTACAAGGCGGACACACAGGCATAACAAAAACGCTAGCAAAAGTAAAAAGACATTACTATTGGAAAAACATGACACGTGACGTTGCAAACCACGTAAAGAAATGTCTCGAATGCCAAAAATCACAATCCACACAAAAACCCCTTTGACAATAACTGAAACACCATTAAAAGCGTTTGATATAGTTTAGTGGATACGATCGGTCCATTACCTAAATCAGACGAAGGTAACGAATATGCAGTCACTCTAATATGCGACTTAACAAAATATCTCGTTACAATACCTATACAAGACAAAAGTGCAAGAACAGTAGCGAAAGCTATATTCGAATCTTTTATTCTAAAGTACGGTCCAATGAAGACGTTCATTACGGACATGGGAACTGAATATAAGAATTCAATTATTAATGATTTATGCAAATATCTCAAAATTAATAATATAACATCAACTGCACATCATCACCAAACATTAGGGACAATAGAAAGAAGCCATAGAACATTTAACGAATACGTTAGATCATACGTTTTGTCAGATAAAACAGACTGGGATGTTTGGCTTATATACTTTACATATTGTTTCAATACAACACCCTCCGTTGTACATGGATACTGTCCATATGAACTTGTGTTTAGTAAAACCCCAACCTTAAACATTAAATTCAATAGCAGTGAATACATTACACCACTGTATGACGTAGAAAACTTTGCAAAAGAATCAAAATTCAGACTCGAAAACGCTTATAAAAGAGCGAGAATGATGATTGAACAAAATAAGCAAAAACAAAAAGATACATATGATAAAAGATCAAATGATTTTAAATTAGAAGTAGGAGACAAAGTTTTATTAAAAAAACGAAGTAGGGCATAAATTAGACTTTAAGTATACAGGACCCTATAAGGTAGAAAGTATAGGAGAACGAGATAACATAACAATCTCAAACGTAAAGAATAAAAATCAAACAGTTCATAAAGATAGATTAAAGAAATTCTATTCATAAATTCTATGGTGGCCACCAATCAATAAAAAAAAAAAAACCAAAAAAAAAAAAAAATATAATATAATATAAATAAATATAATATACAATAATAAGCAAAATAAATAAGATAACTATTTTTTCTGAGAAATTTTACATATGACAATAACACAAACAAAATTAAAATATAAATAAAATTTTTTAAACTCTTCTAAAATTCTAGATTTTAAATCACTAAATATAAATTAATCATATATCACTAACATTTAATTAAAACATATTAAGAAAATCATTAAACTCTACACTAAAAAGATATAATTAATAGATAATAAGTTAATTCAAAATAACTCCATTTTATTACGTTATTTTTAAAAAGGAGGGAGATGTAGTATGCATGGGTCAATATAGGAAGCATCCACTGTAGCAATACAACATTATGCTACAGTGTTGTTACATAAACATAATGCCCCGGCCAAATAGCCAGACACATATATATGCCTTAAAGACTCACTCCTGGGAAGTGCATTGGTCAGCAAATTCCCATGAGTTGACAACGCATACAAGTGAGCCATGCATACTTACACCCTTAAGCTCGGGCCGCTACCAGCCTTATATACGAGCATAGAAATATATGTATATGAACATAGCCGCGACTGATCGCTGCCGAGCTTTTGTAGGCAGCGCAGCCGCGAGCAATTAGAATATGAATTCACTCTGTATTTGACTTTCAACTAATAAACTACATCATGGCCAAGGGCCACAAAATACAATCTTTTATTAAAAACCATAAATTGTACGACAAATCGACACTGGCATCCAAAATTTGTTATTGATTTCGGACGTGGGAACGTGTCAGAATTTTGGAGTTGGTATTCGGTTGTTTAGTCTAGTAGTCTAGGGTTTCTTATTTCGTCTTTTACGATTTCTTTTAGACTCTGACTTTTGTCTTTAATTGCAAGGCTTGCTTGTTACTGTGGATATGTCACTATATATATTATTCGCCAATATTATTTGCAATCACTGTCGCCCCCTACCCCTCGTTTTTGATTATACAAATTTGCCAAATAAATAAATTAAAGTGCAGCCAAAAATTATTTTACATATTACAGATAAAATAAATGTGCATAAATTTTTGGTGTACATACAAATAGATGCAGCGGTAATATTTTCGTTTTTCGCTTCCCACCGTTAACCGCTGTTGTATGTAAGTATATGCATTTTTTGGCGCATTTTATTTAACGGAACGCCAAGTGACGCGCTACCCTACAATTAGGTTGGGTTTGGTTGGTTGGTATTGTTTTCGGTGTCATTGGCGACCAACTATTTTTTTGGATACTCTGTGCCTCGACTATCCAATTATTCGACTATCAATTAATTAATCAATTTCGGTTCTTGGATAAATTTAATAAATTATTTTATTATATTAAAAAACAAATAAAAAATAAGATTAATTAATTCTTTTCGTTTTCGCCTTTATCGGAATTAAATTAAAATTTATTTAATTTAATTAACTAACAATACAAATATTTTAATAAATTATTTAACAAATATTTTAATAAAAATATTAAATATTGAAAATGGGATCGTTTTCGCTTCTTTATGGAAAAATGAATAATTTTATAAAATGGAGAGTGTTGAGACTTGTGCCAGCATCAATTATTATAATTATTGCTAAATAGTTTCTCTCGGTGTAACTAGCCGCAGTGGTCCGCTAATTGCCCGTTATCAGTAGTTCTCCTGATAGTAGTAGTCAGTAGTAATTGTTTGATTCTCCCAGCTTCGCATGCGCTTTGTTGTTCTTTTGTAGCGCATGCACTTTGGGAGCTTATGTAGAGCTTCTGCGCAAGCTCTTAGTGCACTTGTATTTCGGCATTTTGATTGGAGCGGCTTGTTCGGGGTTAAATTGAACCCCGGAAATAAAATTGAAATTGAATAATTGAATCGTGCGTTTAATTCGGCCGCTACCAAAAAGCTGGTAGCGTTACATTTGGTGACCTCGACGTGATCGCGCCCCGGTTTTGATTTGATTTTGATATTGTGATCATTAAAGTGCAACGGAAAACTTGTTGCTGTTGTTTCCATTGCCTTGCACTTTGCACCTTGCACGATAACTTGCATAATGGACTCTGGAGACGTAGCTTGTGCCTCGGTTCTAACAAACAGGGAAAGGCTTTTGCTGCGAAGAGCAGAGGTGATCTACCGCCATCATGGTACTGGAGCATTTCGAAATGTTGTTGCGTGATAAATTCACCACGCTAAAGGATGAGTTGGAGCGGCTGAGGTCCCGTGAAATTGAGAGTGAACTATTCGGAAAGTTCTCCCAGCTTTCCGGTGATGTGCGTGTTTACATTCAGGTGGGAATGGCCAAGCACTCCATGAGGCTAGCTGCACACTCCACTCGTCTCGACGGCACCAATGGTCCCAGTGCTGCGTCAATGACCATGGAGAATCATCGCTTATGCAGTCAGGATTCCCCGCTGGACCTGAACAACGATCAAGATAACCAGGACGTGGCCAATTGCATCTCATCAATGCCCACGCTATCCACCGCTCCCCCAGAGGTCGCTCTTTCCACATCGCACCTGTCAATCGTCTGCGATGGCTTTCCTGAAGCTGCTCTTTCGAATCCCTCATCTGACCTGGGATTTTGTTCATTGTCACCGCTGGCGACTAAGTCAGCGTCCAGGTCTGTCTCCATTCTGGAATATAACCTGCACCCTTCCAATGGGGGGAGGTCTGCAGTTGCCAAGGTGGCTGCTGTTCCAGCCGTGAAGGCTCCCGATCCTGCTCACTGGATGACTCCGGGTCTGGATGGACACGACAGCCTACAACCGAGAATTCTAGACCTTGGGATCATAAGCATAATGATGGCAGTGTAATCGAGCTGTCATTTGCCCCTGCGGATTGTTGTTGAAAATTAAATTTCCAACGGGGGGAGGATGTTGGGACTTGTGCCAGCATCAATTATTATAATTATTGCTAAATAGTTTCTCTCGGTGTAACTAGCCGCAGTGGTCCGCTAATTGCCCGTTACCAGTAGTTCTGTATTGTTTGATTCTCCCAGCTTCGCATGCGCTTTGTTGTTCTTTTGTAGCGCATGCACTTTGGGAGCTTATGTAGAGCTTCTCTTATGTAGAGCGCAAGCTCTTAGTGCACTTGTATTTCGGCATTTTGATTGGAGCGGCTTGTTCGGGGTTATATTGAACCCCGGAAATAAAATTGAAATTGAATAATTGAATCGTGCGTTTAATTCGGCCGCTACCAAAAAGCTGGTAGCGTTACAGAGAGTAACAAACCGAAACTTAATTCCACGACTCTTATTGATTTAAAAAGAAGATTAAATCTTAAAGTTAAAAGCATTCGCCGGTTGGAGGATCGTTTGGAAGCTAGATCACTTCCTCTTGACAAGACCAAGCTTGAGTGCAGGCTTCAGGATTTAGATGAGGCAATTTCTAAAGCGAATAAGTTGCAAGACCAGATCGAGCAATTGGATGAATTGGATGATTTCGGAGCCGAGTTGAAAGAGTTAGCCATAACAACCAAGGCAAGGATTATGTCCTTATGTAATGCCTTAACCTCAGCTGAAGACTCCCGTCCAGCTACCGCAATTTCTGCAGCCCCAACTCGAGCTCGACTTCCCATTTTAGCATTACCAATTCATTCAAAAGTCTTTTCGAGACATTAGTTGACAAAGATGTGAACATTCCTGTGATCGAAAAATTTAATCATTTAATGTCTTGCCTCTCTGGTGAAGCTTTAGGATCTATCAAGGCATTCCAGGTCATTGAGAGTAATTATGACAAAGCTATAGCTAGTCTAAAAAGAGTTTATGATAACGAATGTCTCATTTTTGCGAACCAAATCAGTCAACTGTTCAGCCTTCCGAAAATTTCTCAGCCGTCTGCGTCGTCGTTGAGGGGTCTCATCGACACTGTGTCATCACTTTATGGATCACTATTATCCATAGGAGATGATACAAAAATTGCAAACTCAATGATTATACATTTAGTTTTGAGTAGAGTGGATCCAGTGACCAAGCAAAAATGGGAAGAGTCACTGGATTATGAGGAATTGCCGCTGTGGTCCGATTTCGAAAAAATATTAAATCGTAGGTACCAGCACCTGTCCGCTGAAGAGACTGGAAAACCAAAACAGGAAAAAACTGGGTTTAGCAAGCAACTTAATAGAAGTTCGTTGGCTTGTTCCTCTGCCAACGCTAAACCAGCTTGCAGTTATTGTAACGCTCAAGACCATTTTTTGGCCCAGTGCAGTCCGTTCGCTCGCCTTGATGTAATGCAAAGGTTTGAGTTTGTTAAGTCAGCCTCCCTCTGTTTAAATTGTCTGCGAAAAGGTCACACGGTAGCGAAGTGCAAATCGACCAGGTGTCAAATCTGTGCAAGATCGCACCATAAACTTCTGCACCAATTTACAGTGACTGAAAATAACTTAGCGTTACCACCACCTACAGAAAATCGTCCTCCAGCCCTAACGAATGATGGCCCTTCTACTTCATGCTTTGCTTGCGTCGTCTTTAGAAAGGGTTTTGTTAGCAACGTCGATCGTAAGCGTTCGAACAAAAAATGGCGAGCACATATTGGTCCGAGCATTACTTGACTCAGGGTCACAAATGAATTTCATTACGGAAGATCTTGCTCAACGCTTACAGATCCGTAGGGAGGAATCGTGCATTAACTTGCTTGGAATTGGTCAAACTAATTTACAAGTAAAGAAAAAGATACACACCGTGGGGAAGTCGAGAATCAATGGTAGTGAGTTTCCGTGAAAAACAATTTCAGGCTTTCACCCTGACCAGTCAGTGTACGTGAAAGATTGGACCCTACCAAAGAACTTGCCAGCAGCAGACCCATATTTTTATAAACCTCAGCGGATAGATATGCTAATTGGAGCTGAGTTATTTTTCGAGCTTTTGTCCGTTGGTCAAATATAGCAAGGTCCGAACCATCCCATACTTAAAAAAACTCTCCTTGGGTGGATAGTATCGGGAAAATATATGGCAAATTCCTGAACTCCTCAACAGCCGGTCTCTAGCCTGAATTGCCAAGAATAAATATTAAAATAGACAATAGTTTGAAAAAATTCTGGTCGTTGGAAGAAGTTCCATCTTCTAAAAAGATGTTGTCGCCAGAACAAGAGCTGTGGTAGGAACATTATTGGAAGACTACTAGAATACTGCCTTAATGTCGATTTGAAGTTAGACTTCCATTTAAGTCGGATCCAAGCGTTTTGGGCAACTCAGTCGAGATAGCCAAACGCTATTATTATCTCGAGATCCGAACTTAAAGAAAATGTATTTGAAATTTATGGAAGAATACGAATCCCTAGGCCATATGTCCCCTGCAAGAAATGATGTTCTTGCGTTATAGCCCAACTAGTGCGTCTTACGGCCTCAAAGTGCAACGACCAAACTACGAGTCGTTTTTGATGCGTCCTGTAAGACATCTAACAGAAGTGTTTAAATGAGTTGTTGATGGTAGGTCCAACAATTCAGAAAGAGCTTTACTCAACTCTTCTTAGGTTTCGGCTAAACAAATCTGCTCTGGTAGCCGACATAAAAAAGATGTATCAAGTAATGGTGAATGAAGCAGATAGGCGATACCAGTTGATAGTGTGGAGAAAAGACCCATCTGAGTCCATGAAATTGTGCAAGCTCAACACCGTTACTTATGGCACTGCACCAGCCCCATTCCTGGCCAAAGGGTGTTTGAAGAGGTTGAGTAAATCCGCGAAAAATACATTCCCTCGAGCTGCTAAAGTTATTGGGTCTGACTTTTACGTCGACGACATGTTAACGGATGCTGGTTGCGTGGAGGAGCTAAAGACAATTAAGTCTGAAGTAACTCAGGTTCTTCAAAACGCTGGGTTTGAATTGAGTAAGTGGTTTTCAAACTCGCCTGAAGTTACTGCATTCGAGAGCACGGTTAAGCCAATAAAACTTTCGGACTCAGAGCTGACAAAAACACTAGGAATCGTTTGGGTTCCTAAAGATGACGTGTTTAAATTCGAAATTGATATGTCAGTCATGGGTCAAAGGGCGACTAAGCGGAATATTCTGTCGGAGACATCAAAGCTCTTCGACCCCCTTGGCTTATTAAGCCCAATCCTTATTAAAGGAAAGATCCTGTTGCAAGAACCTTGGCTTAATAAGCTAGATTGGGATGAGTCGATTCCACTGAATTAGGAAACCGCGTGGAACAAAATTCAGCTTACCTTGTCACAGTTAGGAGATATCTCAATACCGAGATTTGTGATGAGTGAGCCAATGTCACCAATTGAAATTCATGCCTTCTCTGACGCATCGATTATAGCCTATGGAGCCTGCTTCTATATTCGTTGCAAATCTGCAGAAGGAATTAAAGTCTCATTGTTGAGTGCAAAGTCGCTCCCCCGTCTTGAGTTATGTGCCGCTCACCTTCTAGCAGACCTCTGCCACAAAATAAAACCTCTTATCAAAGCATTGGATTCGTTCCCATCCATCGTCGTTGTCAACGTTCGTATCAAATAGAGTTGCAAGAGTGGTAAGAGGATAGTACGTGGCGGCATGTACCAACTAAACAGAACCCGGCAGATATTGTGTCAAGAGGTGGAGACGTAAAGGAAACGGCAGAATCGATCTGGTTTACAGGTCCATCGTTTTTAACGGAGCCGAAAGATAAGTGGCCAACGAGTCCCCGGTTTAATACGTCACCAGAGATTTTGCAGATGGAAGCAAAGAAGAATGCGGTCGGACTGACCGCAATGATCTCCACCTTATATTTATTGGAAGTGATTGAAGGATCTTACTCTCACTTAAAACTGCTGCGAATGTTCGTTTACATGGTGCGCTTTATAAAGAAGTGTAAAAACATTGTAGTTACTTCTGATAGTGTACCTTCACCTGTCGAATATCAAGATGCTTTTAACAAAATTGTTCAGATAGTCCAAGAGCACGAGTATCAAGAGGAAATTAAAAACATTCTGAACTGAACATTACATTTGTTCAGAGCTACGTTCGATACTTGCACGAGTCGAATTTTCATGTGAGTACACGAGCACTGGTGAGTCTCTTCCGACAGCGCGCTTGAATAGTAAGCGCGCAGGAAGTCTGCAGTCAGATAGTACGGTCATGCATACGCTGTTATAAATGCAAGCCTCATCTGATGACTCAAATCATGGGAGATTTACCCTTAGATCGAGTCCGTGCTCTTCGCCCATTCTCCAAATGTGGTGTGGATTTCTGTGGCCCTATTGAGACGACATTGAAAATTCGTGGTAGGCCACCATACAAGTCCTACATTGCCCTGTTTGTTTGTTTTGCGTCCAAAGCAGTACATTTAGAAATTGTTTCAGATTTGTCAACTGATTCCTTTTCATTGGCATTTCAAAGGTTCGTTGGGCGCCGAGGATGTCCGCAGATCGAGCACTGCGACAACGCGACGAACTTCGTAGGAGCGAGTCGCCACTTCGCAGCACTGCGGCACCAAATAGGGCCTACAGGTGCGGTCGTAGTGGCAGCGGGAGCAGGAGGGCGTAAGGAAGGGCGATCTGGAAGGGCGCCGTCGTGAGGACTAGTTCGGGAGCGGCGTTCAAGAGAGCAGTCCACAAGCTGGCGAGGCTGCCAGTGGTTGAAGCCTGATGGAGGCCTTCAACGGGGCCGGTGTAGAATAAACGTAGAATTTAAGTGAATTTTTTTAAGTATAGTGTAAGGTAGCATAGGGCGGAGCGCGAGCGCAAGAAAAGCTGACTTGTGCTCATGTGAATTCGCCCCGCTTCGCCGCACTAGATAAGCTAGGCTTAAGCAATTTGTTAATATATTCAAATTGATAGAGTGAAAGCATTGTTTTTAGAATTTAGAATTTAAGTGAATTTTTTTAAGTATAGTGTAAGGTAGCATAGGGCGGAGCGGGAGCGCAAGAAAAGCTGACTTGTGCTCATGTGAATTCGCCCCGCTTCGCCGCACTAGATAAGCTAGGCTTAAGCAATTTGTTAATATATTCAAATTGATAGAGTGAAAGCATTGTTTTATTCGTCGATATCTAGTGCTTTTAAAATAATTTACAGCCACCCTTGTCTTTCGGTTAATTATAGTTAACGAGATAAAATAATCTCACTGAACACACATCATTAGATATTCTAGCTCTTTTTGATGTTGGCGGTTGTTCTCCCGTATCAATTCCTTCAGCATCGTAATTCATAGCTTCATGTTGTCTTCCAGCCTTTCGTTTTAAATTTTGGGTTTATTTAACGTTTTCTCCTTGTAGTCCGCCCCCTCTCATCACTGTTACATTATGTAAAGGTTGTTTAGCAACCTTTCCCTGCTCTTTTGCAGGAATCGTGGTTCGCGAACGGTAAAACTTGTTAACCAAAGAATTAGTTGATCTCGGTTTATTTTGCATAAGAACATTGAAGGCATTTCGCGGGCCTTCGCAAGAATCGTAATGAGTTATAAACTCATTAACGCTAATCACCTTCATGCATTGATCACACAAAATTTTTGACTCCATTTTAATGATAATTGGGGTGTTTTTGTTTTAAATTTTCAGAAAAAATTGACGTAAAAATGCTTAAACCGGCAAGGTGAGATTTAAACTAAAAATTGGATCTCTAAAATTATCATAGAAACCTATTGATCCTTGAAAAATGAAAACCGGCTCTTGTGTTTGAATGTGTTGAGGTCTTAAATGGAAACTCTTGAAAACCGCCCCTCAATTTCCCCAAGTCAATGAATTGGGAAAACCAATCAACAGACTCGATACATGAGATAACGCTTAGAGCCCGGAGCCACCAGTAGGGAGTAAATAGGCAATCGTCTAATTTTCTCGAATACACATGCAAGTTATCCAACCCATGAAACAGTTCCACTTATGGAATTAATAAACAAATTTTAAAATTCAATCTCGGCTTATTGCCTTTGCCTTTGCTTATTCCATTTATGGAATCAATAAACAAATTTTAAAATTCAATCTCAACAACTTCAAGAGCCGCGCTTGACCATCTGGCTAGATATAAAAAAACCAATCGTAAAGTAAACACAAGCTTGCGTTCTGACGATCGAAGCCCAGAATATTGAGTTCCGATTTTCAATCAAATTGCATCGCTCAGCATAATTCAATTTCACAACGAGATGCGACAGTTTCAGCATAAGCTTTTATTCAAAACCAAAGAAAAGTTCTGGAAGCTAAAAAAGAAAAGCTTCTGTCCGAGGTTTATTGGAGAAGAATTTAGAATTAAGAAGTCAGTCTTTTCCTGAATGCAGTAGCGATCGGTCCTAAGTAATAAAAAATAATAAGTGTCTTGATGTATTAATACGATCACGAATAAAAGTCTAACACCAAAAAAATAAAATAAAAAATGTTATATTTTTCTAAATAAATCAATAAGGACAAAGTTAATTGGCGCCCAACGTGGGGCTGCGTCATAAAAAGTTCTAAAAATAAAAAATTTAACGAAATAAAAGTTAAATAACTTTATAAACGGAACTCGCGCAGTCAAGAACACAAATTTTTAGTGGAAAAATTAAAACATCCACCTACAAATTAATGGAAAACAATAAATGAAATAATCCATTAAAGTTTTATAAAAGGTGGACCAAAGATCAAACAATTAAACATCAAGACACTTATAAAATAAAAATTCGAAGCGGCATAACATATTTGAAACAACAAAACCAAAGAAACCACCCTCTACCGTAAAAACTACCAAGGAAATCCAAAGACGGAAGGAAGATTTGCAGAACAATCCCCAATTTCAAGGAAGGAATTATTAATTTTTTTTTTAAAGGAATTATAATTTTTAAAAACGCATTATTTAATGCATATATTATCGATCATAATAATGGCCAGTTCAGAAATAATTGATTATTCAAACCATGAATTTTTCCTGTTCAAAGACAACAAGGATGTTCTTACTTACGAATCGTACAACGATTTATTCCACGTTACTAACTTAAGTTTTTACAAAGCAATAATAAATATAGAAACAGATAATATAAAAAGAGACTCAAATAAAAGGTCACAATGGGAAATTAAATACGACTTAGAAGTAATCAAATTAATTTTATCCCAGTTAATATCAGCTAGACCAAAAAGGGGAATAAATGAGTTGGGCACCGTGTGGAAGTGGTTAGCTGGAACTCCAGATCATGATGATTTCATTAAAGTACAAAATAAAATGAATGACTTAATTCATTATAAATTCCAAATGGTTTAAAGAAATAAAATCACTTTCCGAAGATTTTAAAAAAGTTTTTATTGATCAAGATTTGCCACTAAGAAAACATCGCTTACGATTGTTAACATTTGACCTACAAAATTTAATAGATACCATTACCCTTGCCAAAATTGATGTTTTCAATACAAAAATTGTAAACAATGAAGATATAAAAAAAATATTAGAACATGAACAAAAGCCAGTATTTATCGCTGACTTAATGGATATCTCAGTATTCAAAATCGTACTACATAACGAACTATTAATAATTTATATAAAATACCCAATAATAAATAATAAATGTGAAATATTTTACGCTCGATCCATTTCCCAAACCGATGGAAAACTATTAATAAGTAATCAAGTTGCAAAATGCGACAATACATATTATGAAATGTCTACATTTAAGAAAGAACTCTTTAATAATTATTGCACTTTAAGTTTAGAAAAAACATGTTTTACCCGATTATTAAACGGTGAGAAATCAATTTGTAAAAAAATATGAGAAAAAAATAAAAAAAATAGACCTTATCCAAGATGGTGCCATTTTCATAAATGGTAACAATATTGTCAACAACTCCGAATTAAATGGTTAATTTTTAATAACTTTTAATGGTACAACCATAATTAATAATGTTTCGTATACCAATGTAGAGAACAAAATTCTAAGCTATGTAACTACAAACCCCTTCAAAAATTATGAAATATCCGATTATATATTATCAAATAACTCGGAACTGTCTTTGGATAATATTAACATTTGAAATCCATTCATTAAAATTAAGAATACCAAAATATCGATATCATTTATATTATTAATTTTAATCATTATATATTTGATTTCTCTAACTATTTTTAATTACAAAAACATATTTGTAACCAAAAAACAACGGCCAGAACTAGAAAAACCTATTACCGAAGACATTTTTATAACCGAATTAAGAGATCATTTAAACGAAATCCATAATGAATCGGGACGATCCATTTTAGAAGGGGGAGAGTTATCCAACCCATGAAACAGTTCCACTTATGGAATTAATAAACAAATTTTAAAATTCAATCTTGGCTTATTGCCTTTGCCTTTGCTTATTCCACTTATGGAATTAATAAACAAATTTTAAAATTCAATCTTGGCTTATTGCCTTTGCCTTTGCTTATTCAACTTATGGAATCAATAAACAAATTTTAAAATTCAATCTCAACAACTTCAAGAGCCGCGCTTGACCATCTGGCTAGATATAAAAAAACCAATCGTAAAGTAAACACAAGCTTGCGTTCTGACGATCGAAGCCCAGAATATTGAGTTCCGATTTTCAATCAAATTGCATCGCTCAGCATAATTCAATTTCACAACGAGATGCGACAGTTTCAGCATAAGCTTTTATTCAAAACCAGCATGCCAGCAGCATGGGAATATATCCAATCATCACTCTCTGCCTTCACTTCATAGCGAACGGTCGAGATTATTTTTTGCGCTTGCGATAAATTTTATTCTTCTCAAACGCGGGTTTGAAACCTTAATTTAAACACTTGTTTTATTACTAATATTGTGTCTTAATATTAAAGTTATACCCGTATCGCTACGCGCTTGTGCAGTGCCATATTTGGGTGAGCATTTAATAAAATTAAAAAGTCGCAATCCAAACATAGCTCTGCTTCTTTTTCATTCTCTGCCTTTTGAATCTTTGCAGTTAATTCTGCTCTTATCTTTTGCGCGCATTTCTTTACACTTGCGCTCTCTCGTAGCTCTCTCTTTACTAACCTCCTCCTCTACCTACCTTTTATTAACCTTAGTTGGTACAGTGGTTGAAGGCTAATTTGTTTAAAATAAAAAAAAAATAAATTCATTTTTGCTAATTTTTAAAATTTTTAAAATGGAATATAATGTTGTCTGCTCATTAAAATCGTGCAATAAGCCGATATCTTCGTCCCAGGCCAGCATCTATTGTTGGCTGTGCGAAAGTGTCTCACATGCAAAATGTGCTGGCCTTACTGCATCTGTCTCGGATGCCGTATCCCGCCGTGTTGGCCTCCATTATTGCTGCAGTGGATGCCGTGCTGTCCAAGATGAAATGCGATCATTCATGCGACAGACCAAGAGTGGGTTTAAAGATTTGATCGTTGGTTTCCGAAAAATCAACGATCAACTCAGTGCGCTGGATGTTCAATTCAATAGCCTTCAGCTGTTGAATGAATCTCCTAAGCGGAAAAAATCTGCTACTAGGGAAGTTTCAGCTCCAGAGATCGCGGGACAGCTGAATCCTCCCGCAATAATGCAGCCGCTCATTTCCCTTGCTACTCCAAGAGCAGGGACGGTAAATGAAAAGTCAGCACCCGAATTTACCGTAGCAGAGCATAACTTGTCCGCTTTGTCCTCCATGGCATCACTCCAAGTGATTCCTAGGAATGCCCTAGAATTAACCCCCATAGCTTCCACTAGAAATGGTAACCCGCCGCCCGGACCCCCGGAACGGACTGATGCCGCGGTATTACCGACCGTGGCACCAAAACCATTACAGGTAATCCCACCTGTTAGACAAATATTTGTCTCACGGCTAGCCCCCGATACCTCGGAGATTGATATCTCGGCTTATATCAAAGCCAAAACCAAGGCCGTTATTAAAGTGGAAGACATTAGGAAATTTAAATACTCCTACTCGAGGCGCATGTCATCCTTCATGATACGTGTGCCAGAGCCGATGTTTGCGACGCTATGTTCGCCTGGCTTCTGGCCAGAGGACATATTTGTACAAGAGCATCAGCCGAGTAAGGTAAAGAAAAAAAAATTCGAAGCCTGCTGGAGTCAAGCTCTCAACATCTGTCCAATCCAACTCTTCAAAAAACTAACATCTTCTATCAATCTTACCTATCAGAATTGTAGGGGCCTACGTAGCAAGCTCCCTAGACTCTATTCTGATAGTCTTTCCTTTGCGTCCCATATTATAGTTTTTACTGAAACCTGGTTAAAGTCGGAGATCTTTTGCTCCGAAGTTTTTCCAAGTAGGTACACCACTTTTAGACGTGACCGACCTCTGCGAAGAGGAGGAGGAGTCTTAATTTCCATTGACTCCGATTTCGTTTCTGAAGAGGTAAAGTTACCAGAGTTTGGTGATTTCGAATTAATTTGCGTTAAAGTCATATTGTCTACTCAATCTTTGTTTATTACATGTTCTTACATTCCACCATCTTCCGAGCCGCCTACATACTGGCATCACTTGTCGGCTATACAGTCTGTTAAGTCATAAGCATTTAATATTTATGTCACAAGAACACACTATACACATAACAAAAACACAAGTAAAATAAATATATAATAAAGAAAATATTAGGTCAAAGCCTACATTAAAAACGACAAACACTACAGAAACAACAAACTGAAAACGCAGCAAGAACTGCTGACATTATAATTTAATGCAACCGACAAAATATTGCAGAATTACACTTTTAAATTGTTAATTTATCATTTTTATGTTTTTGCAATATTTACATTAATTTACCACCTAAGCAATATCTATGTATCAAATTAGCTATAAATATTGAACCTTTATATGAATAAAGTCAGTCTCAGACAAACCTATTCTGAACTCATCTCTTTCTCCACGTCCAATTTGTTCAAGTGCAAGTTGCGGCAACAACCCAGAAATCGGTTTATGTACCCTTTGCTTACATTCAAACATTTTCAGATTAACATTTTGGTGACCCCGACGTGATCCTGCAAGCCCAGCATCACTTTTTGAACAAGAGTCAAAAAGGAACGAATAGTGATTTCTATCGTTCCACAATAAAGAAATAAGGAAGACTCCTGCTAAGAGAGCAATAGGATCTTCACAAAAGTGTGACGCTGTCCCTTTAATCGGTAGATTAAAGGCACCACACCTCCCTCAGTCCATTAAAAAAAAGGGTTCAGTTTCTTCGACCATTATCGGTTGCGAGTTGTAGCGCATCCAGCTACTAACAGCGAATAAATCACTCCCAACGGTCAGAAACGAAGAACGAAAATATGGACAGGGAAAATATTGCCCCCAAAAATTATGATAGAGCCAGCCGTTGAAGAGGCAAGCGCTCAAGGCCTCCTGGATGCCCAGCAAGAAATTGGGCAGGAGATCGCAAGATGCATCCGGAATTATAAAAAGGATGGGCCGAATCGAAAACAAAAGGCATCATACTTTCAAACGAAGCTATACATTCTTGAAGAGGCTTGAGAAAGGTTCGGTGAAAATGATGAAAAGATTCAAGGAACGGCCAGGACCGAAAGCTACATCAAGTATGCTAAGGACCTCCGGACCAGTTGGTCCGGACCAGCACGAGTCGCAAGGAAGAGTCTCAAGAACAAGTAGAAAATCAAGTTCAAGAGCAATCCCCAGTCGTAGTCCCCATGGATAAACGATTAGCCGGATTATGTCGTCGCCAAGGAGAACTTATAGAATCCGTAAACGGTGCCTTACGAGAGTTTAAGGCATCCGGGGGAGGCCCAGGAGACTTACTAAAATCTTTATGGGCTCAAGTCCAAGAAATCCACTTGACAGTCTACGAGGAACTCGAAAACCCGATAGACAGTGAATATAACAAACAGGAATACCTACAGCTGCTGGCAGAGGTGCAGAGTGCACTCATGGCAAAGGTTATACCTACAACAAATAGCATTGATGTGCAAATGCCCCGGATAAACATACCAACATATGATGGGGATGCAATGAAATGGAAACAATTCCATGATTTATTTTCCTGTATGGTTCATGACACTAACATGCCATCAGTGAAGAAAATGTGGTACTTAAAATCCGCTCTGTCTGGAAATGCAGAGAGATTAATACGCCACATCGAGTTAAATGAGGACAACTACTTACATGAATGGCGCATAATAGTTGGATCATATGATAATCCTCGGCTCATCGCGAATACAGTTATTCGTCGGCTACTTCATCAGAGCCCAGTCTCTGACAGTGCCAAATCAATACAGGAGCTTTATATAACCACTCTAGAAACCCTTGCGTCATTAAAGGGACTAGGCATCAATGTATCCACATGGGATGCATTTTTGGTGGTATTGCTTACCGATAAGCTTGACATGACTAATAGAAGTCTATTTGAGCAGACAGTTGGCAACTCAGTAGAGATCCAGCCCCTCCAAACGATGCTGGAATTCTTAGAGCAAAGAATCAGAGTCTTGAGCTCAGGAAAGCCAACTGCAGCATTGAAAAAAGAGTCCAAAAATCTGGCGTGTGCGTCCAGCACGTCAGATAAACAATCATTATGTTACTATTGCAAGGCTCCGAATCACGCGATATATAAATGTGAGGAGTTCCGCGCAAAACCGGTATCCGAAAGATTGAATTGGGCACAAAAACAAAAAATGTGTGTCAACTGTTTCAAGACCGACCACAAGTCAAAAGAATGTAAAGGAAGGAACTGCTTCAAGTGCGACAAAAAACACCACACCTTGTTACACCTGGAAGTCAACAACCTTCATTCTCCAACTGTCGGGTCCGCAGCGTACAAGAATTACAACCTTCTTGCAACAGCAAAGGTAGCGGTCCAGGCAGAGAACGGACAAGTCGCGAAATTTCGTGCCCTGTTAGATTCAGGATCCCAGATTAATTTGATCACTGAACGATTAGCATCAATGTTGTCACTAAAGCGCCACGATACAAAGCTCCGGATCGAAGGCATTGGAGGACAACCAAGAATGAACAGAGCAAGAGTAACGATTCTCGTTAGCTCTCTTTACGGGGATTTCAGCCAGCGCATAGAAGCGTTTGTGCTTCCCCACATCATAGCTGACCAACCAGCTCAGCCACTAACACAATGTGCACTAAAAATACCCAATGAGTGTCCATTAGCAGATCCCCAGTTTGATAAACCTGGACGGATAGATCTGCTAATCGGTACCGAGCACTATTACTCACTACTCCTTCCAAGTCAGCAGAAGGTCGGCAGAGATGGTGCCATGCTACAAAACACAAAACTTGGATGGATTGTAGCAGGTAGGATTAAATCCAAAACTCAATCAGCCATAGCTTGTGGTGTTGGCGCCGGTGAAGAACGGACGCTTTGATTGAAAGGTTTTGGAAACTGGACAATTTGGAAAACCAAAAGAAACAACGATCTCCGTCAGAGGTGCATTGTGAGAAACACTTTGTGGAAACTCTGAAAAGAGCAGATGACGGAAGATTTATAGTGAAACTGCCTTTCGCCGAACACCCCTCAGCCCTGGGGGAGTCGAAAGATATTGCTATCAAAAGGTTTTTAGCACTAGAGCGACGATTAACCGGTGATGTTCGGAAAGGGTATTCCGAGTTCATGAAAGAATACGAAGCCTTGTGACATATGAAGTTTGTTCCAACCACACATGTACCCAACAATCACTACTTCATACCACATCACTGTGTTCTGAAGCCTGACAGCAGCAGCACAAAACTACGAGTGGTGTTCGATGCTTCATGCAAAACATCAAGTGGGAAATCCTTGAACGACATGCTACATACAGGACCCACTGTGCAGAGCGAGCTATTGGCCATACTACTACGCTTCAGAATTCACAAGTATGTGTTCACGGCGGACATAGAAAAGATGTACCGGCAAGTATGGATCAATCCAGATAATCAGTTCCATCAGCTTATAGTCTGGAGAAACGATCCATCCGAAGATCTGAAGCCGTTAAAACCGTCACATATGGAACCAAAACAGCTCCATTTTTAGCCACAAAATGCCTTAATCATGCCTAAATCGTTGGGGTCTGCGGCGCTTGAAAATGACTTTTACGTAGACGATTGCTTGACGGGTGCTGATTCAGTGGCAGAAGCAGTTCAAATCCAAAGTGAATTGAATAAAATATTGCTACCACACGGGTTCAAATTACGAAAGTGGTGCTCAAATAATGCAGAACTATTGCAAGGAATACCCAAAGAGGATACCGTGAGCGATGTAAAGTTGGGTAAGACCCTCGACCAACACAGTGTAAAAACCCTCGGTCTCATATGGATGCCCAATCAAGACAAACTTTGCGGACGAACGCAGCAAAGCGAAGCGCTGGTCATCACAAAGCGAGTGGTTTGCTCTGAGTTGTCGCAAATCTTTGACCCATTAGGTTTGTTTGCGCCAGTGGTCGTAAAGGCAAAGATATTCATGCAACATCTCTGGGAATTACAAATGGCTTGGGATGATGAATTGCCCTTAGAACTTCAGTCAGGCTGGAAAACATATCGTTCTGACCTGCAAAGTCTAAATAAATTGCAAATTCCAAGACACATATTTGACGGAAAGGTTCCAGTCACGCAAGAACTACACACGTTTGTGGACGCCTCAGAAAAGGCCTATGGCGCAGCAATTTACGTCCGAGCAACGTATAAAAATAAGCAAACCTCGGTGAGACTGCTATGTTCCAAGTCTAGAGTGGCACCCACAGCAAAGCAATCCTTGCCCAGACTAGAGTTGTGCGCAGCAGTCCTAGGCGCAGAACTAACGCACAAAGTCAGACAAGATTTACGCTTGTCTCTAGACACGGTTGCGGGGTTCTTTTGGACTGATTCATCCGTCGTGTTAGGGTGGATAAATGCAACGGCTTCCACTTACCACACGTTTGTGGCAAATCGGATAGCCAAAATTGAAGAAGTGACGGAGCAGTGTCAATGGCGTCACGTATCGTCCACCAACAATGCAGCCGACGTCTTGTCCAGAGGAACAACAGCTAGCAAAGTCTCGAGCAACAGTATGTGGTTTTATGGACCCCTGTTCCTACATGGATCAAAGGAAAGCTGGACAAAGATGCCAGCCATTATTTCGACGAATTTAGAACAAAAAACGAAATTTGTCAGCATGGCGGCCAATAAGGACATATTCGGAGGGGAGATATACAACTGTAGGCACAGTAACTCCTTTCACAAATTACAACGAATTGTTTCGTACATGCTGCGGTTCTGTTATAAGGCTAATAGAGCGCCAACGAAGGCGCTATGTCTGGACGAGCTAAGCCAGGCACGCATCATTATCCTGCGCACGATTCAGCAAATCGAATTTAACGCAGAGTGTAACCAGCTCAAACGGTACAAAACAGTGGACAAAAAGAGTTCCCTTGTATCGTTGGCTCCCATCTTTGGATCTGATGGGTTAATTCGAGTAGGAGGCAGACTCGAACATTCAAACCTATCCGAAGACGCAAAACATCCAGTTCTGCTCCCCTACAATGACACAATTGTAAAAATGATCCTAAGAGAACTACATGAGACCAACATGCACTGCGGTGCCCAAGCCTTGCGCGCCATTGCTAGGCAACAATATTGGATCATCAATGACAAAACAATGGCAAGAAGCATTGTACACAACTGCGTGCGATGTACCAGAGTCAAGCCCAAATTAATGAGTCAAATCATGGGAAATCTTCCTGTCGAGAGAGTCACACAGGCTCGGCCCTTCTTTAACTCTGGAGTAGATTACTGCGGCCCAATATGGATTCATCACAAGATTCGAGGAAAACGACCCGACAAGGCCTATATCGCAGTGTTCTGCTGCTTCGCCACGAAAGCAATTCATTTGGAGTTGGTAAGCGACCTCACAACAGACGCCTTTTTGGCCGCTCTCCGCCGGTTTCTTGGACGTCGGGGGAAGTGCCAAACAATTCATTGCGATAATGCAACAAATTTTATTGGAGCCAACAACAAATTAAAAGAGCTCGAAACCAGCATTTTCTCAACCAATGCGCAGGACACCATAGTTCAGCATTGCAACAAAAGAGAAATAAACTTCAAATTCATTCCCCCACGAGCACCATCCTTCGGTGGCCTATGGGAAGCTGCGGTGAAATCCGCCAAACGGCTGCTTGTATCAATTACAGCCACGGCGTCTTTGACGTTTGAAGAACTCAACACTGTGGTCGTTGAAGTTGAAGCAATCCTCAATTCACGTCCGATTACTCCCATGTCATCAGACCCCACTGACGAATCAGCTTTAACGCCAGGCCACTTCCTGATTGGAGAACCACTAACTGCTCCTCCTGATACCAACATCATTCCGGGCGGCAAGCCATTAATAAAAAGATGGGAACTGGTATCACGACTGAAGCACGCATTTTGGAAACAATGGTCATGTGAGTAACTGCAAGAACTTCAGAATCGCCACAAATGGAAGCATGCATCTCCGAATATTAAAGAGGGATTGTTAGTCCTTATAAAAGAGGACAACGTGCCTGTAATGAGCTGGCCTATGGGAAGAGTTATCAAAACCTATCCCGGACCGGACAACCTCGTTCGGGTAGTGGACTTCAAAACGTCATCTGGAGTATTCAAGAGACCAGTGACTCGGCTAGCGCCACTATTCCCAGAAGAAATCAACAACAAGCGCCCATTAGACGACACCCTCAAGGCGGACCAGTCTGATGAGCCGCCTGTACAACGCAAAAGGGGAATCCTCTCATCAATGCCTGTGATCCTAGCGCTTATGTTGTTACTTCCACTAGCAATGGCAACGCCAATTAAGGTAACGGAGTTCAGTAACAAGCCAGGAATATTCTACGAACGATTGGGAACCACGAGAATGGTAGTTTCAGAATGGACAATGATAGTATACTACGACTTGGATCCCTACTGGAATGATATGAAGGTACTTTCAGTTGGAGTAACGGAGCTCGCACACAAATGCCAGGAATTGACAAACGTACCAGCATGCAGCTCCATCCTAGACCATTTTAAACATATAGTTGCAGAGCTTGAGGCAGGAAATAACCTGATGCATCACTCTTGTGGAGTTCATAGTCTGCCGAACTTCTCAAGCTACCCATGTTCTAAAACTTTTAAGTTTCACTCAAACACAAGAAAGCTCGCTGATCATACGATAGCGCCGTTAAAACTTAACCCATCGGTGCTGAACTTAGAACCGTTAGATAAAAGCACGTGTGCTTAGTCAATAAATGCTAGCTTAAGCCAACTTCTTCGCCTTTGAGTGATAGTGTCGAAAGCATTAGCATCGGTCCGTGCCGGACCAAGAAATAAAATATCAACCCAAACTAACGGAAAAATAGTACAGTCAATTAGACTGATTCTGCAAGCGATTTTAACTTCATTTATTTAAATAATAATCAAAGCAAAGTGCCAGTGAAAGTGTTGTGAATTTTCAGTGAGGTAAGAATTTTCGCTAGGAAAAGTCCACATACTTACTTCATCTTCTTTAGGACCACGTGGCAGGTGGTCAACTTTGCTGCAACATCTTCATATCTTTGGTTCCCTGGGCCACGGCCTATTCTATTGTATGGAGGGATTCTGGAAGTGAAATTGAAGCCTTGTCTACCGGCGGTCCCCGAAAAAAAAAAAGATACAACCCCAATTTGACCTGACCTGTGGCGGAAGGAAAATTTCAACCAACTTGAAAAAAAACAATATTTATATATTGTTATAACCTTTTGAAGACCCGTTCAATCTAAGTAGCGTGTCTTAAGTATTTATTCTAGATAGTGCCAAATTTTTCATGAATTTATAAATTAATTGATGCATTCTATCACTTTAACGATTTTTTTGTTTGTTTAGTTACTGTCTAACTATAAACGCCCACATACGGGTTAATGAATTTGATCAGGGCTTATCTCTAAGCTCTGAATTAAGCTCAACCAAAACAGCTGATTTGTGTTTCTTGTCTGTAATTTTTGTTTTCATTCATAAAACTCAAAGTTTAATTCCTAAAAGATAAATATAGTTATAATGATATATATTAAGTAATGTAACGTAAATTTATATCCCGGCAACTAAATTTGGCTACATCTCGTAAAGAAATACATATCTATATATATATAATCCAATAAATTAATGAACTTCTTTTTAAATCCAAGATCTAGCTTAATGATAAAATATACATCTCCATCTTCATCGACGTCTAATTGGGCCCAACAACGACGCTGGTGAAAAGTGTGTGAGTAACCGAAAAGAAATTAACATGAAATTGTTTTATATATATATATACATGATGTACCTGCGAGTACAAACCTTTGACGTACCTGCGAGTACGAGTTACTAACTATGTGTACCTGCGTGTACTAAAAAATTGCCAAATCATATATTTATTTTCTTTTGTTGCCTTCTTTTTTTTTTTTTTCTTCTTGCTCAAGTTTTGTTAGATTTTGTTTTGTACATATGGTTCAAATTTTATTGAATTTAATGGAACCTATTGTTTTTTTGAATTCCCTATAAATTAAAGAACAAAAAAATGTTTATGCTGAACTTTGATATGTCTGCTTAAGTATCTTTTCTTATCTGTCTAGTACCCATTCTAATGCCCTATGATACAATGTAGTTTCTTTTAGGTCAGAAAAAGGGGCAATTTCTATTATCTAAATTGTCATGGTTGGGAGGGTATAGAAAGGGGAGTGATTTCCACCCAGATCTCCTCTATTTTCAGTTGTCTCTATGGATTGGTCAATTTTGGGTTGTCGGTCGGTCAACTCTATTTGCTTATTTGGTATTAGTAATTTTTTTGTCTTCCTCCTTTTTGGCTTAATTTAGTTCTGATCGCGTACTATTTGTTTTGTTAGTGTGTGAGTATTAATTGTATTTTCGGGTGAGAAAGAACCCCGGCCACGGCGAGCTAGACCCGAGCATAGACAAAGTACGCACCCCTTTCCTGAAATACATAGTGTTCTGTCAACCAGGCGCTTACCCGCATGCTACACAGAAATGGCGCCCAACATGGAGCCCAAGACTTGACTATCATTATCAGTTAGTCAGTCGGCTAAAAATTAGATCATTTAGCAAAAGCTTCACACAGCTCGTTAATCCATCCAAAATAAAAAAAAAAAAAAAAAAAAAATAATCTTTGTATCTTCAAAACGTAGTTCTTCGACTTCTAGGAAAATGTGATTTAAAACTTGGAGACCTTGTTATTGGATTTTCGATTGCAGTTCATCCTTATGGACTCATCGACCATAGCAAACTTTGAAATCTATACACTTTTCAATTTGAAG
The DNA here is from genome assembly GCA_035047585.1 of Drosophila monieri. Classification (NCBI taxonomy): domain Eukaryota; kingdom Metazoa; phylum Arthropoda; class Insecta; order Diptera; family Drosophilidae; genus Drosophila; species Drosophila monieri. The sequence continues at coordinate 990,943 of JAWNPJ010000083.1, read as the reverse complement.
GACGGAAGAATATAAGAAACTTTGGTGATTTTGTTTATTGGTGAGGCTTTGGATTTACAATATGTTATATATTTTGAATATGTATATTGTCCAAGTTTCCATAAATAATTTACTCCAAATCTACAATAGTCACATTAAAATTTAATAGGTGACAGCCCATAGAGATACTGACCAATTGTTTAGTTATGTTGTATTATAGGAATTTTATTAGTTTGCGGGAAAAGACAGATATTGTGAATTTGTATTGATTGATTATTTAAAATTGAATATTCTTATTTTGGTTTATATTGGTTTTTTTTTCAAAAAATCCAGTATGTCTGTTAGACGAAGCACAGAGGATATTGCAGGAGCAATCCGAAACCCAGATACATTCTGTGGCGTTTGCAATGATGTATTGAAAACCACTCAACTTCTAGCAAATACACCCTGTAGGCATCGATTCCACAAGATATGCCTGATAGATTCGCTTCAAAACACACCAGCTTGTCCAGTATGCGCAGCTGATTGCACAGCTTCGATGTTAAGTTTTTCTAACAACACCCTGGCAGCAGAGCTGACAGCAGCAACATCGCATCAGAGTGAAAATGATTCGGCCTCAGATATATTATCAATGAGTCAGAATAGAGCAAAAACTATTAAGTCTAGAGGAGTAACCCCAAGAAGAGGTATGAATACTCGTTCGCAGCAGAGAGCACATCTCGATAGAGTTCCTAGAGAACCACCAACTACCCAAAACCTTTCTTTAGGCAGCCAAACGGAAATTGCCAATTATTTCCAGTCCATGATGAGTGTACAACAGGTTCAATTAGTGGAACACTTAACAAGCTTCCTAACTAAAAATGTTGAGACCACAATTCGTACTCAATTAGAAGCACTTAAATTAGCAAACTCAGACCCGACAACTTCATCTAATAGATCCGCCAACCCAGTGACAACCCCAACTGCTGATTTGCCCAGTGTGAATGTCGAAATTGAACTTCCGAGAGCCCACCGAACTTCTTCAGGCTCGAATTATTCCGTAAATCCGGATAAAGCGTCATATATAATTCAGAATTGGAAGATTAAATTTGATGGTACGCGACAGGGAATGCGTATGGATGAATTTCTCTACAGGATTCGATCTCTTACGAGACAGAACTTAGGAAATGACTATCAAATCCTTTGTGATCATTTATATCTTCTCTTTAATGGCAAAGCAAGCGACTGGTACTGGAAATTTCATCGTTCCAACCAGAATTTTACCTGGGAAACTTTCTGTATAGAGTTTCGAAAGAGATTTGGAGACTTTGAAACTGACTTAGAGCTCTGGGAAATGATTGGGAAAAGGCGCCAAGGAGACAACGAATCCTTCGATGATTTCCAGTTTGCTATGGAAGATTTGATAGATCGTCTTCAGCAAAGCATTTCAGAAAAACAAATTGTCGAGCTATTGGTTAGAAATTCGAAGCCAAGTATCTACCATGAATTACTTCATGTAAATATTTCCAATAGATCTCAGCTGCAAGTAGAAATCCGTAAGCAAATTCTATAGCGAGATTAGATCTTCAAAAGCAAGACCCGTCCGTTCATATATTGCCGAACTAGAAAATTATGAGGAAGTAGAAAATTAAGCGACTAACGCTTCAGCGGAAATTTCCGAAATTAGGCGCAAGCCGGCGGCAACTATTTGTTGGAACTGCGAGGCTACAGGACACAGATTTGACGATTGTTTAGAGATAAGGCGTATCTTTTGTTATGGCTGTGGAGCCAAAGATACTTTTAAGCCAAAATGCCGTAAATGCAACCCATTGGGAAACTGGCAGAGGGATGTGCCGTCAACCAACATATAGACACATCCCATTTACTTAAACAGGAGACCTCGGTGGAAACCAATACAGCCAAAATGTCTATTGACTGTCAGAAAATTTTGGTAGAACCACATTTTGATAACAATAAGAACGAACACTACTCATTAAAACCATTTCATATCTGGCTTCAAAACTACAATGCCACTCGCGATAAAATATTTTCGAGCGTTGAAAGCGGTAGCTTCCAATCTAAACCCAGACGCTCTACGGTGCGCATGCGTAATTTTTGGAAAACTGTAAGACAAGATCAAAAAAGTATAATTTCTTCAATTTTACAAAATTCAGATAATCGTTTATATACCTCTATTAGTATTGTAGGGAAAAGCTACTTAGGATTGTTGGACTCAGGAGCTACAATAAGTTGTTTAGGAGGGGCAGCAGCCAAGAATATTATGGCTAGCCACAAGTTTAAGAAATGCGCAGGTAGCATCAAAACTGCTAACAGCACTGAGAGCCAAGTTATTGGCAAGCTTAAAACGAATATTACTTTCAAGAACTTGTCCAAAGACTTAGAACTGTTTATTATACCTGGGCTTAAACAGGATGTGTACTTGGGAATAAATTTTTGGCAAGAATTCGGGCTTTTGGACAGACTTGCAGGCACTCCTGAAATAGCCGAACTTGATATTGGATTTTCTGACGAACCAGAAGCACTTGTAAAACTTCATGAGCTCACAGAAATCCAACAAAAACAGTTAAAGACAGTTATCGATATATTCCCATCGTATTCAAAAGAAGGATTAGGACGTACTAACTTAATTTCTCATAGCATAGATGTAGGATCAGCAATCCCTATCAAACAGCGACATTGGCCCGTATCACCAGTCATAGAAAAACTTATGTTCGCAGAAGTTGATAACATGTTGACCATGGATGTAATTGAACCTTCAAATAGTCCATGGAGCAGTAATTGTGTTCTTGTCAGTCGTGGAGATAAGCATCGGCTATGTTTGGATTCGAGAGAGGTGAACAAGGTGACTAGAAAAGCCACATATCCCTTGCCTCATATCGATGGGATTCTTAGTCGATTACCACCAGCAAAGTTCATATCCGGCTTGGACATGAAGCATGCATTCTGGCAAATCCCACTTGACGAAAATTCTCGACAATATACGGCTTTTACCATTCCCAACAGGCCGCTATATCAGTATAAGGTCATGCTCTTCGGCCTTTGTAATGCGCCACAAACGCTATCTCGGTTAATGGATCAAGTAGTTCCAGCCCATTTACGAACTCGAGTTTTTGTGTATTTAGATGATTTACTCGTTTTGTCCGAAGATTTTGATTCTCATGTGTTATTGCTGCAAGAAATTGCCTTATGCCTTAAAAAGGCTAAGCTTACAATAAACATAAGCAAATCGAAATTCTGTATGAAGGAAATCAAATATCTCGGCTTTATAATCGGCCATGGACAGCTAAAAACGGATCCTGAGAAATTGCGAGCTATCTCTGAATTTCCCTTGCCTTCAACGGTAAAACAACTTCGTCGGTTTTTAGGTTTAACCGGTTGGTATCGACGTTTTGTGAAAGACTTTGCTACGGTCAGTTTTCCATTAACAGATATGTTAAAGAAACGAAAATCTCTTGAATGGAACAAAGAGGCTTTAAAAGCATTTAATATGCTTAAAAATAATTTGATTTCTTCCCCGATTCTTATTACCCCGAATTTTGAAGAGCCTTTCATTTTGGAAACTTTGGATTCCTTCGCAACTTGTTCCAGAAGTTCTATCTCGGGCCCATAATCCGCCCAATGCAGCGCATTGTGGAATGGCTAAAACTGTAGAAAAACTGAAAAGGTATTTATTTTGGCCTCGCATGGTAAGCCAAATTCGTGCGTTTGTTGGAAATTGCGATATTTGTCGTTGTACGAAAAGTCCAAACGTCGCTCTGAAGCCACCTATGGGTAAGCCCATGACGTCAGATCGCCCATTTCAAAGATTGTATGTTGATTTGTTGGGACCTTACCCAAGAACAAAACAAGGGAATATAGGATTGTTGATAGTGGTAGACCACCACACAAAGTTTCACTTCCTTGGTCCACTAAAACAATTTACAGCCCCTAAAATAACTAGTTATTTAGAATCAGTTATTTTCTACACCTTTGGAGTTCCCGAGACTATCCTTACAGATAATGGCTCACAATTTCGCTCAGCGTTCTTTCAAGCATTTCTTACTAGATTTGGAGTTACACATAAATGCACTGCCATTTATTCTCCTCAAGCTAACGCTAGCGAAAGACTTAATGGATCTGTATTGACCTCAATTCGAGCTTATATTGGTAAAGACCATACTAACTGGGACTTAAATTTAAACGCAATTAATGGAGCTCTAAGATCTTCCTTACATCGCAGTTTAGGGTTCTCACCTTATTTCATGGCTTTTGGCCAAAACATGATCTTACACGGTCAAGACTACAAACTATTGCGTAGCTTAAATCTACTTTCCGAAGACACAAAGTTGAGCCAGCCCGATATGCTGCAAATGGTGCGTCAGATAGCGACACAAAACATAAACAAGGCACACGAAGCTAACGCTCGCATTTATAACCTGAGAAGTAGAAAGATCGAGTTAAATGTTGGCGATAGTGTTTTCGCAAGAAACTTTACACAGAGCAGTGCAATTAAGAAATTTAGTAGCAAACTTGCCCCAACTTTTATACCTGCCACAGTACATAAGAAAATCAGTCCGATCTATTATGAATTGTGTGATGAGAAAAATAATCGTATAGGAGTATATCATTTGAAAGATATTCAATGCAAATGAGTAAGGCCTGAATCTCAATAGATTTCAAATAAAAGTTCTTCGATATATCTAGCTCTTTTATTTGCGGGTGTGGAGTTCATAGTCACAACACCTCTGCCGAACTTCTCAAGCTACCCATGTTCTAAAACTTTTAAGTTTCACTCAAACACAAGAAAGCTCGCTGATCATACGATAGCGCCGTTAAAACTTAACCCATCGGTGCTGAACTTAGAACCGTTAGATAAAAGCACGTGTGCTTAGTCAATAAATGCTAGCTTAAGCCAACTTCTTCGCCTTTGAGTGATAGTGTCGAAAGCATTAGCATCGGTCCGTGCCGGACCAAGAAATAAAATATCAACCCAAACTAACGGAAAAATAGTACAGTCAATTAGACTGATTCTGCAAGCGATTTTAGCTTCATTTATTTAAATAATAATCAAAGCAAAGTGCCAGTGAAAGTGTTGTGAATTTTCAGTGAGGTAAGAATTTTCGCTAGGAAAAGTCCACATACTTACTTCATCTTCTTTAGGACCACGTGGCAGGTGGTCAACTTTGCTGCAACATCTTCATATCTTTGGTTCCCTGGGCCACGGCCTATTCTATTGTATGGAGGGATTCTGGAAGTGAAATTGAAGCCTTGTCTACCGGCGGTCCCCGAAAAAAAAAAAAAAGATACAACCCCAATTTGACCTGACCTGTGGCGGAAGGAAAATTTCAACCAACTTGAAAAAAACAATATTTATATATTGTTATAACCTTTTGAAGACCCGTTCAATCTAAGTAGCGTGTCTTAAGTATTTCTTCTAGATAGTGCCAAATTTTTCATGAATTTATAAATTAATTGATGCATTCTATCACTTTAACGATTTTTTTGTTTGTTTAGTTACTGTCTAACTATAAACGCCCACATACGGGTTAATGAATTTGATCAGGGCTTATCTCTAAGCTCTGAATTAAGCTCAACCAAAACAGCTGATTTGTGTTTCTTGTCTGTAATATTTGTTTTCATTCATAAAACTCAAAGTTTAATTCCTAAAAGATAAATATAGTTATAATGATATATATTAAGGAATGTAACGTAAATTTATATCCCGGCAACTAAATTTGGCTACATCTCGTAAAGAAATACATATCTATATATATATAATCCAATAAATTAATGAACTTCTTTTAAATCCAAGATCTAGCTTAATGATAAAATATACATCTCCATCTTCATCGACGTCTAATTGGGCCCAACAACGACGCTGGTGAAAAGTGTGTGAGTAACCGAAAAGAAATTAACATTTATATATATATATACATGATGTACCTGCGAGTACAAACCTTTGACGTACCTGCGAGTACGAGTTACTAACTATGTGTACCTGCGTGTACTAAAAAATTGCCAAATCATATATTTATTTTCTTTTGTTGCCTTCTTTTTTTTTTTTCTTCTTGCTCAAGTTTTGTTAGATTTTGTTTTGTACATATGGTTCAAATTTTATTGAATTTAATGGAACCTATTGTTTTTTTTGAATTCCCTATAAATTAAAGAACAAAAAAATGTTTATGCTGAACTTTGATATGTCTGCTTAAGTATCTTTTCTTATCTGTCTAGTACCCATTCTAATGCCCTATGATACAATGTAGTTTCTTTTAGGTCAGAAAAAGGGGCAATTTCTATTATCTAAATTGTCATGGTTGGGAGGGTATAGAAAGGGGAGTGATTTCCACCAGATCTCCTCTATTTTCAGTTGTCTCTATGGATTGGTCAATTTTGGGTTGTCGGTCGGTCAACTCTATTTGCTTATTTGGTATTAGTAATTTTTTTGTCTTCCTCCTTTTTGGCTTAATTTAGTTCTGATCGCGTACTATTTGTTGTGTTAGTGTGTGAGTATTAATTGTATTTTCGGGTGAGAAAGAACCCCGGCCACGGCGAGCTAGACCCGAGCATAGACAAAGTACGCACCCCTTTCCTGAAATACATAGTGTTCTGTCAACCAGGCGCTTACCCGCACGCTACACTCTCGGCAACGTAGATCACCGTTTAATATGGTTGGAACTATAGCCAATTCATTATTCGGTGTACTCGACGCCACATACGCAGAAGATATGGCCAACACTATCACTAAGGTGAAGGGTAACGAGGACTTCCTCCTACAGCTGCTTCAGAACCAGACGTCCATTGTTGACTCCACCATCAATTTGGTGCGAAAAGGAAGGGTGGCTACAAACAACCGCTTACGATCTTTGGAACAACAGATGACCCTCGTAACTAAGCAACGAGGACAGTACCAAGGTGCACATTTAGAGCAAGCGTTTATGATCCTCACGACACAATTAAATCTACTTGCAAATGGCTTACAGCGAATACAGAGTGAGATAACTAATGTATTGACTGATATTCGCCATGGAACAATCAGTCCAATGTTAATATCACCTACACAGCTACGAGACCAGCTCGACCAAATGCGGGATCATTTACCACCCGACCATATCTTGCCTTGTACCACAACGGTACAAGGCAGTACGACTGATACTCACGCCATTTTTCGAATAACAATACCATTGGTGTCGTCAGAATTATTGGATGTCTTCAGCATCATGCCCATTCCAATATGGGAATCGAAAGGTTGGACGCTGTACAATCTTCAGACACCGATCATAGCTGTCAATGCCCATAGAGATCGTTTTATTGGGTTTACTGAGGACGAATTCAAAAGATGCACATCTATAAAAATTAACCAGTATATTTGTTTCAATCACTTAACGGCATACAATGTTGACAGTAGATGCGAATTCCAGTTATTTAATAACAAGACTGGAACTGAATGTCACAGAAATCCTGTGCATTCTAGCATGGTGTGGTTAAAAAGTCACCAATCTAACCAATGGATCTTCGCAACTAAGGACTCCATGGAACTTCAGGCTGTATGCAGTGGAGTCTCATCAACAGTCAACATAAAGGCGACTGGTATGCTGAACTTGCCCATTGGGTGCACAGCACGCAATGTCAATATAAGTTTGACTACATTCGGCACTATGACCACTGAAGTACAAACTTCGTTCAGTCGATTCGGAAATATTTCAGAGCCCATAGAGCCCATAAAGCCCATAGAGGAAGCATCAGAAGTCGGGTTAAGGGCCCAATCACCAAGTACGGACGACACAGAATTAGAGATTCTACAACATCGGTTAACCGATATACAAAGAAAGGATGCACCGTACCAACTGGACCACCAGACAACCATGTCGTACACAGCATTTGCCATTTCAGTCATCATACTGATACTGATAAGCATTCTCGTCATGCGACACAGACGGTCTATTTGGACGCCAAAACCTAAAGGGACTACAAGAAGTTCAATTCCCGAACCTACCCCAAGACAGTTTACTATAGAGCTGGACGACGGTTGAACACCTGTTCAACGGCCGGGAGAATGTTAAGTCATAAGCATTTAATATTTATGTCACAAGAACACACTATACACATAACAAAAACACAAGTACAATAAATATATAATAAAGAAAATATTAGGTCAAAGCCTACATTAAAAACGACAAACACTACAGAAACAACAAACTGAAAACGCAGCAAGAACTGCTGACATTATAATTTAATGCAACCGACAAAATATTGCAGAATTACACTTTTAAATTGTTAATTTATCATTTTTATGTTTTTGCAATATTTACATTAATTTACCACCTAAGCAATATCTATGTATCAAATTAGCTATAAATATTGAACCTTTATATGAATAAAGTCAGTCTCAGACAAACCTATTCTGAACTCATCTCTTTCTCCACGTCCAATTTGTTCAAGTGCAAGTTGCGGCAACAACCCAGCAATCGGTTTATGTACCCTTTGCTTACATTCAAACATTTTCAGATTAACACAGTCTGTTTCCAATCCTATGTCCGATATTGACCTTCTGGTAGTTCTTGGTGACTTTAATTTACCAGAACTCAATGGGTTAAATACTGAAAATGTATCTTTCTTATCACTTTCCACCCATCATGATTTCACGGCGGGCATCTTTGACTTGTCCCTAGGCCAGATCAACCATGTTAGAAATTCGTTAGGTCGGCTTCTTGACTTATGTTTTGTATCTGATCCAGATGGTACCACACTTTCCAGAGCTTTGCCCCTCTCAACCCCTAAAGATCCATACCACCCTACGCTTGAAGTTTCAATTGAAACCAATTCTGGTGTCAATCAGAAGCCTTCCCGCGTATCGAAGAAGATTCGTTGTTTTCGTAAGGCTGATTTTCGTAAACTTAATTTGTTAATCGATACTTTTGACTGGTCCGATATTCTGGCATGCACAGATATAAATATCATCCTAGATAAATTTTATTTCACATTAAATACATTCTTTGACTTAAGTGTGCCGTGGAAATATCCGTCCGCTACAAATAATCCTTCTTGGTTTACAAGGCGCCTAACAAAATTAAAAACAGATAAAGACTGGCTTTTAAATAAATATAAAAGAAACTGTAGCAGCATAGATTTCTCAAGATACTTAATAGCTCGGCTAAATTTCACCGTGCATAACGCCGAATGTTATAAAAATTATATTCGCCGCTGTCGGATTCTGTTCACTCAGGATCCAAAGCAGTTTTATACTTTGTAAACACGAAGCGTAAACATGTATCTTTTCCTTCTCTACTTACGTATAAAAATTTATCAGCGACTTCAGATCAGGCCATTGCCGATTTATTCGCAAAATTTTTCCAAACTACTTATTCACCTCCTAAAACTTCAGATCAGCCATACGCTTACAACATTCAACCAACTAATCGTATATTTGCTCCATTTCTTTCTGAAAGCAGTTTATTATTGGATCTTCAAAAGGTAAAACCAGTTTATTCGCCAGGCCCCGACGGAGTACCAGGCTGTGTGCTAAAATACTGTGCTAGGGCTCTGTGCAAACCTCTTCAAAAACTTTTTAACTTATCTTTGGAATCTTCGATTTTCCCCTTTAAATGGAAGGAATCTTTCATAATTCCTCTGCACAAAAAGGGGAAAAAATCCGATGCTGCCAACTACAGAGGCATCTCAAAATTGTCAGCGATTCCAAAGTTATTCGAAAAATTAATAACTCCTCATTTGCAACACCTATGCTCTTCAATAATTTCTCCATGTCAGCATGGTTTCATTAAGCGTCGCTCCACCACCACTAATTTATTGGAGTTGACATCCTTTGTTTTAGATGGCTTCCAAAAGGGACTTCAAACTGATGTTATTTACACAGACTTTAGTAAAGCATTTGATTCAGTTAATCACTCACTCTTGTTGAGTAAACTAAATCTTTTGGGATTCTCAACCGACCTCATTACGTGGATCTCCAGCTATTTAAATGCAAGAACATAGAGAGTCTTATTTAAAAATCAATATTCCCGCTTAGTCCGTGCCACATCTGGAGTCCCTCAAGGAAGCCATCTTGGCCCATTACTATTCACTCTCTTTATAAATGACTTGCCCCCATCCTTAACGAACGCGCTGGTACTAATGTACGCAGACGATGTTAAGCTTTGTCTGCAATATAAGTTCCCGTCTGCCCAAAACAGACTCCAGTTTTCTCTAATTCTTCCTCGTTTTCTTTATAATCCTTCTATTTATATTTTTACTAACTCGAATTTATTCCCGCGATTCGAGCCGTACGTTATGCGGCAGGCGCCCCTCGGTCGGTTGGGCGGGAGGTGGGCTGTACGTATGCAGTGGGAACCGCGCGCAGACGTCGCCTGTCCTTTCTCCTGACCCTGTCATAAACATACCACCTGAGTGCAATTGATAAAAAAGGGCCGCAACAGGTCAGCAATTGTTCAAAGGTTTAAAAGGAATTTCACTTTCTTACGATCATTGTTTCTTTTTATACTAGTTTTAACCCTTGTAAAATTTTATATTGAAAATTAAATTTCTGCGTATAAGTCCAAAATATTTTTTAATATATTACAATAGACTTGGAGGGAAAAATCATTTTAAATGATATGCCACACCATATATTTATTTTTCATAGTTTTTTTTTCCTAGCAATATCATTTATTTTTTATGAATCCTCGTGTTACTTAGGTTGCTCAAATGATCATAGTGAGTTAGTGAGTGAGTCATAGTGAGTTATACATTTTTATTCTTTTTTCCCTATTAAAAAAAAATATATATCCAACTATCCTATAGCTATTACATAACTGACTGATTGGAAATGCAATAATTTTGTTGTTTTTTTAAATTAGAAGAGTACGATCCACTATGGCCTACTTTCTATCGGCAGACTATATCTAACAGCTATCATATAACTGATTGATTGGGAATCGCATAATTTTGTTGTTTTTTAAATAAGAGGGATGGGACTCTTTACAGATTCCACTTCGGGCAAATTTATTTGATCTGTCGAATTTCATAAGGATCGGCCGACTATATCCAACAGCAGTCGTATAACAGATTGATTGGAAATTCCAGAATTTTGATGTTTGTTTAAGTTAGAAGGATAGGACTTTTGATGGATTTAATTTTGGCAAGCTTATCCAATTTGCCGAATTTCATAAGGATTGGCCAACTATATCGTACAGCTGTCATATAACTGAGTGATCAGGAATGCCATCATTTTGCTGTTTTTTAAGAAAGAAAGTTTCTGATTGATCGGAAACTCCATAATTCTGATGTTTTTTAAGTTAAAAGGATGGGACTTTTTATGGATTCCATTATGGCACACTAATCCGACCTGCCAAATTTCCTACAGCAGTCATATATCTGATTGATCGGAAGTGCAATAACTGCTGTTGTTTAGGTTAGAAAGGTGGGACTTCCTATAGATTCCATTTTTGCAAACTTATCCGATTTGCTAAATTTCATAAGGATCGGCGGACTATATCCTATAGCTATTACATAACTGACTGATCGGAAATGCAATAAATATGTTGTTTTTTTAAATTAGAAGAGTAGGATCCACTATGGCCTACTTTCTATCGGCCGACTATATCCAACAGCTGTCATATAACTGATTGATTGGGAATCGCATAATTTTGATGTTTTTTAAATAAGAGGGATGGGACTCTTTACAGATTCCACTTCGGATAAATTTATTTGATCTGCCGAATTTCATAAGGATCGGCCGACTATATCCAACAGCAGTCGTATAACTGACTGATTGGAAATTTCAGAATTTTGATGTTTTTTTAAGTTAGAAGGATAGGACTTTTGATGGATTTAATTTTGGCAAGCTTATCCAATTTGCTGAATTTCATAAGGATTGGCAAACGATATCGTATAGCTGTCATATAACTGAGTGATCAGGAATGCCATCATTTTGTTGTTTTTTAAGAAAGAAAGTTTCTGATTGATCGGAAACTCCATAATTCTGATGTTTTTTAAGTTAAAAGGATGGGACTTTTTATGGATTCCATTATGGCACACTAATCCGACCTGCCAAATTTTCTACAGCAGTCATATATCTGATTGATCGGAAGTGCAATAACTGCTGTTGTTTAGGTTAGAAAGGTGGGACTTCCTATAGATTCTATTTTTGCAAACTTATCCGATTTGCTAAATTTCATAAGGATCGGCGGACTATATCCTATAGCTATTACATAACTGACTGATTGGAAATGCAATAATTTTGTTGTTTTTTTAAATTAGAAGAGTAGGATCCACTATGGCCTACTTTCCATCGGCCGACTATATCTAACAGCTATCATATAACTGATTGATTGGGAATCGCATAATTTTGTTGTTTTTTAAATAAGAGGGATGGGACTCTTTACAGATTCCACTTCGGGCAAATTTATTTGATCTGTAGAATTTCATAAGGATCGGCCGACTATATCCAACAGCAGTCGTATAACTGATTGATCGGAAATTCCAGAATTTTGATGTTTTTTTAAGTAGAAGGATAGGACTTTTGATGGATTTAATTTTGGCAAGCTTATCCAATTTGCCGAATTTCATAAGGATTGGCCAACTATATCGTATAGCTGTCATATAACTGAGTGATCAGGAATGCCATCATTTTGTTGTTTTTTAAGAAAGAAAGTTTCTGATTGATCGGAAACTCCATAATTCTGATGTTTTTTAAGTAAAAAGGATGGGACTTTTTATGGATTCCATTATGGCACACTAATCCGACCTGCCAAATTTTCTACAGCAGTCATATAACTGATTGATCGGAAGTGCAATAACTGCTGTTGTTTAGGTTAGAAAGGTGGGACTTCTTATAGATTCCATTTTTGCAAACTTATCCGATTTACTAAATTTCATAACGATCGGCGGACTATATCCTATAGCTATCACATAACTGACTGATCGGAAATCGCATAATTTTGTTGTTTTTTAAATAAGAGGGATGGGACTCTTTACAGATTCCACTTCGGGCAAATTTATTTGATCTGCCGAATTTTATAAGGATCGGCCAACTATATCCAACAGCAGTCGTATAACTGATTGATCGGAAATTCCATAATTTTGATGTTTTTTTAAGTTAGAAGGATGGCACTTTTGATGGATTTAATTTTGGCAAGCTTATCCAATTGCCCGAATTTCATAAGGATTGGCCAACTATATCGTATAGCTGTCATATAATTGATTGATCAGGAATGCCATAATTTTGTTGTTTTTTAAAAAGAAAGTTTTTGATTGATCGGAAACTCCATAATTCTAATGTTTTTTAAGTTAAAAGGATGGGACTTTTTATGGATTCCATTATGGCACACTTATCCGACCTGCCAAATTTCATAAGGGTCGGCTGACTATAACCTACAGCGCACATATAACTGATTGATTGGGAATCGCATAATTTTGTTGTTTTTTAAATAAGAGGGATGGGACTCTTTATAGATTCCACTTCGGGCAAATTTATTTGATCTGCCGAATTTCATAAGGATCGGCCGACAATATCCAACAGCAGTCGTGTAACTGAATGATCGGAAATTAAAAAATTTTAAATCATTTTTAAGTTAGAAGGATAGGACTTTTGATGGATTTAATTTTGGTAAGCTTATCCAATTTGCCGAATTTCATAAGGATTGGCCAACTATATCGTATAGCTGTCATATAACTGAGTGATCAGGAATGCCATAATTCTGTTGTTTTTTAAAAAAGAAAGTTTTTGATTGATCGGAAACTCCATAATTCTAATGTTTTTTAAGTTAAAAGGATGGGACTTTTTATGGATTCCATTTTGGCACACTTATCCGACCTGCCAAATTTCATAAGGGTCGGCTGACTGTATCCTATAGCAGTCATATAACTGATTGATTGGAAATACCATAACTGTTGTTTTGTAGGTTAGAAAGGTGGGACTTTCTATAGATTCCATTTTTGCAAACTTATCCGACCTGCCAAATTTCATAAGGGTCGGCTGACTATATCCTACAGCAGTCACATAACTGATTGATCGGAAGTGCAATAACTGCTGTTGATTAGGTTAGAAAGGTGGGACTTCTTATAGATTCCATTTTTGCAAACTTATCCGATTTGCTAAATTTCATAAGGATCGGCGGACTATATCCTATAGCTATTACATAACTGACTGATCGGAAATGCAATAATTTTGTTGTTTTTTTAAATTGGAAGAGTAGGATCCACTATGGCCTACTTTCCTATCGGCCGACTATATCCAACAGCTGTCATATAACTGATTGATTGGGAATCGCATAATTTTGATGTTTTTTAAATAAGAGGGATGGGACTCTATACAGATTCCACTTCGGGTAAATTTATTTGATCTGCCGAATTTCATAAGGATCGGCCGACTATATCCAACAGCAGTCGTATAACTGATTGATCGGAAATTCCAGAATTTTGATGTTTTTTTAAGTTAGAAGGATAGGACTTTTGATGGATTTAATTTTGGCAAGCTTATCCAATTTGCCGAATTTCATAAGGATTGGCCAACTATATCGTATAGCTGTCATATAACTGAGTGATCAGGAATGCCATCATTTTGTTGTTTTTTAAGAAAGAAAGTTACTGATTGATCGGAAACTCCATAATTCTGATGTTTTTTAAGTTAAAAGGATGGGACTTTTTATGGATTCCATTATGGCACACTAATCCGACCTGCCAAATATTCTACAGCAGTCATATATCTGATTGATCGGAAGTGCAATAACTGCTGTTGTTTAGGTTAGAAAGGTGGGACTTCCTATAGATTCCATTTTTGCAAACTTATCCGATTTGCTAAATTTCATAAGGATCGGCGGACTATATCCTATAGCTATTACATAACTGACTGATCGGAAATGCAATAAATATGTTGTTTTTTTAAATTAGAAGAGTAGGATCCACTATGGCCTACTTTCTATCGGCCGACTATATCTAACAGCTGTCATATAACTGATTGATTGGGAATCGCATAATTTTGTTGTTTTTTAAATAAGAGGGATGGGACTCTTTACAGATTTCACTTCGGGCAAATTTATTTGATCTGTCGAATTTCATAAGGATCGGCCGACTATATCCAACAGCAGTCGTATAACTGATTGATCGGAAGAAAGTTTCTGATTTATCGGAAACTCCATAATTCTGATGTTTTTTAAGTTAAAAGGATGGGACTTTTTATGGATTCCATTATGGCACACTAATCCGACCTGCCAAATTTTCTACAGCAGTCATATATCTGATTGATCGGAAGTGCAATAACTGCTGTTGTTTAGGTTAGAAAGGTGGGACTTCCTATAGATTCCATTTTTGCAAACTTATCCGATTTACTAAATTTCATAACGATCGGCGGACTATATCCTATAGCTATCACATAACTGACTGATCGGAAATGCAATAATTTTGAAAGTTTCTGATTGATCGGAAACTCCATAATTCTGATGTTTTTAAGTTAAAAGGATGGGACTTTTTATGGATTCCATTATGGCACACTAATCCGACCTGCCAAATTTTCTACAGCAGTCATATATCTGATTGATCGGAAGTGCAATAACTGCTGTTGTTTAGGTTAGAAAGGTGGGACTTCCTATAGATTCCATTTTTGCAAACTTATCCGATTTACTAAATTTCATAACGATCGGCGGACTATATCCTATAGCTATCACATAACTGACTGATCGGAAATGCAATAATTTTGAAAGTTTCTGATTGATCGGAAACTCCATAATTCTGATGTTTTTTAAGTTAAAAGGATGGGACTTTTTATGGATTCCATTATGGCACACTAATCCGACCTGCCAAATTTCATAAGGGTCGGCTGACTGTATCCTATAGCAGTCATATAACTGATTGATTGGAAATACCATAACTGTTGTTTTGTAGGTTAGAAAGGTGGGACTTTCTATAGATTCCATTTTTGCAAACTTATCCGACCTGCCAAATTTCATAAGGGTCGGCTGACTATATCCTACAGCAGTCACATAACTGATTGATCGGAAGTGCAATAACTGCTGTTGATTAGGTTAGAAAGGTGGGACTTCCTATAGATTCCATTTTTGCAAACTTATCCGATTTGCTAAATTTCATAAGGATCGGCGGACTATATCCTATAGCTATTACATAACTGACTGATCGGAAATGCAATAATTTTGTTGTTTTTTTAAATTAGAAGAGTAGGATCCACTATGGCCTACTTTCTATCGGCCGACTATATCTAACAGCTGTCATATAACTGATTGATTGGGAATCGCATAATTTTGTTGTTTTTTAAATGAGAGGGATGGGACTCTTTACAGATTTCACTTCGGGCAAATTTATTTGATCTGTCGAATTTCATAAGGATCGGCCGACTATATCCAACAGCAGTCGTATAACTGATTGATCGGAAGAAAGTTTCTGATTGATCGGAAACTCCATAATTCTGATGTTTTTTAAGTTAAAAGGATGGGACTTTTTATGGATTCCATTATGGCACACTAATCCGACCTGCCAAATTTTTTCTACAGCAGTCATATATCTGATTGATCGGAAGTGCAATAACTGCTGTTGTTTAGGTTAGAAAGGTGGGACTTCCTATAGATTCCATTTTTGCAAACTTATCCGATTTACTAAATTTCATAACGATCGGCGGACTATATCCTATAGCTATCACATAACTGACTGATCGGAAATGCAATAATTTTGAAAGTTTCTGATTGATCGGAAACTCCATAATTCTGATGTTTTTTAAGTTAAAAGGATGGGACTTTTTATGGATTCCATTATGGCACACTAATCCGACCTGCCAAATTTTCTACAGCAGTCATATATCTGATTGATCGGAAGTGCAATAACTGCTGTTGTTTAGGTTAGAAAGGTGGGACTTCCTATAGATTCCATTTTTGCAAACTTATCCGATTTGCTAAATTTCATAAGGATCGGCGGACTATATCCTATAGCTATTACATAACTGACTGATCGGAAATGCAATAAATATGTTGTTTTTTTAAATTAGAAGAGTAGGATCCACTATGGCCTACTTTCTATCGGCCGACTATATCTAACAGCTGTCAAATAACTGATTGATTGGGAATCGCATAATTTTGTTGTTTTTTAAATAAGAGGGATGGGACTCTTTACAGATTTCACTTCTGGCAAATTTATTTGATCTGTCGAATTTCATAAGGATCGGCCGACTATATCCAACAGCAGTCGTATAACTGATTGATCGGAAGAAAGTTTCTGATTTATCGGAAACTCCATAATTCTGATGTTTTTTAAGTTAAAAGGATGGGACTTTTTATGGATTCCATTATGGCACACTAATCCGACCTGCCAAATTTTCTACAGCAGTCATATATCTGATTGATCGGAAGTGCAATAACTGCTGTTGTTTAGGTTAGAAAGGTGGGACTTCCTATAGATTCCATTTTTGCAAACTTATCCGATTTGCTAAATTTCATAAGGATCGGCGGACTATATCCTATAGCTATTACATAACTGACTGATCGGAAATGCAATAATTTTGTAGTTTTTTTTAATTAGAAGAATAGGACTCTCTATGGCCGACTTTCTATCGGCCGACTATATCCAACAGCTGTCATATAACTGATTGATGGGGAATCGCATAATATTGTTGTTTTTTTTTTAATAAGAGGGATGGGACTCTTTACAGATTCCACTTCGGGCAAATTTATTTGATCTGCCGAATTTAATAAGGATCGGCCGACTATATCCAACAGCAGTCGTATAACTGATTGATCGGAAATTCCAGAATTTTGATGTTTTTTTAAGTTAGAAGGATAGGACTTTTGATGGATTTAATTTTGGTAAGCTTATCCAATTTGCCGAGTTTCATAAGGATTGGCCAACTATATCGTATAACTGAGTGATCACGAATGCCATCATTTTGTTTTTTTTAAAGAAAGAAAGTTTCTGATTGATCGGAAACTCCATATTTCTGATGTTTTTTAAGTTAAAAGGATGGGACTTTTTATGGATTCCATTATGGCACACTAATCCGACCTGCCAAATTTTCTACAGCAGTCATATATCTGATTGATCGGAAGTGCAATAACTGCTGTTGTTTAGGTTAGAAAGGTGGGACTTCCTATAGATTTCATTTTTGCAAACTTATCCGATTTGCTAAATTTCATAAGGATCGGCGGACTATATCCTATAGCTATTACATAACTGACTGATCGGAAATGCAATAATTTTGTTGTTTTTTTAAATTAGAAGAGTAGGATCCACTATGGCCTACTTTCTATCGGCCGACTATATCCAACAGCTGTCATATAACTGATTGATTGGGAATCGCATAATTTTGATGTTTTTTAAATAAGAGGGATGGGACTCTTTACAGATTCCACTTCGGGTAAATTTATTTGATCTGTCGAATTTCATAAGGATCGGCCGACTATATCCAACAGCAGTCGTATAACTGATTGATCGGAAATTCCAGAATTTTGATGTTTTTTTAAGTTAGAAGGATAGGACTTTTGATGGATTTAATTTTGGCAAGCTTATCCAATTTGCCGAATTTCATAAGGATTGGCCAACTATATCGTATAGCTGTCATATAACTGAGTGAACAGGAATGCCACAATTTTGTTGTTTTTTAAGAAAGAAAGTTTCTGATTAATCGGAAACTCCATAATTCTGATGTTTTTTAAGTTAAAAGGATGGGACTTTTTATGGATTCCATTATGGCACACTAATCCGACCTGCCAAATTTTCTACAGCAGTCATATAACTGATTGATCGGAAGTGCAATAACTGCTGTTGTTTAGGTTAGAAAGGTGGGACTTCCTATAGATTCCATTTTTGCAAACTTATCCGATTTGCTAAATTTCATAAGGATCGGCGGACTATATCCTATAGCTATTACATAACTGACTGATCGGAAATGCAATAAATATGTTGTTTTTTTAAATTAGAAGAGTAGGATCCACTATGGCCTACTTTCTATCGGCCGACTATATCTAACAGCTGTCATATAACTGATTGATTGGGAATCGCATAATTTTGTTGTTTTTTAAATAAGAGGGATGGGACTCTTTACAGATTTCACTTCGGGCAAATTTATTTGATCTGTCGAATTTCATAAGGATCGGCCGACTATATCCAACAGCAGTCGTATAACTGATTGATCGGAAGAAAGTATCTGATTTATCGGAAACTCCATAATTCTGATGTTTTTTTAAGTTAAAAGGATGGGACTTTTTATGGATTCCATTATGGCACACTAATCCGACCTGCCAAATTTTCTACAGCAGTCATATAACTGATTGATCGGAAGTGCAATAACTGCTGTTGTTTAGGTTAGAAAGGTGGGACTTCCTATAGATTCCATTTTTGCAAACTTATCCGATTTACTAAATTTCATAACGATCGGCGGACTATATCCTATAGCTATCACATAACTGACTGATCGGAAATGCAATAATTTTGAAAGTTTCTGATTGATCGGAAACTCCATAATTCTGATGTTTTTTAAGTTAAAAGGATGGGACTTTTTATGGATTCCATTATGGCACACTAATCCGACCTGCCAAATTTTCTACAGCAGTCATATATCTGATTGATCGGAAGTGCAATAACTGCTGTTGTTTAGGTTAGAAAGGTGGAACTTCCTATAGATTCCATTTTTGCAAACTTATCCGATTTGCTAAATTTCATAAGGATCGGCGGACTATATCCTATAGCTATTACATAACTGACTGATCGGAAATGCAATAATTTTGTTGTTTTTTTAAATTAGAAGAGTAGGATCCACTATGGCCTACTTTCCATCGGCCGACTATATCCAACAGCTGTCATATAACTGATTGATTGGGAATCGCATCATTTTGATGTTTTTTAAATAAGAGGGATGGGACTCTTTACAGATTCCACTTCGGGTAAATTTATTTGATCTGCCGAATTTCATAAGGATCGGCCGACTATATCCAACAGCAGTCGTATAACTGATTGATTGGAAATTCCAGAATTTTGATGTTTTTTTAAGTTAGAAGGATAGGACTTTTGATGGATTTAATTTTGGCAAGCTTATCCAATTTGCCGAATTTTATAAGGATTGGCCAACTATATCGTATAGCTGTCATATAACTGAGTGATCAGGAATGCCATAATTTTGTTGTTTTTTAAGAAAAAAAGTTTCTGATTGATCGGAAACTCCATAATTCTGATGTTTTTTAAGTTAAAAGGATGGGACTTTTTATGGATTCCATTATGGCACACTTCAACTCTAAATCCCACCCACATCTCCAATGCTCAGCATGCATACAAAAAGGGTAAATCTACCGAAACTGCCCTCCACGCGCTCATATACAGAATAGAGAAAGCTTTCCTTCAGAAGGAATATGCCCTAGTAGCCTTTCTTGACATAGAAGGGGCTTTCAATAATGTTCTCCCAAACACCATAACTAGCTCACTAAGAACTCTGGGGGTAGATGAACACCTGATAGGACTCATTGACCAGCTGTTAACACGCAGAACAGTGACGTCCTCTCTGGGAACATCTTCCCTAACAAAGGCCGTCAATAGAGGCACACCGCAAGGAGGGGTCCTATCCCCTCTCCTATGGAACATAGCAGTCAACTCAATCCTATGCAAGATGGAGGAAGGAGGCTGCAGGATAGTGGCGTACGCAGACGACGTCGCAATCCTGTTCACAGGTAAACACCCTCAAACGCTCTGTGATCTCATGAGCGAGAAACTGCAAACCCTAGCCGAATGGACAAGCAGAAATGGCCTAGGAGTAAATGCGCAGAAAACGGAGCTAGTCCTCTTCAGCAGGAAATACAAACTCCCACCCCTTGTCCCACCAAGACTAAACAACCAAAGGCTCTCCTTCAGCAGCAGCGCCAAATACCTAGGAGTAATTCTGGATAGGAAGCTAACCTGGAACTCTAACGTTGAAGAAAGGTCAAAAAAGGCTGCTACAGCCCTTTTTACCTGCAAAAAAGCCATAGGAAACAAGTGGGGCATGTCCCCTAACATAGTAAGCTGGATCTACACTGCCATAGTCAGACCCATACTACTGTACGGAGTTCTGGTATGGTGGCCAGCCCTCAAAAAGAAAAGCACACTTAAAAAACTGGAAAAAATCCAGCGATCAGCAGCACTATGCATCAGCGGTGCACTAAGATCCACACCAAACGAAGCACTAAACGCCATACTTAGCTTACAAAATCCAGGTCGAGCTGGAATAGAACAAGCGAAAGTATCGGCAATCAGGCTTAGGGAAACTCAGCAATGGAGCCTCCTAAATAAGGGCCACTGCACCATTCTGCTGAACGATCCTCTCATTCCCAGTAGCACAGACTACTGTATTCCAAGGGAGTACACACAAACACCTTTCCAAGCCCTCATTCCTAACAGAGAGAAATGGGGAGACCAAATACCAGGCCCAGAGAACGCAATATGCTTCTATACTGACGGCTCCAAACTAAACAACAGAGTAGGAGGGGGAATATACTCCGAGCAACTAGGCATTAAAACCTCTTTCAGACTTCCAGATCACTGTAGCGTATTTCAAGCAGAAGTGATTGCCATAAGGGAAGCGCTAAAACTCCTAAACCTACACAACTCCACACAAAGAGGAGTCAACATATACAGCGACAGCCAAGCGGCTATAAAATCGATCAGCTCGATCACAAGTAATTCAAAAACTGTCTCAGACTGCAGATCATCTCTCCACGAGATGGCAAACCAGTATGACATAAGCCTCATCTGGGTCCCAGGTCATAGGGACATCACAGGCAACTGCATAGCAGATGAACTGGCACGCAAAGGCACCACCACACCACTCCAGGGAGAACTGGAGGGCACTGGTGTACCACTAGCCTCATGCAAGCTCCAACTTAGGGAAGCAAATAAGGAAAAGAACCAGCTTAGCTGGGAAACCGTCCCAAACTGCCGGTTGGCCCTGCCAACTATGGCCCATAATCTCTACAAAAAGAACATCCCAACTACTTAGGATGGATAGAACTCGAATCGGCACGGCGATAAGAGTCATCACGGGGCACTGGTTAGTGGGAACACATGCTAGGCGAATAAACTCACCCCACAATGACTACTGCCGCAGCTGCAGAGACGAAGAAGAGGAAGAAACAGTAGAGCACCTTCTCTGCCACTGTCCAGCGCTGCAGTCTCTTAGACTTAAGCACCTAGGCGACAGATTCCTTAACAGCATCTCAGCGATGTCAGAAATAGACCCGAACAGGATAGAAAGGTTCACCAAAGCCTCAGGGTGGGGGAACTGCTAAACCATAAGACCTTCTGCGTGAAAGGGATTTTTAGATCTAGATCACGGTATCACAAGGGACCGAACACGGTCTAAGTGTGGCGGATGCCTCCACCAGGAAGCGAACGCCAGCCGTCTAACCTAACCCTAACCTATTATGGCACACTTATCCGACCTGCCAAATTTCATAAGGGTCGGCTGACTATATCCTACAGCAGTCATATATCTGATTGATTGGAAATGCCATAACTGTTGTTTTGTAGGTTAGAAAGGTGGGACTTCCTATAGATTCCATTTTTGCAAACTTATCCGATTTGCTAAATTTCATAAGGATCGGCGAACTATATCTTATAGCTATCACATAACTGACTGATTGGAAATGCAATAATTTTGTAGTTTTTTTTTAATTAGAAGAATAGGACTCTCTATGGCCGACTTTCTATCGGCCGACTATATCCAACAGCTGTCATATAACTGATTGATGGGGAATCGCATAATTTTTTTGTTTTTTTTTTTAATAAGAGGGATGGGACTCTTTACAGATTCCACTTCGGGCAAATTTATTTGATCTGCCGAATTTAATAAGGATCAGCCGATTATATCCAACAGCAGTCGTATAACTGATTGATCGGAAATTCCAGAATTTTGATGTTTTTTTATGTTAGAAGGATGGGACTTTTGATGGATTTAATTTTGGTAAGCTTATCCAATTTGCCGAATTTCATAAGGATTGGCCAACTATATCGTATAGCTGTCAAATAACTGAGTGATCACGAATGCCATCATTTTGTTTTTTTTAAAGAAAGAAAGTTTCTGATTGATCGGAAACTCCATAATTCTGATGTTTTTTAAGTTAAAAGGATGGGACATTTTATGGATTCCATTATTGCACACTAATCCGACCTGCCAAATTTTCTACAGCAGTCATATATCTGATTGATCGGAAGTGCAATAACTGCTGTTGTTTAGGTTAGAAAGGTGGGACTTCCTATAGATTTCATTTTTGAAAACTTATCCGATTTGCTAAATTTCATAAGGATCGGCGGACTATATCCTATAGCTATTACATAACTGACTGATCGGAAATGCAATAATTTTGTTGTTTTTTTAAATTAGAAGAGTAGGATCCACTATGGCCTACTTTCCATCGGCCGACTATATCCAACAGCAGTCGTATAACTGATTGATCGGAAATTCCAGAATTTTGATGTTTTTTTAAGTTAGAAGGATAGGACTTTTGATGGATTTAATTTTGGCAAGCTTATCCAATTTGCCGAATTTCATAAGGATTGGCCAACTATATCGTATAGCTGTCATATAACTGAGTGATCACGAATGCCATCATTTTGTTTTTTTTAAAGAAAGAAAGTTTCTGATTGATCGGAAACTCCATAATTCTGATGTTTTTTAAGTTAAAAGGATGGGACATTTTATGGATTCCATTATGGCACACTAATCCGACTTGCCAAATTTTCTACAGCAGTCATATATCTGATTGATCGGAAGTGCAATAACTGCTGTTGTTTAGGTTAGAAAGGTGGGACTTCCTATAGATTTCATTTTTGAAAACTTATCCGATTTGCTAAATTTCATAAGGATCGGCGGACTATATCCTATAGCTATTACATAACTGACTGATCGGAAATGCAATAATTTTGTTGTTTTTTTAAATTAGAAGAGTAGGATCCACTATGGCCTACTTTCCATCGGCCGACTATATCCAACAGCTGTCATATAACTGATTGATTGGGAATCGCATAATTTTGATGTTTTTTAAATAAGAGGGATGGGACTCTTTACAGATTCCACTTCGGGTAAATTTATTTGATCTGCCGAATTTCATAAGGATCGGCCGACTATATCCAACAGCAGTCGTATAACTGATTGATTGGAAATTCCAGAATTTTGATGTTTTTTTAAGTTAGAAGGATAGGACTTTTGATGGATTTAATTTTGGCAAGCTTATCCAATTTGCCGAATTTCATAAGGATTGGCCAACTATATCGTATAGCTGTCATATAACTGAGTGATCAGGAATGCCATCATTTTGTTGTTTTTTAAGAAAGAAAGTTTCTGATTGATCGGAAACTCCATAATTCTGATGTTTTTTAAGTTAAAAGGATGGGACTTTTTATGGATTCCATTATGGCACACTAATCCGACTTGCCAAATTTTCTACAGCAGTCATATAACTGATTGATCGGAAGTGCAATAACTGCTGTTGTTTAGGTTAGAAAGGTGGGACCTATAGCTATTACATAACTGACTGATCGGAAATGCAATAATTTTGTTGTTTTTTTAAATTAGAAGAGTAGGATCCACTATGGATTGGAAATCGCATAATTTTGTTGTTTTTAAATAAGAGGGATGGGACTCTTTACAGATTCCACTTCGGGCAAATTTATTTGATCTGCCGAATTTAATAAGGATCGGCCGACTATATCCAACAGCAGTCGTTTAACTGATTGATCGGAAATTCCAGAATTTTGATGTTTTTTTAAGTTAGAAGGATAGGACTTTTGATGGATTTAATTTTGGTAAGCTTATCCAATTTGCCGAGTTTCATAAGGATTGGCCAACTATATCGTATAGCTGTCATATAACTGAGTGATCAGGAATGCCATCATTTTGTTGTTTTTTAAGAAAGAAAGTTTCTGATTGATCGGAAACTCCATAATTCTGATGTTTTTTAAGTTAAAAGGATGGGACATTTTATGGATTCCATTATGGCACACTAATCCGACTTGCCAAATTTTCTACAGCAGTCATATATCTGATTGACCGGAAGTGCAATAACTGCTGTTGTTTAGGTTAGAAAGGTGGGACTTCCTATAGATTTCATTTTTGAAAACTTATCCGATTTGCTAAATTTCATAAGGATCGGCGGACTATATCCTATAGCTATTACATAACTGACTGATCGGAAATGCAATAATTATGTTGTTTTTTTAAATTAGAAGAGTAGGATCCACTATGGCCTACTTTCTATCGGCCGACTATATCCAACAGCTGTCATATAACTGATTGATTGGGAATCGCATAATTTTGATTTTTTTTAAATAAGAGGGATGGGACTCTTTACAGATTCCACTTCGGGTAAATTTATTTGATCTGTCGAATTTCATAAGGATCGGCCGACTATATCCGACAGCAGTCGTATAACTGATTGATCGGAAATTCCAGAATTTTGATGTTTTTTTAAGTTAGAAGGATAGGACTTTTGATGGATTTAATTTTGGCAAGCTTATCCAATTTGCCGAATTTCATAAGGATTGGCCAACTATATCGTATAGCTGTCATATAACTGAGTGATCAGGAATGCCACAATTTTGTTGTTTTTTAAGAAAGAAAGTTTCTGATTAATCGGAAACTCCATAATTCTGATGTTTTTTAAGTTAAAAGGATGGGACTTTTTATGGATTCCATTATGGCACACTTATCCGACCTGCCAAATTTCATTAGGATCGGCCGATTATATCCTACAGCAGTCATATAACTGATTGATTGGAAATGCCATAACTGTTGTTTTGTAGGTTAGAAAGGTGGGACTTTCTATAGATTCCATTTTTGCAAACTTATCCGATTTGCTAAATTTCATACGGATCGGCGGACTATATTCTATAGCTATCATATAACTGACTGATTGGAAATGCAATAATTTTGTTGTTTTTTTAAATTAGAAGAATAGGACTCTCTATGGCCGATTTTCTATCGGCCGACTATATCCAACAGCTGTTATATAACTGATTGATTGGGAATCGCATAATTTTGTTGTTTTTTTAATAAGAGGGATGGGACTCTTTATAGATTCCACTTCGGGCAAATTTATTTGATCTGCCGAATTTCATAAGGATCGGTCGACTATATCCAACAGCAGTCGTATAACTGATTGAAAGGAAATTCCATAATTTTGATGTTTTTTTAAGTTAGAAGGATAGGACTTTTGATGGATTTAATTTTGGTAAGCTTATCCAATTTGCCGAGTTTCATAAGGATTGGCCAACTATATCGTATAGCTGTCATATAACTGAGTGATCAGGAATGCCATCATTTTGTTGTTTTTTAAGAAAGAAAGTTTCTGATTGATCGGAAACTCCATAATTCTGATGTTTTTTAAGTTAAAAGGATGGGTCTTTTGATGGATTCCATTATGGCACACTTATCCGAACTGCCAAATTTCATAAGGGTCGGCTGACTTTATCCTACAGCAGTCATATAACTGATTGATTGGAAATACCATAACTGTTGTTTTGTAGGTTAGAAAGGTGGGACTTTCTATAGATTCCATTTTTGCAAACTTATCCGATTTGCTAAATTTCATACGGATCGGCGGACTATATTCTATAGCTATCATATAACTGACTGATTGGAAATGCAATAATTTTGTTGTTTTTTTAAATGAGAAGAATAGGACTCTCTATGGCCGATTTTCTATCGGCCGACTATATCCAACAGCTGTTATATAACTGATTGATTGGGAATCGCATAATTTTGTTGTTTTTTAAATAAGAGGGATGGGACTCTTTATAGATTCCACTTCGGGCAAATTTATTTGATCTGCCGAATTTCATAAGGATCGGTCGACTATATCCAACAGCAGTCGTATAACTGAATGATCGGAAATTAAATAATTTTAAATCATTTTTAAGTTAGAAGGATGGGACTTTTGATGGATTTAATTTTGGTAAGCTTATCCAATTTGCCGAATTTCATAAGGATTGGCCAACTATATCGTATAGCTGTCATATAACTGATTGATCAGGAATGCCATAATTTTGTTGTTTTTTAAAAAAAGAAAGTTTTTGATTGATCGGAAACTCCATAATTCTAATGTTTTTTAAGTTAAAAGGATGGGACTTTTTATGGATTCCATTATGGCACACTTATCCGACCTGCCAAATTTCATAAGGTTCGGCTGACTGTATCCTATAGCAGTCATATAACTGATTGATTGGAAATACCATAACTGTTGTTTTGTAGGTTAGAAAGGTGGGACTTTCTATAGATTCCATTTTTGCAAACTTATCCGACCTGCCAAATTTCCTAAGGGTCGGCTGACTATATCCTACAGCAGTCATATAACTGATTGATCGGAAGTGCAATAACTGCTGTTGTTTAGGTTAGAAGGATAGGACTTTTTATGGATTTAGTTTTGGCAAGCTTATCCAATTTGCCGAATTTCATAAGGATTGGCCAACTATATCGTATAGCTGTCATATAACTGATTGATCAGGAATGCCATAATTTTGTTGTTTTTTAAAAAAGAAAGTTTTTGATTGATCGGAAACTCCATAATTCTAATGTTTTTTAAGTTAAAAGGATAGAACTTTTGATGGATTCAATTATGGCACACTTATCCGACCTGCCAAATTTCATAAGAGTCGGCTGACTATATCCTATAGCAGTCATATAACTGTTTGAATTGAAACTTATCCGATTTGCTTAATTTCATAAGAATCTGCGGATAATATCCTATAGCTATTTCATAACTGACTGATCGGAAATGCATTAATTATACCCTTGCAGAGGGTATTATAATTTTGGTCAAAAGTGTGCAACGCAGTGAAGGAGACATCTCCGACCCTATAAAGTATATATATTCTTGATTAGGATCACCTCCTGAGTCGATATAAGCATGTCCGTCTGTCCGTCTGTCGGTCTGTCCGTCTGTCGGTCTGTCCGTCTGTCTGTCTGTTTCTACGCAAACTAGTCTCTCAGTTTTAAAGCTATCGACTTCAAACTTTGCACACATCCTTCTTTCCTTTGCAGGCAGTATATAAGTCGGAACGGCCGGGATCGGTCAACTATATCCTAGCTGCCATATAACTGATTCATCGGAAATGCCATAACTTCGTTGTTTTTTAAGTTAGAAGGATGGGACTTGCTGTGGACTCCTCTTTTAGCAGACTTATTCGATCTGTTGAAATTCATAAGGATCGGCCGACTATATCCTATAGCTGCCATATATCTGATTGATCGGAAATGCCATATCTCTGTTGTTTTTTAAGTTAGAAGACTGGGACTTTGTATGGATTCTACTTTCGGCAAACAAATTTGATCTGCCGAGTTTTATAAGGATCGGCCGACTATATAAGATCCGATATATATCTAATAATATAAACTGCCACATATCTGCAAGGGTATATCAACTTCGGCTCCGCCAGAAGTTAGCTTTCCATTCTTGTTTTGTTTTTTTTTCAAATTAGAAGAGTAGGACTCTCTATGGCCTACTTCCTATCGGCCGACTATGTCCAACAGCTGTCATATAACTGATTGACTTATCCGACCTGCCAATTTTCATAAGGGTCGGCTGACTATATCCTACAGCGGACATATAACTGATTGATTGGAAATACCATAACTGTTGTTTTGTAGGTTAGAAAGGTGGGACTTTCTATAGATTCCATTTTTGCAAACTTATCCGATTTGCTAAATTTCATAAGAATCTGTGGACTATATCCTATAGCTATCACATAACTGACTGATCGGAAATGCATTAATTTTGTTTTTTTTTTAAATTAGAAGAGTAGGACTCTCTATGGCCTACTTCCTATCGGCCGACTATGTCCAACAGCTGTCGTATAACTGATTGATCGGAAATTCCATAATTTTGATGTTTTTTTAAGTTAAAAGGATAGGACTTTTGATGGATTTAATTTTGGTAAGCTTATCCAAATTGCCGAATTTCATAATTATTGGCCAATCAATTATTAGCTGTCATATAACTGATTGATCAGGAATGCCATAATTTTGTTGTTTTTTAAAAAAGAAAGTTTTTGATTGATCGGAAACTCCATAATTCTAATGTTTTTTAAGTTAAGAGGATAGAACTTTTGATGGATTCAATTATGGCACACTTATCCGACCTGCCAAATTTCATAAGGGTCGGCTGACTATATCCTATAGCAGTCATATAACTGATTGATTGGAAAGCCATAACTGTTGTTTTGTAGGTTAGAAAGGTGGGACTTTCTATAGATTCCATTTTTGCAAACTTATCCGATTTGCTAAATTTCATAAGGATCGGCGGACTATATCCTATAGCTATCATATAACTGGCTGATCGGAAATGCAATAATTTTGTTGTTTTTTTAAATTGGAAGAGTAGGACTCTCTATGGCCTACTTTCTATCGGCCGACTGTATCCAACAGCTGTCATGTAACTGATTGATCAGAAATGCCATAATTTTGATATTTTTAAGATAAAAGGATCGGACTTTTTATGGATTCCATTATGGAACACTTATCCGACCTGCCAAATTTCATAAGGGTCGGCTGACTATATCCTACAGCAGTCATATAACTGATTGATTGGAAATACCATAACTGCTGTTTTGTAGGTTAGAAAGGTGGGACTTTCTATAGATTCCATTTTTGCTAACTTTTCCGATTTGCTAAATTTCATAAGGATCGGCGGACTATATCCTATAGCTATCACATAACTGACTGATCGGAAATGCAATAATTATGTTTTTTTTTTTAAATTAGAAGAGTAGGACTCTCTATGGCCTACTTCCTATCGGCCGACTATGTCCAACAGCTGTCATATAACTGATTGATTGGAAATCGCATAATTTTGTTGTTTTTTAAATAAGAGGGATGGGACTCTTTACAGATTCCACTTCGTGCAAATTTATTTGATCTGCCGAATTTCATAAGGATCGGCCGACTATATCCAACAGCAGTCGTATAACTGATTGATCGGAAATTCCATAATTTTGATGTTTTTTTAAGTTAGAAGGATAGAAGGACTTTTGATGGATTTAATTTTGGTAAGCTTATCCAATTTGCCGAATTTCATAAGGATTGGCCAACTATATCGTATAGCTGTCATATAACTGATTGATCAGGAATGCCATAATTTTGTTGTTTTTTAAGAAAGAAAGTTTTTGATTGATCGGAAACTCCATAATTCTAATGTTTTTTAAGTTAAAAGGATAGGACTTTTGATGGATTCAATTATGGCACACTTATCCGACCTGCCAAATTTCATAAGGGTCGGCTGACTATATCCTACAGCAGTCATATAACTGATTGATTGGAAATACCATAACTGTTGTTTTGTAGGTTAGAAAGGTGGAACTTTCTATAGATACCATTTTTGTAAACTTATCCGATTTGCTAAGTTTCATAAGGATCGGCAATAATTTTGTTGTTTTTTTAAAATAGAAGAGTAGGACTCTCTATGGCCTACTTTCTATCGGCCGACTATATCCAACAGCTGTCATGTAACTGATTGGTCGGAAGTGCAATAACTGCTGTTGTTTAGGTCAGAAGGATAGGACTTTTGATGGATTTAATTTTGACAAGCTTATCCAATTTGCCGAATTTCATAAGGATTGGCCAACTATATCGTATAGCTGTCATATAACTGAGTGATCAGGAATGCCATAATTTTGTTGTTTTTTAAGAAAGAATGTTTCTGATTGATCGGAAACTCCATAATTCTGATGTTTTTTAAGTTAAAAGGATGGGACTTTTGATGGATTCCATTATGGCACACTTATCCGACCTGCCAAATTTCATAAGGGTCGGCTGACTATATCCTACAGCAGTCATATAACTGATTGGTCGGAAGTGCAATAACTGCTGTTGTTTAGGTCAGAAGGATAGGACTTTTGATGGATTTAATTTTGACAAGCTTATCCAATTTGCCGAATTTCATAAGGATTGGCCAACTATATCGTATAGCTGTCATATAACTGAGTGATCAGGAATGCCATAATTTTGTTGTTTTTTAAGAAAGAATGTTTCTGATTGATCGGAAACTCCATAATTCTGATGTTTTTTAAGTTAAAAGGATGGGACTTTTGATGGATTCCATTATGGCACACTTATCCGACCTGCCAAATTTCATAAGGGTCGGCTGACTATATCCTACAGCAGTCATATAACTGATTGGTCGGAAGTGCAATAACTGCTGTTGTTTAGGTCAGAAGGATAGGACTTTTGATGGATTTAATTTTTGTGTTTTTTTTTTTTTTTTTTTTTTTTTGCGCGCGGTTCCCACTGCATACGTGCAGTATATATAAATATAAATATAAATAGAATGATTATAAAGAAAACGAGGAAGAATTAGTGTGTTCTTGAAGGTAGATTAAAATGGAGGTTTTCATATTAGAAAGGGATGAACGAGATATAATATGATACAGACCATTGTAGTTCGAACATAAAATCCTAAGGGGATCATGCTGTGCATATGTCGATCTACAATGGCTTAAGAATAAAGGACTAAAGTATCTAGTCCTTCTATTCGGAACGTTAAACTGTAAGCGTGTTAGTAAGTGCTGGCTATCTACATCACCATTAATAAGGTTGTGTAGGAAAATGACACCCAGCATTATTCTACGATTTGTTAAGGAGGGTAAGTTTATTAGTAGGAGTCTACTACTATACGAAGGAAGGTGAAGATTTGCGTCCCAGTTAAGTCCTCTAAGAGCAAATATTAAGAAGTTCTTTTGTACGGATTCTATGCGGTCTTGATGAACACCGTATTGGGGACACCAGACACATGAACCGTACTCCAGTATCGGACGGACCAAGGATATAAATAAGATTTTAGTAATATAAGGGTCGTTAAATTCTTTAGCCCATCTTTTAATAAAACCGAGAACACCTTTAGCCTTATTAACCATTAAAGAAATATGGTCGGAAAATTTAAGTTTTATGTCTAAAAGGACACCAAGATCATTAACCTGAGTTAATTTTTCTAAGGCAATCCCAGAGAGATAGTACGAAGCCTGGTGAGGACTAGTACGGTAAAAAGACATAAGTTTGCATTTTGATCCATTAAGTATTAAGTCATTAGCTAAACACCATATTTGAAAATTATCGAGATCGGACTGGAGTCTGTTTTGGGCAGACGGGAACTTATATTGCAGACAAAGCTTAACATCGTCTGCGTACATTAGTACCAGCGCGTTCGTTAAGGATGAGGGCAAGTCATTTATAAAGAGAGTGAATAGTAATGGGCCAAGATGGCTTCCTTGAGGGACTCCAGATGTGGCACGGACTAAGCGGGAATATTGATTTTTAAATAAGACTCTCTGTGTTCTTCCATTTAAATATCTGGAGATCCACGTAATGAGGTCGGTTGAGAATCCCAAAAGATTTAGTTTACTCAACAAAAGTGAGTGATTAACTGAATCAAATGCTTTACTAAAGTCTGTGTAAATAACATCAGTTTGAAGTCCCTTTTGGAAGCCATCTAAAACAAAGGATGTCAACTCCAATAAATTAGTGGTGGTGGAGCGACGCTTAATGAAACCATGCTGACATGGAGAAATTATTGAAGAGCATAGGTGTTGCAAATGAGGAGTTATTAATTTTTCGAATAACTTTGGAATCGCTGACAATTTTGAGATGCCTCTGTAGTTGGCAGCATCGGATTTTTTCCCCTTTTTGTGCAGAGGAATTATGAAAGATTCCTTCCATTTAAAGGGAAAAATCGAAGATTCCAAAGATAAGTTGAAAAGTTTTTGAAGAGGTTTGCACAGAGCCCTAGCACAGTATTTTAGCACACAGCCTGGTACTCCGTCGGGGCCTGGCGAATAAACTGGTTTTACCTTTTGAAGATCCAATAATAAACTGCTTTCAGAAAGAAATGGAGCAAATATACGATTAGTTGGTTGAATGTTGTAAGCGTATGGCTGATCTGAAGTTTTAGGAGGTGAATAAGTAGTTTGGAAAAATTTTGCGAATAAATCGGCAATGGCCTGATCTGAAGTCGCTGATAAATTTTTATACGTAAGTAGAGAAGGAAAAGATACATGTTTACGCTTCGTGTTTACAAAGTTATAAAACTGCTTTGGATCCTGAGTGAACAGAATCCGACAGCGGCGAATATAATTTTTATAACATTCGGCGTTATGCACGGTGAAATTTAGCCGAGCTATTAAGTATCTTGAGAAATCTATGCTGCTACAGGTTCTTTTATATTTATATAAAAGCCTGTCTTTATCTATTTTTAATTTTGTTAGGCGCCTTGTAAACCAAGGTGGATTATTTGTAGCGGCGGATATTTCCACGGCACACTTAAGTCAAAGAATGTATTTAATGTGAAATAAAATTTATCTAGGATGATATTTATATCTGTGCATGCCAGAATATCGGACCAGTCAAAAGTATCGATTAACAAGTTAAGTTTACGAAAATCAGCCTTACGAAAACAACGAATCTTCTTTGATACGCGAGAAGGCTTCTGATTGACACCAGAATTGGTTTCAATTGAAACTTCAAGCGTAGGGTGGTATGGATCTTCAGGGGTTGAGAGGGGCAAAGCTCTGGAAAGTGTGGTACCATCTGGATCAGATACAAAACATAAGTCAAGAAGCCGACCTAACGAATTTCTAACATGGTTGATCTGGCCTAGGGACAGGTCAAAGATGCCCGCCGTGAAATCATGATGGGTGCAAAGTGATAAGAAAGATACATTTTCAGTATTTGACCAATTGAGTTCTGGTAAGTTAAAGTCACCAAGAACTACCAGAAGGTCAATATCGGACATAAGATTGGAAACAGACTGTATAGCCGACAAGTGATGCCAGTATGTAGGCGGTTCGGAAGATGGTGGAATGTAAGAACATGTAATAAACAAAGATTGAGCAGACAATATGACTTTAACGCAAATGAATTCGAAATCACCAAACTCTGGTAACTTTACCTCTTCAGAAACGAAATCGGAGTCAATGGAAATTAAGACTCCTCCTCCTCTTCGCAGAGGTCGGTCACGTCTAAAAGTGGTGTACCTACTTGGAAAAACTTCGGAGCAAAAGATCTCCGGCTTTAACCAGGTTTCAGTAAAAACTATAATATGGGACGCAAAGGAAAGACTATCAGAATAGAGTCTAGGGAGCTTGCTACGTAGGCCCCTACAATTCTGATAGGTAAGATTGATAGAAGATGTTAGTTTTTTGAAGAGTTGGATTGGACAGATGTTGAGAGCTTGACTCCAGCAGGCTTCGAATTTTTTTTTCTTTACCTTACTCGGCTGATGCTCTTGTACAAATATGTCCTCTGGCCAGAAGCCAGGCGAACATAGCGTCGCAAACATCGGCTCTGGCACACGTATCATGAAGGATGACATGCGCCTCGAGTAGGAGTATTTAAATTTCCTAATGTCTTCCACTTTAATAACGGCCTTGGTTTTGGCTTTGATATAAGCCGAGATATCAATCTCCGAGGTATCGGGGGCTAGCCGTGAGACAAATATTTGTCTAACAGGTGGGATTACCTGTAATGGTTTTGGTGCCACGGTCGGTAATACCGCGGCATCAGTCCGTTCCGGGGGTCCGGGCGGCGGGTTACCGTTTCTAGTGGAAGCTATGGGGGTTAATTCTAGGGCATTCCTAGGAATCACTTGGAGTGATGCCATGGAGGACAAAGCGGACAAGTTATGCTCTGCTACGGTAAATTCGGGTGCTGACTTTTCATTTACCGTCCCTGCTCTTGGAGTAGCAAGGGAAATGAGCGGCTGCATTATTGCGGGAGGATTCAGCTGTCCCGCGATCTCTGGAGCTGAAACTTCCCTAGTAGCAGATTTTTTCCGCTTAGGAGATTCATTCAACAGCTGAAGGCTATTGAATTGAACATCCAGCGCACTGAGTTGATCGTTGATTTTTCGGAAACCAACGATCAAATCTTTAAACCCACTCTTGGTCTGTCGCATGAATGATCGCATTTCATCTTGGACAGCACGGCATCCACTGCAGCAATAATGGAGGCCAACACGGCGGGATACGGCATCCGAGACAGATGCAGTAAGGCCAGCACATTTTGCATGTGAGACACTTTCGCACAGCCAACAATAGATGCTGGCCTGGGACGAAGATATCGGCTTATTGCACGATTTTAATGAGCAGACAACATTATATATAAAAAATTTTAAAAATTAGCAAAAATGAATTTATTTTTTTTTATTTTGAACAAATTAGCCTTCAACCACTGTACCAACTAAGGTTAATAAAAGGTAGGTAGAGGAGGAGGTTAAGAGCAGAAAAAAAAAGATAAGAGCAGAATTAACTGCAAAGATTCAAAAGGCAGAGAATGAAAAAGAAGCAGAGCTATGTTTGGATTGCGACTTTTTAATTTTATTAAATGCTCACCCAAATATGGCACTGCACAAGCGCGTAGCGATACGGGTATAACTTTAATATTAAGACACAATATTAGTAATAAAACAAGTGTTTAAATTAAGGTTTCAAACCCGCGTTTGAGAAGAATAAAATTTATCGCAAGCGCAAAAAATAATCACGACCGTTCGCTATGAAGTGAAGGAAGAGAGATTTTGGCAAGCTTATCCAATTTGCCGAATTTCATAAGGATTGGCCAACTATATCGTATAGCTGTCATATAACTGAGTGATCAGGAATGCCATAATTTTGTTGTTTTTTAAGAAAGAATGTTTCGATTGTCGGAAACTCCATAATTCTGATGTTTTTTAAGTTAAAAGGATGGGACTTTGATGGATTCATTAG
This sequence comes from Drosophila monieri, assembly GCA_035047585.1. Classification (NCBI taxonomy): domain Eukaryota; kingdom Metazoa; phylum Arthropoda; class Insecta; order Diptera; family Drosophilidae; genus Drosophila; species Drosophila monieri. The sequence continues at coordinate 955,291 of JAWNPJ010000083.1, read as the reverse complement.
ACATACCGACCTGCCAAATTTAAAGGGTGCTGACTATACCTATAAAACTGATGATGAAATGCCATAACTGTTGTTTTGTAGGTTAGAAAGGTGGGACTTTCTAGATTCTGTCGCCCCACGAAATAACAATAAAATATATATAAAATAAATATTTTCTATTTGTTGTTGCCCAGGATAAAAAACCACATAAACAAACCACATACCAAGTTTTGTGGGATAAATGTAATTAATATGGAAAAAAAATTATTTTATTATAACATAAAAAAAAAAAGAAAAATTTACCAACCCCAACAACATACATACATACATACTATATACGTTCCACTTGAGTGCTTCGCCTCACACAAGCGTTGATAATATATAATCCACAACTCAGTGTACGGTTCTGCCCTGTGGTAATCGGGTTCGCTGCGCTCAATAAATAAATAATAAATAATATAAAAGAGCTATAATTTTGGCGGAGTGCGATTTTAAAATGTAAGGCAAAGGGATCCTCCAGGATTTGAAGAGGATCCAAGGCGCCCTCCAGCCAATGTCAAAGGTGGAAGATGCTATCTCCATGTGCGTCAAGGCCAGTTGCGCCATGTACGAGGATTGTAAGGCCATCCACGGGAGCTTGAAGAGTTAAATCTGAAAAGCAGCGACTTCATGGAAGTGCTAGCTGGCACGACCTGCCGAAATCGAGACGAAGTGGCCTGCTCGAATTGCCATCCACCCTTCCGGCGGAGTTCCAGACCAGGTGGGCCCAGCGCTCATCGGAGTTTTCAAGCCTTGCCTCCTCTTCCTCTTCCTACTTTCACGAGGAATCAGAGTGGGCTGAGTTTCACTCGGCTTTCTCAACGATCGTGGGCTGCAATCCTCACAAAGTAAGGTGGAAAAGCTGAGAGGTTGCGATCTTGTCTTCGGGACTCCGCTTTAGAGGCAGTCCGTTCCTTGGAAATCTGCGAAGAGAATTAAGTCGCAGTGAGCTTTTGGAGAATCGATTTCGAGGGCTGTCCGATAAGTTCAATGCCCATATGCGAGCCTTAAAAATTTGGGGACGACAGTTCAGATCCCGGCTGATCATTGTCCAGGTACTTCTTCAAAGGTTGGTACCAGCTACTCAGGCCAAGTGGGAGGAAGGTCAAAATGCCTCGAGCTCGGATCTATCCCTACTTGGGAGTCGATGGCAGAGTTTTTGGAACAGCGTTGCAGGACTTTGGAGGCTATGGATGTGGCCTTGCCGCCTACGCGCCGGGCACTCAGGTGGGAAGACGTAGAGTCGCAAATAACAGTAGAACGTCCTTTATTATACTAATCACCTACCTCTGCCTGTATATTATGCGGTGGGTGTCCCTGTGGTTTCTGATGCCCAGATTTTTGTCATTGCCCCCTGAAGCCGCCTTGGCGAGGCTAGGCGACTAGGTCTATGTCGCAAATGTCTCCAAACTGGCCATCACCTGCGTGAGTGCCTCGCTGATAATTGTCGCAGTTGTGGGAGGAGGCATCACAGTCTGTTGATTTCTTGGAGTAATCTTCCACAGCCAGCCTTCGGCAGTGCCGTCTACATCAGCCGCAGCCGAGTGCGCCTTCACCATCCACGGCTAATGCACTATTGCCCAGGGTCGCAGCGGTGAGATAGCCTACTGGCCACACGAAATTCTCATCGAGTCGCTGGGGTTTTGTTCCTTGCCGGGCTCTTTTGGATTCAATTCGCAGGTGCACGTGATACGTCTCGACTGTCTAGTCTGGCTTCGTAATGCAAATCGTACGTGGCAGTGTCGGGCATTGGCGACACTGGCTTCGCGACAGACGGATCTCTGTTGATGTCTCCTATGATCCCATTGCTCTGAATATTCGGCCCTCGTCAACGCTGTAATCGCCACCAACATCACGGACCTCCTGCCTATTTTAGCTTGGATGTCTCCAGCTGGAAATTCCGTCAAACCTCACTTTGGCTGATTCCCAGTCTTTCGACCAGCGTCGATTTACTATCGAGCCAGTCTACTAATCTGCTGTGTGTTGGTCAAATCCAGCTCTCAGCTGGCCTACCGGTACTGCAGAAAACCCGGCTTGGATGGGTTGTGTGTGGCGGTGGTTCACATCTGGAGAGAAGGTCGTTCGCAGCCACAGCCCGCAAGGACGTTGTGAAGAGCCCAAGCCACTGGATGACGCTTAAGTCTGCTCCGTAAATTTGGAAATCGAAGACTGCTCCGAGCCCATTGTGAAGAGGACGAAAAAGGAATTGGATTGCGAGACGCATTTCGTGCAGTTTTCTGCTCGGCTCAGTCAGGCGCCTACTCGGTGAAGCTGCCGTTGAAGGTCAGCTCTGAGTTGCTGGGTGAATCGTACTCACAGCCGTGCGGCGATTTCTCTCCCTCGAAAGGAAGCTTTGCCGTCAGCCTCAATTGAAGGATCAGTATGCTGCATTCATAAAGGAGAGATTGGGGCAATGTCTCAGTCCCGCCTAGTCCACGACCTGCCAGACAGATTTCCTGCCACATCACTGCGTTTTGAAGGAGGACAGTTCAACAACCAAGCTCAGGGTTGTTTTTATGGTTCGGCTGCCACTACGTCTGGGTATTCATTGAATGACGTTTTATGTCTGGTTCAGTTATCCAACCAAAGTTGCTGCACAATCTTCTAAGAATTTGCAAAATGTACCCATGCGTCAGAGTTCCCCGAGGACGCTATCGAGTGATTCTTTGGCGGAATTCCACCCAGATGAGTTGCAGGTTTTTAAACTGGGTACGGTCACTTACGGTCACAAAGCCGGCCTCATTTTTATCAGTTCAGCAATGCATCAGTTGGCAGAGGATGAGCTGTCTATGTTTCCAAAGGGTGCCGAAATTCTGCGTCGCGATTTTATGTTATATCTAATTTCCGAGGTGACTCCATAGAGGAGGCTACCACATAATGCAGCAAAATCGGGGATCCTCGCCAAGGGCCAATTTCGGTTGAGAAAGTGGTGCTCCAATTTTTCTGAAGTGCTCTCTACGTGCCAAGGAGGATCGAGAGTCGTCGTAAGGTTTGATATGGCAGCAACTTTACGAAGACTCTTGCTCGCTTGGGATCCTTCATATCCTTCTATTTCGTTTGAAGGGCTTCATCAACCTCAAGCCCACTACGCATCATCCTCTCCTCAATCGCCCGCTTTAGATCTGATAGGGCTTGTTGGGCCTGTCATACGAAGGCGAAACTTTCTTCAAAAGCTATGCCGTGAGAAGTTGTGGGATGAAAGTTACCTCAAGCTCTTACTCCGATTGGAATGATTTGTTCAGCTTCGCCATGGCGCAGCGTGCTGAATTCCCGAGATGGTCACTATCATCACAGTTTGAAGTGGAGATTCATGGATTTTACTGATTGGAAATGCAATAATTTTGTTGTTTTTTTAAATTAGAAGAATAGGACTCTCTATGGCCGACTTTCAATCGGCCGACTATATCCAACAGCTGTCATATAACTGATTGATTGGGAATCGATAATTTTGTTGTTTTTTAAATAAGAGGGATGGGACTCTTAAATTCCATTTCGGGCAAATTTATTGATCTGCCGAATTTCATAAGGATCGGCCGACTATATCCAACAGCAGTCGATAACTGATTATCGGAAATTCATAATTTTATGTTTTTTTATGTTAGAAGGATGGGACTTTGATGGATTTAATTTGGTAAGCTTATCCAATTTCCGAATTTCATAAGGATTGGCCAACTATATCTATAGCTGTCATATAACTGATTGATCAGGAATGCCATAATTTTGTTGTTTTTTAAGAAAGAAAGTTTTTGATTGATCGGAAACTCCATAATTCTAAGTTTTTTAAGTTAAAAGGATAGGACTTTTGATGGATTCAATTATGGCACACTTATCCGACCTGCCAAATTTCATAAGGGTCGGCTGACTTATCCTACAGCAGTCATATAACTGATTGATTGGAAATACCATAACTGTTGTTTTGTAGGTTAGAAAGGTGGAACTTTCTATAGATACCATTTTGTAAACTTACCGATTTCTAAGTTTCATAAGGATCGGCAATAATTTTGTTGTTTTTTTAAATTAGAAGAGTAGGACTCTCTATGGCCTACTTTCTATCGGCCGACTATATCCAACAGCTGTCATGTAACTGATTGGTCGGAAGTGCAATAACTGCTGTTGTTTAGGTCAGAAGGATTTTGATGGATTTAATTTTGGCAAGCTTATCCAATTTGCCGAATTTCATAAGGATTGGCCAACTATATCGTATAGCTGTCATATAACTGAGTGATCAGGAATGCCATAATTTTGTTGTTTTTTAAGAAAGAATGTTTCTGATTGATCGGAAACTCATAATTCTGATGTTTTTAAGTTAAAAGGATGGGACTTTTGATGGATTCCATTATGGCACACTTATCCGACCTGCCAAATTTCATAAGGGTCGGCTGACTATATCCTACAGCAGTCATATAACTGATTGGTCGGAAGTGCAATAACTGCTGTTGTTTAGGTCAGAAGGATAGGACTTTTGATGGATTTAATTTTTTTTTTTTTTTTTTTTGCGCGCGGTTCCCACTGCATACGTGCAGTATATATAAATATAAATATAATAGAATGATTATAAAGAAAACGAGGAAGAATTAGTATGTTCTTGAAGGTAGATTAAAATGGAGGTTTTCATATTAGAAAGGGATGAACGAGATATAATATGATACAGACCATTGTAGTTCGAACATAAAATCCTAAGGGGATCATGCTGTGCATATGTCGATCTACAATGGCTTAAGAATAAAGGACTAAAGTATCTAGTCCTTCTATTCGGAACGTTAAACTGTAAGCGTGTTAGTAAGTGCTGGCTATCTACATCACCATTAATAAGGTTGTGTAGGAAAATGACACCCAGCATTATTCTACGATTTGTTAAGGAGGGTAAGTTTATTAGTAGGAGTCTACTACTATACGAAGGAAGGTGAAGATTTGCGTCCCAGTTAAGTCCTCTAAGAGCAAATATTAAGAAGTTCTTTTGTACGGATTCTATGCGGTCTTGATGAACACCGTATTGGGGACACCAGACACATGAACCGTACTCCAGTATCGGACGGACCAAGGATATAAATAAGATTTTAGTTATATAAGGGTCGTTAAATTCTTTAGCCCATCTTTTAATAAAACCGAGAACACCTTTAGCCTTATTAACCATTAAAGAAATATGGTCGGAAAATTTAAGTTTCATGTCTAAAAGGACACCAAGATCATTAACCTGAGTTAATTTTTCTAAGGCAATCCCAGAGAGATAGTACGAAGCCTGGTGAGGACTAGTACGGTAAAAAGACATAAGTTTGCATTTTGATCCATTAAGTATTAAGTCATTAGCTAAACACCATATTTGAAAATTATCGAGATCGGACTGGAGTCTGTTTTGGGCAGACGGGAACTTATATTGCAGACAAAGCTTAACATCGTCTGCGTACATTAGTACCAGCGCGTTCGTTAAGGATGAGGGCAAGTCATTTATAAAGAGAGTGAATAGTAATGGACCAAGATGGCTTCCTTGAGGGACTCCAGATGTGGCACGGACTAAGCGGGAATATTGATTTTTAAATAAGACTCTCTGTGTTCTTCCATTTAAATATCTGGAGATCCACGTAATGAGGTCGGTTGAGAATCCCAAAAGATTTAGTTTACTCAACAAAAGTGAGTGATTAACTGAATCAAATGCTTTACTAAAGTCTGTGTAAATAACATCAGTTTGAAGTCCCTTTTGGAAGCCATCTAAAACAAAGGATGTCAACTCCAATAAATTAGTGGTGGTGGAGCGACGCTTAATGAAACCATGCTGACATGGAGAAATTATTGAAGAGCATAGGTGTTGCAAATGAGGAGTTATTAATTTTTCGAATAACTTTGGAATCGCTGACAATTTTGAGATGCCTCTGTAGTTGGCAGCATCGGATTTTTTCCCCTTTTTGTGCAGAGGAATTATGAAAGATTCCTTCCATTTAAAGGGAAAAATCGAAGATTCCAAAGATAAGTTGAAAAGTTTTTGAAGAGGTTTGCACAGAGCCCTAGCACAGTATTTTAGCACACAGCCTGGTACTCCGTCGGGGCCTGGCGAATAAACTGGTTTTACCTTTTGAAGATCCAATAATAAACTGCTTTCAGAAAGAAATGGAGCAAATATACGATTAGTTGGTTGAATGTTGTAAGCGTATGGCTGATCTGAAGTTTTAGGAGGTGAATAAGTAGTTTGGAAAAATTTTGCGAATAAATCGGCAATGGCCTGATCTGAAGTCGCTGATAAATTTTTATACGTAAGTAGAGAAGGAAAAGATACATGTTTACGCTTCGTGTTTACAAAGTTATAAAACTGCTTTGGATCCTGAGTGAACAGAATCCGACAGCGGCGAATATAATTTTTATAACATTCGGCGTTATGCACGGTGAAATTTAGCCGAGCTATTAAGTATCTTGAGAAATCTATGCTGCTACAGGTTCTTTAATATTTATATAAAAGCCTGTCTTTATCTATTTTTAATTTTGTTAGGCGCCTTGTAAACCAAGGTGGATTATTTGTAGCGGACGGATATTTCCACGGCACACTTAAGTCAAAGAATGTATTTAATGTGAAATAAAATTTATCTAGGATGATATTTATATCTGTGCATGCCAGAATATCGGACCAGTCAAAAGTATCGATTAACAAGTTAAGTTTACGAAAATCAGCCTTACGAAAACAACGAATCTTCTTTGATACGCGAGAAGGCTTCTGATTGACACCAGAATTGGTTTCAATTGAAACTTCAAGCGTAGGGTGGTATGGATCTTCAGGGGTTGAGAGGGGCAAAGCTCTGGAAAGTGTGGTACCATCTGGATCAGATACAAAACATAAGTCAAGAAGCCGACCTAACGAATTTCTAACATGGTTGATCTGGCCTAGGGACAGGTCAAAGATGCCCGCCGTGAAATCATGATGGGTGCAAAGTGATAAGAAAGATACATTTTCAGTATTTGACCAATTGAGTTCTGGTAAGTTAAAGTCACCAAGAACTACCAGAAGGTCAATATCGGACATAAGATTGGAAACAGACTGTATACCCGACAAGTGATGCCAGTATGTAGGCGGTTCGGAAGATGGTGGAATGTAAGAACATGTAATAAACAAAGATTGAGCAGACAATATGACTTTAACGCAAATGAATTCGAAATCACCAAACTCTGGTAACTTTACCTCTTCAGAAACGAAATCGGAGTCAATGGAAATTAAGACTCCTCCTCCTCTTCGCAGAGGTCGGTCACGTCTAAAAGTGGTGTACCTACTTGGAAAAACTTCGGAGCAAAAGATCTCCGGCTTTAACCAGGTTTCAGTAAAAACTATAATATGGGACGCAAAGGAAAGACTATCAGAATAGAGTCTAGGGAGCTTGCTACGTAGGCCCCTACAATTCTGATAGGTAAGATTGATAGAAGATGTTAGTTTTTTGAAGAGTTGGATTGGACAGATGTTGAGAGCTTGACTCCAGCAGGCTTCGAATTTTTTTTCTTTACCTTACTCGGCTGATGCTCTTGTACAAATATGTCCTCTGGCCAGAAGCCAGGCGAACATAGCGTCGCAAACATCGGCTCTGGCACACGTATCATGAAGGATGACATGCGCCTCGAGTAGGAGTATTTAAATTTCCTAATGTCTTCCACTTTAATAACGGCCTTGGTTTTGGCTTTGATATAAGCCGAGATATCAATCTCCGAGGTATCGGGGGCTAGCCGTGAGACAAATATTTGTCTAACAGGTGGGATTACCTGTAATGGTTTTGGTGCCACGGTCGGTAATACCGCGGCATCAGTCCGTTCCGGGGGTCCGGGCGGCGGGTTACCATTTCTAGTGGAAGCTATGGGGGTTAATTCTAGGGCATTCCTAGGAATCACTTGGAGTGATGCCATGGAGGACAAAGCGGACAAGTTATGCTCTGCTACGGTAAATTCGGGTGCTGACTTTTCATTTACCGTCCCTGCTCTTGGAGTAGCAAGGGAAATGAGCGGCTGCATTATTGCGGGAGGATTCAGCTGTCCCGCGATCTCTGGAGCTGCAACTTCCCTAGTAGCAGATTTTTTCCGCTTAGGAGATTCATTCAACAGCTGAAGGCTATTGAATTGAACATCCAGCGCACTGAGTTGATCGTTGATTTTTCGGAAACCAACGATCAAATCTTTAAACCCACTCTTGGTCTGTCGCATGAATGATCGCATTTCATCTTGGACAGCACGGCATCCACTGCAGCAATAATGGAGGCCAACACGGCGGGATACGGCATCCGAGACAGATGCAGTAAGGCCAGCACATTTTGCATGTGAGACACTTTCGCACAGCCAACAATAGATGCTGGCCTGGGACGAAGATATCGGCTTATTGCACGATTTTAATGAGCAGACAACATTATATTCCATTTAAAAAATTTTAAAAATTAGCAAAAATGAATTTATTTTTTTTTTATTTTAAACAAATTAGCCTTCAACCACTGTACCAACTAAGGTTAATAAAAAGGTAGGTAGAGGAGGAGGTTAAGAGCAGAAAAAAAGATAAGAGCAGAATTAACTGCAAAGATTCAAAAGGCAGAGAATGAAAAAGAAGCAGAGCTATGTTTGGATTGCGACTTTTTAATTTTATTAAATGCTCACCCAAATATGGCACTGCACAAGCGCGTAGCGATACGGGTATAACTTTAATATTAAGACACAATATTAGTAATAAAACAAGTGTTTAAATTAAGGTTTCAAACCCGCGTTTGAGAAGAATAAAATTTATCGCAAGCGCAAAAAATAATCACGACCGTTCGCTATGAAGTGAAGGAAGAGAGATTTTGGCAAGCTTATCCAATTTGCCGAATTTCATAAGGATTGGCCAACTATATCGTATAGCTGTCATATAACTGAGTGATCAGGAATGCCATAATTTTGTTGTTTTTTAAGAAAGAATGTTTCTGATTGATCGGAAACTCCATAATTCTGATGTTTTTTAAGTTAAAAGGATGGGACTTTTGATGGATTCCATTATGGCACACTTATCCGACCTGCCAAATTTCATAAGGGTCGGCTGACTATATCCTACAGCAGTCATATAACTGATTGGTCGGAAGTGCAATAACTGCTATTGTTTAGGTCAGAAGGATAGGACTTTTGATGGATTTAATTTTGGCAAGCTTATCCAATTTGCCGAATTTCATAAGGATTGGCCAACTATATCGTATAGCTGTCATATAACTGAGTGATCAGGAATGCCATAATTTTGTTGTTTTTTAAGAAAGAATGTTTCTGATTGATCGGAAACTCCATAATTCTGATGTTTTTTAAGTTAAAAGGATGGGACTTTTGATGGATTCCATTATGGCACACTTATCCGACCTGCCAAATTTCATAAGGGTCGGCTGACTATATCCTACAGCAGTCATATAACTGATTGATTGGAAATGCCATAACTGTTGTTTTGTAGGTTAGAAAGGTGGGACTTTCTATAGATTCTGTCGGGTCAGGCAGCAGCCACGGCATAAATTTAATCAATATAAATGTAACATATATTTATAAATGTAATTACTATAGTTTAGAATATAATCATTTTCTCATTGCTGTTGTTGGTGACCCCGACGTGATTTAATTAATAAAATTAACAATTCCACGATCATAAAACAGAACCAGTGCGAACATACCCGATTCAGTTTTTGTGCGGTGTATTAACATATGTATGTGCATTTTGAACATAAATGGCATACAGTGCATCAGTGAAACAAATATTTTGTATTTATACACAAATCATTTAATAATATAAATAAATACATAGGCATAAAATACAATTGTTATCCAATCCGCCAACATACATACATACATACATATATACGTTCCACTTGCAAGTGCATTCGCCTCACACAAGCGTTGATATATATATACATTCCACAACTCAGTGTACGGTTCTGAGCGCACTGTGGGATAAATCGGGTTCGCTGCGCTCAAATATAATTAAATATAATAAAATAAATATAAAAGAGCTATAATTTTGGCGGAGTGCGATTTTAAAATGTAAGGCAAAGGGTATCCTCCAGGATTTGAAGAGGATCCAAGGCGCCCTCCAGCCAATGTCAAAGGTGGAAGATGCTATGCTCCATGTGCGTCAAGGCCAGTTGGTCGCCATGTACGAGGATTGTAAGGCCATCCACGGGAGCTTGAAGAGTTAGATATTTCTGAGATAAGCAGCGACTTGCTATGGACAGTGTCTGAGCTTGTAGCTACGATGCCTGCCGAAATCGAGCACGAGACGTTGCGCTCTGCTCGTATTGCTGCCCATTCCACCCTTGCCGGCGGAGTTTCCAGTATCCAGGTGGGCCCAGCGCTCAGTCGGAGTTTTCAAGCCTTGCCTCCTCTTCCTCTTCCTACTTTCAGCGGAGGATATTCAGAGTGGGCTGAGTTTCACTCGGCTTTCTCAACGATCGTGGGCTGCAATCCTCACATAAGTAAGGTGGAAAAGCTGCAGAGGTTGCGATCTTGTCTTCGGGACTCCGCTTTAGAGGCAGTCCGTTCCTTGGAAATCTGCGAAGAGAATTATGATGTCGCAGTGCAGCTTTTGGAGAATCGATTTCGAGGGCTGTCCGATAAGTTCAATGCCCATATGCGAGCCTTAAAAAATTTGGGGACGACAGTTCAGATCGCCGGCTGCATCATTGTCCAGGTACTTCTTCAAAGGTTGGTACCAGCTACTCAGGCCAAGTGGGAGGAAGGTCAAAATGCCTCGAGCTCGGATCTCATCCCTACTTGGGAGTCGATGGCAGAGTTTTTGGAACAGCGTTGCAGGACTTTGGAGGCTATGGATGTGGCCTTGGCCGCCTAAGCGCCGGGCACTCAGGTGGGAAGACGTAGAGTCGCAAATAACAGTAGAACGTCCTTTATTATTACTAATTCACCTACCTCTGCCTGTATATTATGCGGTGGGTGGTCCCATGTGGTTTCTGCATGCCCAAGATTTTTGTCATTGCCCCCTGAGAGCCGCCTTGGCGAGGCTAGGCGACTAGGTCTATGTCGCAAATGTCTCCAAACTGGCCATCACCTGCGTGAATGCCTCGCTGATAATTGTCGCAGTTGTGGGAGGAGGCATCACAGTCTGTTGCATTGGAGTTACAGTCTTCCAGCAGCCAGCCTTCGGCAGTGCCGTCTACATCAGCCGCAGCCGAGTGCGCCACGGCTAATGCACTAGTTGCCCAGGGTCGCAGCGGTGAGATAGCCTTACTGGCCACAGCGAACATTCTCATTCGGAGTCGTGCTGGGGTTTTTGTTCCTTGCCGGGCTCTTTTGGATTCAGATTCGCAGGTGCACGTGATTACGTCTCGACTGTCTAGTCAGCTGCAGCTTCGTAGATGCAAATCGTACGTGGCAGTGTCGGGCATTGGCGACACTGGCTTCGCGACAGACGGATTCTCTGTTGATGTGCTCCTATGATCCCATTGCTCTGAATATTCGGCCCTCGTCAACGCTGTAATCGCCACCAACATCACGGACCTCCTGCCTAGTTTTAGCTTGGATGTCTCCAGCTGGAATATTCCGTCAAACCTCACTTTGGCTGATTCCCAGTTCTTTCGACCGCAGCGGATCGATTTACTTATCGGAGCCAGTCTATTCTATGATCTGCTGTGTGTTGGTCAAATCCAGCTCTCAGCTGGCCTACCGGTACTGCAGAAAACCCGGCTTGGATGGGTTGTGTGTGGCAGTGGTTCACATCTGGAGAGAAGGTCGTTCGCAGCCACAGCCCGCAAGGACGTTGTGAAGAGCCCAAGCCAGCTGGATGAGCGCTTAGAGTGTCTGCTCCGTAAATTTTGGGAAATCGAAGACTGCTCCGAGCCCATTGTGAAGAGGACGAAAAAGGAATTGGATTGCGAGACGCATTTCGTGCAGTTTTCTGCTTGGCTCGAGTCAGGCGCCTACTCGGTGAAGCTGCCGTTGAAGGTCAGCTCTGAGTTGCTGGGTGAATCGTACTCACGAGCCGTGCGGCGATTTCTCTCCCTCAAAAGGAAGCTTTGCCGTCAGCCTCAATTGAAGGATCAGTATGCTGCATTCATAAAGGAGTATTTTGATTTGGGGCATATGTCTCCAGTCCCGCCTAGTCCACGACCTGCCAGACAGTATTTCCTGCCACATCACTGCGTTTTGAAGGAGGACAGTTCAACAACCAAGCTCAGGGTTGTTTTTGATGGTTCGGCTGCCACTACGTCTGGGTATTCATTGAATGACGTTTTGATGTCTGGTTCAGTTATCCAACCAAAGTTGCTGCACAATCTTCTAAGATATTTGCAAAATGTACCCATGCGTCAGAGTTTTCCCCGAGGACAGCTATCTGCAGTGCATTCTTTGGCGGAATTCCACCCAGGATGAGTTGCAGGTTTTTAAACTGGGTACGGTCACTTACGGTCACAAAGCCGGCCTCATTTTTATCAGTTCGAGCAATGCATCAGTTGGCAGAGGATGAGCTGTCTATGTTTCCAAAGGGTGCCGAAATTCTGCGTCGCGATTTTTATGTTGATGATCTAATTTCCGGAGGTGACTCCATAGAGGAGGCTACCAACATAGTGCAGCAAAATTCGGGGATCCTCTCCAAGGGCCAATTTCGGTTGAGAAAGTGGTGCTCCAATTTTTCTGAAGTGCTCTCTGACGTACCGGAAGAGGATCGAGAGTCGATCCTAAGGTTTGATGATGGCAGCAACTTTACGAAGACTCTTGGCCTCGCTTGGGATCCTTCTACTGATCGCTTGCTATTTTCGTTTGAAGGGCTTCAGTCAACCTCGAAGCCCACTAGGCGCATCATCCTCTCCTCAATCGCCCGGCTTTATGATCCGATAGGGCTTGTTGGACCTGTCATTACGAAGGCCAAGATTTTTCTTTAGAAGCTATGCCGTGAGAAGTTGTCCTGGGATGAAAGTCTACCTCAAGCTCTTCACTCCGATTGTCTGAAGTGGAGATTCATGGATTTTGTGACGCTAGCATCGAGGCTTATGTCGTATTTATGTCGTATCGAAGGGTACAAGGTCAGAAAGTCATTTACTCTGCTTAAAGTCCCGAGTCGCACCTCTAAAAACAGTTACGGTACCGAAACTTGAGTTATCTGGGGCAGAGGTGCTGTCCCGGCTTATGTCGGAAGTAGCTCAGTTGAAGGTCTACGATGGGAGGTATTTCTGCTGGTGCGACTCTGCTGTGGCGCTGTCCTGGATTCGGGAGGAGCCCGCTCGGTTTAATGTTTTCGTCGCCAATCGAGTTTCAACAATCCAGGAATTGACCAGAACGATGGAATGGCGTTATGTTCCTACGTCTTTGAACCCGGCAGACATCCTCTCGCGTGGTGCTCTTCCCTAGGAGTTAGTTACTGACAACCTGTGATCCCATGGTCCTGCGTTTTTTCTTGGACTTCAAGATCAGTGGCCAGCAGCGGTTCCATCTGAAAAACCCACCCTGGAGCTAAGGGCAAGGGTTCTGCTAATCAAGTCCCCGTACGTTGACGTGACAGCTGTTTCCAAGTACGCCAACTCGTTTCCAGCACTGCAGCGTGTGTTCGCTTATGTGCACAAGTTCTCACAGTGAGTCCGTTACAAGGGTGTCACTGCTAGCGATATCAAGGCTGGAACCCACCTACTATTGCGACTGTACTAGTGCAGCGTGTGTATCTTTGGGATGACATAAAGGCGCTTCAGAATGGAAAGGAAATTTCGTCAGCCAGCATACTTGCCACATCCACATCCTTTTTTTTGACAAGTTTGGCCTGTTGCATGTGGACGGTCGTTTAAGAAATTCTACATTGGATTTTGATAGTCGTCATCCAATTATATTGCCTAGAAGCCATCCAGTTACTCGGGCTATAATTGTTGATTTCCATGAGCGTAATCTACACACGGGGCCTCGTGCTCTGCTGGCTATTATTCGATCCCAATACTGGCCGATCGGGGGGAGGAAAACGGTGACGAAGGCATTGCACAAGTGTATCCGATGCTTCCGAATCAAGCCTCGGTTGCTGGAGCACACTATGGCTGATCTCCCGGAGCAAAGAGTCAGCGGTTGCCAGGTTTTCGGAGTGACTGGTGTGGATTTTTGCGGGCCATTTTACTATAAGCCAGAAGTTCGCAATAAAGCTCCCGTAAAATGTTACGTGAGTGTTTTCATTTGCTTTGCTACTAAAGCCGTGCACTTAGAGCTTGTAAGGGATCTATCCACATCTGCGTTTTTACATGCTTTAAAACGGTTTATATGCATTCGCCGAAAGCCTCTGCACATTTGGTCTGACAATGCGATCAATTTTGTTCGAGCTAAAAACGAGCTAAAGGAGCTGCTCCAACTCTTCATAAGCGAGGAGCATCAACGAGCGCTTCCGGAGTTTTGCGCGATTGAGTCCATCGAGTGGCATTCCTCCTCGATCTCCGCATTTTGGTGGACTCTGGGAAGCGGCTGTCAAAACCGCAAAGCATCATTTTTACCGGGCTGTTGGATCCTCAGTTCTTGGATTTGACGAGCTGCGAACTTTGCTTTGTCACATTGGTGCTGTCATAAACTCACGGCCTTTATTGTCTCTTTCAGAGGATCCTGCAGACCTTGATGTTCTAACGCCATCCCATTTTTTAACTGGTGGCCCGTCAGTCAGTTTTATCGAGCCTGATGTCACAAAGCTGAATTTCAATCGTATGGACAGCTGGCAGCGTGTGTCTTTCCTGCAGCAGTCTTTCTGGGCCCGATGGAAGGAGGAGTATTTAAGCCTTCTTCAGCAGCGCTCCAAATGGCGTGCGTCCGGCCCTGCCTTGGCGATTAACGATGTGGTGCTAGTCAAGGACGAGAACCTACCCCCCATGAAGTGGCCGTTGGCTAGAATTCTGGATCTAGTCCCTGGTCGGGATGGAGTGCCTCGAGTGGAGGTGGTTAAAACCGCTTCTGGAACTACCAAGCGCGCAGTGACCAAGCTTTGCCTATTGCCCCTTAAGGATGAAGTTGAAGAACAGGCCTCAACTGGGGGGAGTATGTCGGGTCAGGCAGCAGCCACGGCATAAATTTAATCAATATAAATGTAACATATATTTATAAATGTAATAACTATAGTTTAGAATATAATCATTTTCTCATTGCTGATGTTGGTCGCAAGCCGACTCTTCTCGGCCGCTCGGCTTTATTTTATCTTTGTCATTTTAAGTTAACGAGCTTTCGCTCGGCCTATGCTCAAAGGCGGACCGACTTGTACTCTCTATCTCAGTGCATACGCATTATAAATCGGAGCTTTCTCGCACTCCATTTCATATGCGAATAAATAAAAATTTTCTAACCTTGTGAAATAAATAATTTCCTTATATTGTTATTTTGGAAAAAAGGGAAAGGTCATTGAAAAGGCTCAATGACCAAACAGACAAATATTTTCTCTCTCTTCCATTTTTGCAAACTTATCCGATTTGCTAAATTTCATAAGGATCGGCGGACTATATCCTAAAGCTATCACATAACTGACTGATCGGAAATGCAATAATTTTGTTGTTTTTTTTAAATTAGAAGAGTAGGACTCTCTATGGCCTACTTTCTATCGGCCGACTATATCCAACATCTGTCATATAACTGATTGTTTTTTTAAGTTAGGAGGATGGGACTTTTGATGGATTCCATTATGGCAAACTTATCCGATCTGCCGAATTTCATAAGGATCAGCAGACTATATCCAATAGCTGTCATATAACTGATTAATCGGAAATGCCATAACATTGTTGTTTTTTAAATTAGAAGGATGGGGCTTTCTATGGCCGACTATATCCAACATCTGTCATATAATTGATTGATCGGAAATTCCATAATTTCCGATCAATCGTATTATATTAAGTAAGGTTGTATATTAAGTAAGATGTTTGGGATTTTCTTTGGATTCTACCTTTGGCAAACTTTCCGATTCCGACAAATCCGATTGACCAATTTCATAAAAATCGGCCGACTTTATCCTATAGCTATCATACAACTGACTGATCGGAAATGCCATAATTTTTTTGTTTTTTTTAATTAATAGAATGGGACTTTCTATGACCGAGTTTCTATAGGCCGACTATATCCAACAGCTGTCATACAACTGATTGATCGGAAATTCTCTAATTTGGTTGTATATTAAGTAAGAAATTCGGGATTTTCTATGGATTCTGCCCTGGGCAAACTTATCGGACCTTTCAAATTTGATAGGGATCGGCTGATCTTTCTGCAGTTATATAACTGACTTTTTTATTTTATTCATCATTTTTTTTTTGATCGGAAATGCATTTTCTTTTGTTTTTTAAGTTAGTGTAACGCTACCAGCTTTTTGATAGCGGCCGAATTAAATACGAATTTCTGATTCAATTTCAATGTTTATAATGGGTTCAATTTAACCCCAATATATACACCCGCTCCAATCAATGCCAAATATACAAGTGCACTACACTAAGCTTGCAAAAGCACTTGCGCTACAAAATAACAACAAAGTGCATGCGAAGATGGGAGACAGAAAGACACAACTCAATGCCGCTGCAGTTAAACAAAATTATCAATATTCCAATCGGTTTTGTTGTGACTGCTTAGCCCAACATCCTCCTCCCTATTGAAGGCTGGGCCTTCAATAACAATTCTAGAAGGGCAGCAGACACATATTTGCAATATACATTCCTCGGGTTGCGCCACTGCCTTAAGACGACTTAATTAGTCTCATTCGTCCCATCTAGGTATACCGCAAGGCGAACAAGGCACACCAACTTATTCCAAATCCTTGACCATGCATTGCTCCCCCCATAGATCAATGTGGGAATCGAGTTCTCGAATCGAGCGCATGAGGGCCGGAACGTTGATTCTGCTCTGCTTCTCCTTCAGCAAAGGGGCAATCCAGCCTTCCCGCTTACATACGAACCAGGCGATTCATGGGCATCAGTTGATGTGAACAGTCGGCGGCCAGAAACTGCCAAACTGTTTTCCCGTGATAGTCCATTGGGCAATTGGAAGGCAGTTACCTAAATGGATTTGGCCAACTAACAACAGGTTGAAGAACAGGCTGGCTCCAATAAGCAAGTCCACCCGCTGCGGTTTGTTGAAGTTGGGATCAGCCAGAGATAAGTTGTCAGGAATCTTCCACATGGCAATATCGATGTTAAGGCTGGGCTGACAGTCTGCAATGTGGGAAACGACAACAGCCTCTAGGTTCGTGGAATACGTGGTTAGGCGAGACTTCACGCACACATTAACGGCAGCTCCATCCGTAGCAAACTCAGCGCCGCCGAGACCGGCGACCGCTACACAGCATTTGGAGCGACGAAGCTGAAGCTGACTTGCCAGCCGCGACGAGATAAGATGAACTTGTGAACTAGAATCCAATATAACTCAGCAAGGCAGGAAGGCACCAGATCGACCACGGATGAAGATATTGGCGGTTGGCAGAAGCACTAATTGAGTATGGCGATCCTGAGTAGCAACGGCAACTACATCGCGGGAAACCAAGTTTCGTGCTGGTGGGACAGTGGTAGGGCTGGGCAGCTGCCCACAATGGTGCAACAAAGAATGATGTCGGCAATTGCTCGTTGGTCAACGGGAAGCTGAACATCCACGTACCATTATGGCCATCCTTCAGACATACAAAACAGTGGTTTAGCCGTCGTACCGTTCACTGATCGGCAAGGCAATTAACCTTGAACATGAAGCGCGTGCGCCAAAACACCGCACAGGGCACATGGTTCAGGACGGGCGTTAATAAGCATGCACGAAGATCGGTTATTTGAAGATCTACCTCGGCCCACTTGATTAGCTGGTGGATACGCCGCCAAAGAAAAATCAACGCTCTCGAGCGTCCGGCACCTTTGTTCTAAGAATCGTGCCATGGACTCCCACGATGGAAGGCTGTCGTTGGTTCCGGCCAGAGTGTCCTCCCACTTTGTGGCAGGATCCAGTTTCTGGAGGATAATTTGGATAAGCAAGCATCCTTGGATCTCGGCAGCTGATCCGAAACTCATGAGAGCCCGAATATGACCATTGAACCGATCCGATAACTCCCGCAAAGTAGCTACAGATCCTGGCTCGACCACACGAAGCTGCAGGATCTCATTAATGTGTGACTGGAATATTAACCTTCGATTACTGAAACGATTGCGCAATAGGTCAAGAGCCACATCGTAGTTCGCATCAGTAATTTCCAGCGCTCTCACCGTCTCCAAGGCTGACTCTCGCAGGCATGAAATGAGCCACCGAAGCTTTTCCATTTTTGTTAGGTGAGGATGGCTGTCAATCGTGGTCTTAAAAAGGGCGCAGAAATCCGGCCACTCGGCATAGCCGCTGCTGAATGTTGGCATCAGCAACGGTGGCAAGGAGGGGACTGGCTTGTATGGCGTTGGTGAGACACTGGCACCGTCGAGAAGTGTGGAGTGGGCAGCGATTCATATGGAGCGCTTGGCAACCTCCACCTGAATGTCCACATGCACATCAGTCGCCAGCTGCGAGAATCTCCAGTACAGTACTCACTAACGATCTCGCTGAAATTTAGCTCCTCCAACTCTTCTTGAAGCGTGGTGAACCGATCACGCAAACGCTTCTCCACTGACTCCAGCGTCATAATGGTGCAATCCTCATTTGCGCTGCTGTCTTCACCTTATGATGCAGCGCCTCCATCTCCTGGCAGGTGACCTCTGCTCTTCTTCTCAACATCCTTTCCCGGGATGCGGAAGCAGATCCAATAGTTTCAGCTCCAGACTCCATTTCGTAATTATCCAGCGCGAGTGATGCAAACGAAAACAATTTTTTTTTCTTTTTAGTTTGCTTTGTTTTTCTTTTAGTTTCCCGGGGCACTTCAACTGATTGAAGTTCGGGGCTCAACCAAGTCGGTGTCACCAAATGTTACGCTATTAAAAGTTTTTAATAGATGCCGAATAAACACACGATTTTCTGTTTTAATTTCAATTTTTTATTTTCTGGGGTTCAATTTAACCAAAGACCCAGCTGCTCAAAACAAATGCCGAACACAAGTGAACTAAACTAAGCTTGGTCGCAGAAGCTCTACCAAAGCTCCCAAAAGCGCATGCGCTACAAAATAACAACAAAGTGCATGCGAAACTGGGAGACAGAAAGACACAAATAAATGCCTCTGCAGCTAAACAAAATTATCCTATAAAAATAAAAATAATTTATAAAAATAATTTATAAAAAATCTCTCTTTTTATAGAGTCCCATCCTTCTAACATAAAAAACAGCAGAATTATGGCATTTTCGATTAATCAGTTCTATGACAGCTATAGGATATAGTCGTCCTATCCTTATAAAATTCGGCAGATCGAATTAATTTGCCGAAGTGGAATATGTAGAAAGTCCCATCTTTCTAACTTTAAAAGCAATAAAGTAAGGGCATTTCCGATCAATCAGTTATATGACAGCTATACGATATAGTCGTCCGATCCCTATAAAATTCGGCAGATAAAATTATTTTATCCGAAGGGGAATCCGTAGAAAGTCGTCCGCATATAGTCGTCCGATCCTTATGAAATTCAGCAGATCAAATAAATTTGCCCAAAGTGGAATCCACAGAGACTCCCATCGTTCTAACATAAAAAACTACAGAATTATGGCATTTTCGATTAATCAGTTATATGACAGCAATAGGATATAGTCGTCTGATCCTTATAAAATTCGGCTGATCGAACTAATGTGTCCAAAGGAGAATCCATAGAGAGTCTGTGACGAACACGGGTGAAGTGGATACCGATTGGTTGCATACTCTGCCTACGGGAACAGCTAGCTCAGGGAAGAGGCTAGGGGGTCGGTTACTTCCTAATCAGCATCACCGCCACACAATAAAAAAATTTGTAGACAGAGTTTGGGAGGAGATACAGCCAGTTGGAAGGATATGAATTCGAGACAGGAAACCGTGCTATTGAAGAACTAAGGTGGTGAGGTTCTTCTGCTTGGCCCGCCCTACCTGTAAAGACTTAACATCGAAGTATGGCTGCCCTTACCCATCTATAATGAAATCGTTCAGCTCAGGTGCCCATAAATTATAACTTTTACTTCATTTCAATATTCTTCATTCCAATTACTCAACTCTGTTACAAAACATGATTGCTTTTTCTTCCTGGGTTGTGCTTAACCTAAGCCCTTACTCTCCTAATTGGTCGTAATTCTAATAAACGGTTTTAATACCGATTGATTAACAAATAATTAATAGATTTGAATGTAATACAAAAGTTAAAGTTACAAAAGATAAAGAAATATATATGTAGATATGTAAATTAAGAATTAAAGTAGACTGTTGAGCCAAGCAGAAAAGGGCGAAGCTGCGTAAAATAAGCTATATATATTATAAGTCTGAGTAGCGGCGGCGGGTTATCGGCAGTTCTGATTTTTGTTTACTTCTCCCCCATTCGCATGCGCTTTGGTGGTAGTTGTAGCGCATGCGCTTTGGGGAGCTTTTTTGTAGAGCTGCTGCACACTAGCAAATATTTCATTTGTGTGCGTTCATATTGCTAAGCTTGGCTTCTTGTATGTTGCTATTGATTGGAGCGATTGCAAGTTGGTTAGAGTTGAACTCTTGAAAATAAATAAAATAAAAAATATAAACCTCTGGAATTATAATTCGTTTGGCGGCTATTAAAAATGATTAATAGCCTAACATTTGGTGACCCCGACGTGATTTCATCCCGCTCAATTATCGTGATCAGCATTAAAAGTGCCACTGAAACACCGTTGTTGGTTTTGTTGTCAAAAAGTTGCATTTCAATTTAATTGCACAATGGAATCTGGAGCTGAAGCTACTGCATCTGCTGCGTCAAGCCGTGAAAGGATGCTGCGGAGACGCGCCGAGGTAACATGTCAGGAAATGGAGTTACTGCATCGGAAGGTCAAGGCTGCGATGCAGACCGACGATTCAACCATTCTGACCCTCGAGTCTATGGAGAAGCGTCTGCGCGACCGTTTCACCACGCTGCAGGAGGAATTGGAGGAGCTAAACTACAGCGAGATCGGGAGCGATTTATATTGGCGATTCTCTCAGCTGGCTACGGACGTGCACGTTGACATCCAGTTGGAGGTGGCCAAGTGTTCTATGCGGGTTGCTGCTCACTCTACGCTTTTGGATGCTACCAGTGGTGCTGGGATGTCAAACGCTCCATATAAGCCTGCTCCCTCATTGGCCACTCCGGCCACTCGTGGTTGAGCCGGGATCCGTTGCTACTCTTCGAGAATTATCCGACCGATTCAATGGACATATGCGGGCCCTTATGAGTTCCGGGACGTCGGCCAAAATTCAAGGATGCCTCCTCATCCAGATCATCTTCCAAAAGTTGGACCCTGCCACAAAGGCCAAATGGGAAGACTCTCTGGCAGGAAGCACTGATGATAGCCTGCCAACTTGGGAATCTATGGCTCGGTTTCTGGAACAAAGGTGCCGTACCCTGGAGACGGTGGATTTGGCCTTAGCTCCGCATTTGTCAGCGAATCAAGCGGGCTGCAGGAGGAGCCTGGCACACGCTGTGCCTTCTTGCCCAAGGTTTCTCGCCTTGTCAGTTGAGGAACGATACGATGAGGTCAGACGTCTTGCCCTCTGCTTTGTGTGCCTCAAGTCTGATCACTTAGCTCGTGGATGCTCATCCTCCCGCTGCCCAACTTGCAATCGCCGACATCATGCGCTATTGCATCCTTGCGAGCGTTTATCTAGCGCCACTTCCGTTCCTGCTTCTGGATCAAATCCGGCCAATGTAGCTGGGGTTGCGACCTCTCAGGCTCCTCCTGCTAATGCTCTTGTTGCACAGGATCGCAGCGCTGAAATAGTGTTCTTGCCCACCGCCCACATTCTCGTCCGTGGCAGATCAGGAGCCTTTCTTCCTTGTCGAGCGCTACTTGACTCCGGCTCCCAAGTTCACCTCATCACATCGCGGCTGGCCAGCCAACTGCAGCTTCATCGATCCAAATGTTCTGTAGCAGTGACTGGCCTTGGAGACGCTGAGTTTACTACGGATGGAGCCTCGGTTAACGTTTGCCTGAAGTCTCGCCTATCCACGTATTCCGTTTACATTGAGGCAATTGTGTCGTCTCACATCATAGAGCGTCAACCTGGCATGAACTCAGATGTGTCCAATTGGAAGGTTCCCGCCAATGTGGTTCTAGCTGACCCGGACTTCCACAGAGCTCAGCGTGTGGATCTGCTGATTGGAGCAAGTCTGTTTTTTGATCTGCTCTCAGTCGGGCAAATCCAGCTAGGAGATGGTCTGCCTCTGTTGCAGAAGACACGTTTTGGATGGGTAGTTTCTGGAGGAGGTTGCACCCCGGGAAACCCTCGCTTGGCCGCCTCATGTAGGATGATTCCTGCTGGCCCAGCAAACTCTTTTGACGATCGCCTCGATTATCTTCTCCGCCAATTCTGGGAAGTGGATGCCTGCACTGCGCCTATCGTTCAGACTACTAAGGAGGAGCTTGATTGCGAGGCCCACTTCGTCATGCACCACGTTCGGCTTGAATCAGGTGCCTATTCAGTTCGCCTTCCAATCAAGCACAGTGTGGAGCTGTTAGGGGAATCCTACGCACAGGCTTTGCGGCGGTTCCATTCACTTGAGCGCAAGCTGGATCGTCATCCGAATTTAAGGACCCAATATTCGTCTTTCATCAAGGAATACTTGGATCTGGGTCACATGTCTCTGGTGCCGCAGGAATTGCTAGGTAAGTGCCAGTATTTCCTTCCCCACCACTGCGTCCTGAAGGAAGAAAGTTCCACTACTAAGCTGAGAGTTGTGTTCGATGGTTCGGCTGCTACGGCCTCTGGCTATTCCCTCAATGATGTCCTGATGTCCGGCCCCGTGATTCAGCCTAAGCTTTTTCACACATTGCTTCGGTTTCGGTCTCACCTTGTAGCTTTGACTGGGGACATTTGCAAGATGTACCGCTGCGTAAGGGTCTTTCCGGATGATAGTTTTCTGCAGTGCATCCTCTGGAGAGATTCTATCCACGATGACGTGAAGGTTTTTAAGCTCGACACCGTGACGTATGGCACAAAGCCAGCGTCTTTTCTATCTGTTCGCTCAATGCACCAGCTGGCTAAGGATGAAGGTGCCGGTTTTCCCGTTGGCTCTCGTGTTGTCCTTCAGGATTTTTATGTGGACGACCTTATATCTGGTGCCCCAACGAAGACTGAAGCGCTTGAGATAATAGCTCAGACATCGAGCCTGTTGAACAAGGGTCAGTTTCAATTAAGGAAATGGTGCTCCAACATCCCAGAGGTTTTGGAAGGCGTACCCGAAAGTGATAGAGAGTCATACTTGAAATTTGACGATGGCAGTCCGTTCACAAAGACTCTTGGATTAGCATGGGAGCCTTCTGCTGACCTGCTGCTGTTTTCCTTTGAAGCTCTTCAGCCCACCGCCAAACCAACCAGGAGATCTATACTATCTTCCGTCGCTCGGTTTTATGACCCAATGGGCTTGGTAGGTCCTGTCGTCACTAGAGCAAAGATCCTATTGCAGAAGCTGTGCCGAGAAAATTTGTCATGGGATGAAAGCCTTCCTCAATCCCTTCTCTCCGAGTGGTTACAGTTCTGCTCCAGTTTTGACCAAATTCAGCGAATTAAGTTTCCTCGGTTAGTCATTCCCTGCCAAGAAAGGCTGGAGGTCCACGGATTCTGCGACGCTAGCTTAGATGCGTATGGAGCTTGCGTGTATGTAGTGTCAGGTTCTGATTGTCGGCTGTTATGCTCAAAGAGTCGAGTGGCACCCATTAAAACTCAGACAATACCGAAGCTAGAGCTATGTGGAGCTGAGTTACTAGCAAGACTGATGGCTGAAGTTGCTGATCTTGGAACATATAAAGGAGATTATTATTGTTGGTGTGACTCCTTGGTTGCCCTATCCTGGATTCAAGATGAACCTGCTCGGTTTATCGTGTTTGTTTCTAATCGCGTTTCTTCCATTCAGGAGCTCACCAAGGCAATGAAATGGCTTTATGTTCCTACTGCCGTCAACCCAGCCGATCTACTGTCAAGAGGTTCTCTTCCCACTGAGCTATTAAATTCCCAGCTTTGGTTCCAAGGCCCTCCATTTCTTCGTGGTTCCAAGGATGATTGGCCCATCGCTATTGTGACCGAAAAGGCAACCATCGAACTTCGCGCCAGGACTTTATTGGCTACGGCTCCACCCAGGGATATCGCCGCATTGTCAAGGTTTGCCAACTCGTTTCCCTCCCTACAGAGAGTGTTCGCCTACATTTACAAATTTTGCCGCCGCATCCGTCACGAAGGGATTTCTGTTCAGGATCTCAAAGGAGGAACCCATCTGCTGTTGCGCGTCGTCCAGCTTACCGAGTTTAAGGAAGAGATAAGCTTACTAAGGTCACGCAGATTGGTTCCGCCCTCAAACCCTCTGGCCTCGCTTGCTCCCTTTGTGGATGATGATGGTTTGCTTCGTGTTGACGGGCGATTGCGGAACTCTGCATTGGATTTTGACGGACGTCACCCGATCATTCTTCCCAGAGGCCATCCCGTCACTTCGGCTATAGTAACTCACTTTCACGAGAAGAACCTGCATTCTGGCCCTCGGGCACTAGTTGCGAAAATCCGTTCTCAATACTGGCCCATTGGGGGGAGGAAGACCGTTTCAAGGGTTGTGAATAAATGCGCACGCTGTTTTCGCGCAAAGCCTCGTCTACTGGAGCATGTCATGGCCGATCTTCCTACCGAGAGAGTTAAAGGATTCCAATGTTTTGATGTCACAGGTGTGGATTTTTGCGGACCGTTTTTCTACAAGGCAGAGACTCGGAATAAGGGCCCTATTAAGTGTTATGTAAGCGTATTCATCTGCTTCAGCACGAAGGCAATCCACTTGGAGTTAGTTAAGGACCTTTCCACCGCTTCGTTTCTGAGCGCCCTCCAACGGTTTATTTGTACGCGACGTAAACCCAGACAGATATGGTCGGATAATGCCACCAATTTCGTGGGTGCCAAGAATGAGCTTATGGAGTTGAAGCGAAGATTCCTCAGCCAGGATCATCAGGCTTCTCTGCACGATTTTTGCCTGTCTGAGTCTATCGAGTGACGATTTATTCCTCCACGCTCTCCCCATTTTGGTGGTCTGTGGGAGGCAGCAGTGAAGACGGCTAAGCACCATCTTTATCGTGCAGTTGGTCCCGCAGTTCTTGGCTTCGAGGAATTAAGGACTTTGTTGTGCCGCATCGCCTCAATTATTAATTCTCGGCCCCTTGTGTCGATTTCAGAGAATCCTGCGGATCTAGATGTTCTGACGCCCTCTCATTTTTTAAATGGCGGACCGCCTTCAACATTCATCGAGCCGGACCTTACTGCGCTAAACTTTAATCGGCTGGATGGGTGGCAGAGAGTCTCCTTCCTGCAGCAGGTTTTCTGGGCTCGTTGGAAGGAGGAGTACCTCACGCTGTTGCAGCAGCGTTCCAGATGGCGCACCCCTGGCCCTGTAATTGCTGTTGGAGACATAGTCCTGGTGAAGGATGAAAATCTACCCCCAATGAGGTGGCCTCTGGCCAGGATACTGGAGCTGGTTCCTGGGCGTGACGGAGTGAGCCGTGTAGCCGTTCTCAAAACGTCGGTTGGAATGACTAAGCGTGCGGTGTCACGGTTGTGTCTGCTGCCTGTCAAGGATTCTGTTGAAGATCCAGCCTTCAACGGGGGGAGGATGTTAAGCCAAGCTGAAAAGGGCGAAGCTGCGTAAAATAAGCTATATATATTATAAGTCTGAGTAGCGGCGGCGGGTTATCGGCAGTTCTGATTTTTGTTTAATTCTCCCCCATTCGCATGCGCTTTGGTGGTAGTTGTAGCGCATGCGCTTTGGGGAGCTTTTTTTGTAGAGCTGCTGCACACTAGCAAATATTGCATTTGTGTGCGTTCATATTGCTAAGCTTGGCTTCTTGTATGTTGTTATTGATTGGAGCGATTGCAAGTTGGTTAGAGTTGAACTCTTGAAAATAAATAAAATAAAAATATAAACCTCTGGAATTATAATTCATTTGGCGGCTATTAAAAACGATTAATAGCCTAACATAGACTTTGGGCATTACGATATGTCTAAATACTCAGACGCTTTCTTAGAGCGGCATTATTACATGTTCGATTCTATATTTTACTCACGAAACCAATCCCTCGAAGTCCGCAGGCCTGTAGACTGGAGCGCTGGATGCTTTGGTGAACGGGGTTAAATTCAAATTAAATTATGGAGATTCGACGAACATGTTGCCAACAATTATAATTGCTCTACAGGAAAAGAGTATAAGTATTGGTTCGATCCAACATAATTTACAAAGAAAATGAATTAAATTCTACTTAAGAATACACGCTGCTACTGGCACAACTTATTGCGCTTATCTCCTGGATGTTGTTGCTGTTATTTCGTCGCCTCTCTGGACGAGATGATGGCCGAAGCGATCGTTGTGCTAGCCCATTACATGGCCGAGGTCAAATTGCCGAACATGAAATACTGCTCTAGGAAGTGAGGTTATATCCTCCTCCACGTTCCTCGCTGCCCAAGTTCCAGCACCGCTCCTGATCCACTGCTGCCCCAATCACGCACACGTCTCCGGTTACTACAGACCTCGCCTATCGTGGCTTGAGTCTGGTCCGGATTCGCGCACGTTTAGGAGCTGATCGAGGAAAGCGTTTCCTGGGCGTCTAACCAATAAGACACGCGGTGGCTCCGCCGTGGACTTCTGGGTCGAGACGGGATGCGTTGCTTGCCGTAGGCTTTGTTTGGCTCTACGCCCACTATTACGGGGTTGTGAAGACGACCTATAACACTTCTATTAATAACCTAATTGGCGACATATCGGCCTGCTCACCTGAATGTTGCAAACACACATACAGACACTCGTGCAGATGCCAACGACTGCGCACATGCACGGCCAATATTCTGCTGCAACCCGGTTCAGACTTGTGTACCACGTTAGGTACTAGCACTTTCCACGTGGGGGATATGGCTTGGGGTTTTGGTTTTATATTTTTTTCTTTTTCAGACGCCAACCGTTCACTTTGATTTTTGATTGCAAAAGAACTTTTGTGATTAGCGGAAATTAGGTTGTCATTATGCAGAGTTGCCAGATAGTCCGCCTTAACAGCTTTACAGGCGCTGTTACCGCGATCAGTTATCGACTTATTTTATCGAATAATGCCAATCGACGACTATTATCGAGTAAGTTTGTTTACATTATTTAGAATGTAAACAAACATTATTTAGAATGCTATTTTGGTATTATTATTATTAATTCGTACCCTCACACCACAGGTTTTATCGTCCTGCTAATAAAAGGGAGATGAAAGCTGAAAAGGGTACTTCACCAAATGTCTTTGGCATGAAAAACTCCTAATTCCTTTCCATTGTAGTCTTCGAGCAAATATAACGACTGGCCTCGCTTCTCTTTTATTCTGGCTTTGATTCCTACAGGTGCAAGTTTTGCGTTAAAATGCATAGCCTGGTTGCTTAGAACGAAATTTCTCTTTATGACTTCCTGACCCACTTCGAAAGTTCGAGGTCGAGCGCGTAAGTCGTAGTTGTTTCGATTTTTCTCATATGCTTTTATCAATCTCTTCGCGATATCAGCTCGAATTTTCGGGAATTCGTCTGCTCTATGCACCTTTGCGGATCCTTCTGACAACATATGGATGTTTCTCAGTAACTTATAATCTTTTCCATGCGTTAGCATGTGCTGGCCAAAGATTACATAGTAAGGGGATTCTCCAATTGATTGGTGAATATTATTTCTCAAGGCAGAATTAATTTTTCCTATATACAAGTCCCACAACCTTTGGTCTGACCGAATATATGATCGTAAGGCTGCAATCCTAGAAGAATAACGAAAGGCTTTCTGAAACTAAAGCAACTAATTTGGAAGGCTGACTGTTCGGATAGGTTGAAGGACAGCTCGTGAGAGCATGGGCTGCAATGGTTAGTTTTTCTTATAATTGGTGTTTTATTTGCTTTGCTAGACGTTTTGCTGGCCCCACGTTGGGCGCCATTTTATTCTGTGACGAACACGGGTGAAGTGGATACCGATTGGTTGCATACTCTGCCTACGGGAACAGCTAGCTCAGGGAAGAGGCTAGGGGGTCGGTTACTTCCTAATCAGCATCACCGCCACACAATTCTTTCACGAGAAGAACCTGCATTCTGGCCCTCGGGCACTAGTTGCGAAAATCCGTTCTCAATACTGGCCCATTGGGGGGAGGAAGACCGTTTCAAGGGTTGTGAATAAATGCGCACGCTGTTTTCGCGCAAAGCCTCGTCTACTGGAGCATGTCATGGCCGATCTTCCTACCGAGAGAGTTAAAGGATTCCAATGTTTTGATGTCACAGGTGTGGATTTTTGCGGACCGTTTTTCTACAAGGCAGAGACTCGGAATAAGGGCCCTATTAAGTGTTATGTAAGCGTATTCATCTGCTTCAGCACGAAGGCAATCCACTTGGAGTTAGTTAAGGACCTTTCCACCGCTTCGTTTCTGAGCGCCCTCCAACGGTTTATTTGTACGCGACGTAAACCCAGACAGATATGGTCGGATAATGCCACCAATTTCGTGGGTGCCAAGAATGAGCTTATGGAGTTGAAGCGAAGATTCCTCAGCCAGGATCATCAGGCTTCTCTGCACGATTTTTGCCTGTCTGAGTCTATCGAGTGACGATTTATTCCTCCACGCTCTCCCCATTTTGGTGGTCTGTGGGAGGCAGCAGTGAAGACGGCTAAGCACCATCTTTATCGTGCAGTTGGTCCCGCAGTTCTTGGCTTCGAGGAATTAAGGACTTTGTTGTGCCGCATCGCCTCAATTATTAATTATCGGCCCCTTGTGTCGATTTCAGAGAATCCTGCGGATCTAGATGTTCTGACGCCCTCTCATTTTTTAAATGGCGGACCGCCTTCAACATTCATCGAGCCGGACCTTACTGCGCTAAACTTTAATCGGCTGGATGGGTGGCAGAGAGTCTCCTTCCTGCAGCAGGTTTTCTGGGCTCGTTGGAAGGAGGAGTACCTCACGCTGTTGCAGCAGCGTTCCAGATGGCGCACCCCTGGCCCTGTAATTGCTGTTGGAGACATAGTCCTGGTGAAGGATGAAAATCTACCCCCAATGAGGTGGCCTCTGGCCAGGATACTGGAGCTGGTTCCTGGGCGTGACGGAGTGAGCCGTGTAGCCGTTCTCAAAACGTCGGTTGGAATGACTAAGCGTGCGGTGTCACGGTTGTGTCTGCTGCCTGTCAAGGATTCTGTTGAAGATCCAGCCTTCAACGGGGGGAGGATGTTAAGCCAAGCTGAAAAGGGCGAAGCTGCGTAAAATAAGCTATATATATTATAAGTCTGAGTAGCGGCGGCGGGTTATCGGCAGTTCTGATTTTTGTTTAATTCTCCCCCATTCGCATGCGCTTTGGTGGTAGTTGTAGCGCATGCGCTTTGGGGAGCTTTTTTTGTAGAGCTGCTGCACACTAGCAAATATTGCATTTGTGTGCGTTCATATTGCTAAGCTTGGCTTCTTGTATGTTGTTATTGATTGGAGCGATTGCAAGTTGGTTAGAGTTGAACTCTTGAAAATAAATAAAATAAAAATATAAACCTCTGGAATTATAATTCATTTGGCGGCTATTAAAAACGATTAATAGCCTAACATAGACTTTGGGCATTACGATATGTCTAAATACTCAGACGCTTTCTTAGAGCGGCATTATTACATGTTCGATTCTATATTTTACTCACGAAACCAATCCCTCGAAGTCCGCAGGCCTGTAGACTGGAGCGCTGGATGCTTTGGTGAACGGGGTTAAATTCAAATTAAATTATGGAGATTCGACGAACATGTTGCCAACAATTATAATTGCTCTACAGGAAAAGAGTATAAGTATTGGTTCGATCCAACATAATTTACAAAGAAAATGAATTAAATTCTACTTAAGAATACACGCTGCTACTGGCACAACTTATTGCGCTTATCTCCTGGATGTTGTTGCTGTTATTTCGTCGCCTCTCTGGACGAGATGATGGCCGAAGCGATCGTTGTGCTAGCCCATTACATGGCCGAGGTCAAATTGCCGAACATGAAATACTGCTCTAGGAAGTGAGGTTATATCCTCCTCCACGTTCCTCGCTGCCCAAGTTCCAGCACCGCTCCTGATCCACTGCTGCCCCAATCACGCACACGTCTCCGGTTACTACAGACCTCGCCTATCGTGGCTTGAGTCTGGTCCGGATTCGCGCACGTTTAGGAGCTGATCGAGGAAAGCGTTTCCTGGGCGTCTAACCAATAAGACACGCGGTGGCTCCGCCGTGGACTTCTGGGTCGAGACGGGATGCGTTGCTTGCCGTAGGCTTTGTTTGGCTCTACGCCCACTATTACGGGGTTGTGAAGACGACCTATAACACTTCTATTAATAACCTAATTGGCGACATATCGGCCTGCTCACCTGAATGTTGCAAACACACATACAGACACTCGTGCAGATGCCAACGACTGCGCACATGCACGGCCAATATTCTGCTGCAACCCGGTTCAGACTTGTGTACCACGTTAGGTACTAGCACTTTCCACGTGGGGGATATGGCTTGGGGTTTTGGTTTTATATTTTTTTCTTTTCAGACGCCAACCGTTCACTTTGATTTTTGATTGCAAAAGAACTTTTGTGATTAGCGGAAATTAGGTTGTCATTATGCAGAGTTGCCAGATAGTCCGCCTTAACAGCTTTACAGGCGCTGTTACCGCGATCAGTTATCGACTTATTTTATCGAATAATGCCAATCGACGACTATTATCGAGTAAGTTTGTTTACATTATTTAGAATGTAAACAAACATTATTTAGAATGCTATTTTGGTATTATTATTATTAATTCGTACCCTCACACCACAGGTTTTATCGTCCTGCTAATAAAAGGGAGATGAAAGCTGAAAAAGGGTACTTCACCAAATGTCTTTGGCATGAAAAACTCCTAATTCCTTTCCATTGTAGTCTTCGAGCAAATATAACGACTGGCCTCGCTTCTCTTTTATTCTGGCTTTGATTCCTACAGGTGCAAGTTTTGCGTTAAAATGCATAGCCTGGTTGCTTAGAACGAAATTTCTCTTTATGACTTCCTGACCCACTTCGAAAGTTCGAGGTCGAGCGCGTAAGTCGTAGTTGTTTCGATTTTTCTCATATGCTTTTATCAATCTCTTCGCGATATCAGCTCGAATTTTCGGGAATTCGTCTGCTCTATGCACCTTTGCGGATCCTTCTGACAACATATGGATGTTTCTCAGTAACTTATAATCTTTTCCATGCGTTAGCATGTGCTGGCCAAAGATTACATAGTAAGGGGATTCTCCAATTGATTGGTGAATATTATTTCTCAAGGCAGAATTAATTTTTCCTATATACAAGTCCCACAACCTTTGGTCTGACCGAATATATGATCGTAAGGCTGCAATCCTAGAAGAATAACGAAAGGCTTTCTGAAACTAAAGCAACTAATTTGGAAGGCTGACTGTTCGGATAGGTTGAAGGACAGCTCGTGAGAGCATGGGCTGCAATGGTTAGTTTTTCTTATAATTGGTGTTTTATTTGCTTTGCTAGACGTTTTGCTGGCCCCACGTTGGGCGCCATTTTATTCTGTGACGAACACGGGTGAAGTGGATACCGATTGGTTGCATACTCTGCCTACGGGAACAGCTAGCTCAGGGAAGAGGCTAGGGGGTCGGTTACTTCCTAATCAGCATCACCGCCACACAATAAAAAAATTTGTAGACAGAGTTTGGGAGGAGATACAGCCAGTTGGAAGGATATGAATTCGAGACAGGAAACCGTGCTATTGAAGAACTAAGGTGGTGAGGTTCTTCTGCTTGGCCCGCCCTACCTGTAAAGACTTAACAACGAAGTATTGCTGCCCTTACCCATCTATAATGAAATCGTTCAGCTCAGGTGCCCATAAATTATAACTTTTACTTCATTTCAATATTCTTCATTCCAATTACTCAACTCTGTTACAAAACATGATTGCTTTTTCTTCCTGGGTTGTGCTTAACCTAAGCCCTTACTCTCCTAATTGGTCGTAATTCTAATAAACGGTTTTAATACCGATTGATTAACAAATACTTAATAGATTTGAATGTAATACAAAAGTTAAAGTTACAAAAAATAAAGAAATATATATGTAGATATGTAAATTAAGAATTAAAAAAGACTTTGGGCATTACGATATGTCTAAATACTCAGACGCTTTCTTAGAGCGGCATTATTACATGTTCGATTCTATATTTTACTCACGAAACCAATCCCTCGAAGTCCGCAGGCCTGTAGACTGGAGCGCTGGATGCTTTGGTGAACGGGGTTAAATTCAAATTAAATTATGGAGATTCGACGAACATGTTGCCAACAATTATAATTGCTCTACAGGAAAAGAGTATAAGTATTGGTTCGATCCAACATAATTTACAAAGAAAATGAATTAAATTCTACTTAAGAATACACGCTGCTACTGGCACAACTTATTGCGCTTATCTCCTGGATGTTGTTGCTGTTATTTCGTCGCCTCTCTGGACGAGATGATGGCCGAAGCGATCGTTGTGCTAGCCCATTACATGGCCGAGGTCAAATTGCCGAACATGAAATACTGCTCTAGGAAGTGAGGTTATATCCTCCTCCACGTTCCTCGCTGCCCAAGTTCCAGCACCGCTCCTGATCCACTGCTGCCCCAATCACGCACACGTCTCCGGTTACTACAGACCTCGCCTATCGTGGCTTGAGTCTGGTCCGGATTCGCGCACGTTTAGGAGCTGATCGAGGAAAGCGTTTCCTGGGCGTCTAACCAATAAGACACGCGGTGGCTCCGCCGTGGACTTCTGGGTCGAGACGGGATGCGTTGCTTGCCGTAGGCTTTGTTTGGCTCTACGCCCACTATTACGGGGTTGTGAAGACGACCTATAACACTTCTATTAATAACCTAATTGGCGACATATCGGCCTGCTCACCTGAATGTTGCAAACACACATACAGACACTCGTGCAGATGCCAACGACTGCGCACATGCACGGCCAATATTCTGCTGCAACCCGGTTCAGACTTGTGT
This sequence comes from Drosophila monieri, assembly GCA_035047585.1. NCBI lineage: Eukaryota > Metazoa > Arthropoda > Insecta > Diptera > Drosophilidae > Drosophila > Drosophila monieri. The sequence continues at coordinate 922,284 of JAWNPJ010000083.1, read as the reverse complement.
ACCACGTTAGGTACTAGCACTTTCCACGTGGGGGATATGGCTTGGGGTTTTGGTTTTATATTTTTTTCTTTTCAGACGCCAACCGTTCACTTTGATTTTTGATTGCAAAAGAACTTTTGTGATTAGCGGAAATTAGGTTGTCATTATGCAGAGTTGCCAGATAGTCCGCCTTAACAGCTTTACAGGCGCTGTTACCGAATAATGCCAATCGACGACTATTATCGAGTAAGTTTGTTTACATTATTTAGAATGTAAACAAACATTATTTAGAATGCTATTTTGGTATTATTATTATTAATTCGTACCCTCACACCACAGGTTTTATCGTCCTGCTAATAAAAGGGAGATGAAAGCTGAAAAAGGGTACTTCACCAAATGTCTTTGGCATGAAAAACTCCTAATTTCTTTCCATTGTAGTCTTCGAGCAAATATAACGACTGGCCTCGCTTCTCTTTTATTCTGGCTTTGATTCCTACAGGTGCAAGTTTTGCGTTAAAATGCATAGCCTGGTTGCTTAGAACGAAATTTCTCTTTATGACTTCCTGACCCACTTCGAAAGTTCGAGGTCGAGCGCGTAAGTCGTAGTTGTTTCGATTTTTCTCATATGCTTTTATCAATCTCTTCGCGATATCAGCTCGAATTTTCGGGAATTCGTCTGCTCTATGCACCTTTGCGGATCCTTCTGACAACATATGGATGTTTCTCAGTAACTTATAATCTTTTCCATGCGTTAGCATGTGCTGGCCAAAGATTACATAGTAAGGGGATTCTCCAATTGATTGGTGAATATTATTTCTCAAGGCAGAATTAATTTTTCCTATATACAAGTCTCACAACCTTTGGTCTGACCGAATATATGATCGTAAGGCTGCATTGATCGACCGGTTGACCCGCTCCGCCGCGTTGGACTGTGGGGAGTAAGCACCAGTGAAGATATGTTGGATGCCATGCTTGGATGTAAAGGTTGCGAAGTCCTGGCTTTTAAACTGAGTGCCATTATCACTAACCAAAACCTCAGGAGTTCCAAAACATACAAAAATCTCATCTTCTAAGTAATCCATCACTACCTTAGAAGTGAACTTTTTGACCGGCCTTAGCCAAGTAAATTTGGAGAAATGATCTAGGAGAATTAATATGCCTATATTTCCATTCCGGGTTCTTGGGAATGGACCAATAAAGTCAATATATATCCGCTGAAATGGTCTTTCACTTGTGGCTTGACAACCCATCGGCGGTCGAAGACGTTGCGTCGGATGTTTACAAGTTTTGCAGATATCGCAGTGTGCTATATAATTGCGCACATCTATCACCATATTTGGCCAATAGAAGTTTCTTCGAAGTCGCTCAAGACATTTGGCCACCCCACCATGCGACGATGTTGGTTGGTCATGTGCAGACTGAATTACGCTTGCTCTCAATTCGCGTGGAACTAGAAGTTTGTAATTTGCATCGTCAACTTTTTGATTTCCGCTAGCGAAACCTGCTCTATAGTAAATATAGATATCCATGACTCGAAATCCAGGTACACTGAATTTTTGGACACGGTCCCTTAGTTGACTGTACTCATCCGATTGGAATGCCTCTGACTGCAATTCAATCTCTGGAAATACGTCTACTTCTATAGCCAATATCCTCGTTGGCTCCTCGAACGATCGTGATAGGGCGTCCGGTACGACGTTTTGACTTCCCTTGCGATGTTCGATTTTAAACACAAAGCCTTGTAGCTTAATCGCCCACCGGGCAAGTCTCCCGCTGAGGTCGGTATTATGAGGTCATCAGCCACCGCAGGGCTGAATGATCGGTGACAACTGTAAACGAATGCCCTTCTACATACATACGAAACTTTTTGATGGCAAACACAACGGCTAGACACTCTAATTCGGTAACTGTATAGTTACGTTGAGCTCCATTCAATTTTTGGGACATGTATGCGATTGGACGTTCGTTGCCTAATTCATCACATTGTGCTAGGACTCCACCAACTCCGCACATTGACGCATCACATTGGATTATAAATGGCTTGTCGTAATCAGGATGAATTAGGAAAGGCGCAGCACAAAGCTTAGATTTGACTTCGTCAAACGCTTTCTGAGCGTCCTCGTTCCATCTAAAGATCTTTCCGCGGAATAAATCAGTAAGAGGGGCTGTTATTGTTGAATACTGGGATATGAATCGACGGTACCAGCCACACATACCAAGAAAACGTCTTAGTTGCTGTTGGGTTTTGGGGATAGGAAACTGAGATACGGCACTGACCTTTTCTGGGTTTACTTGCAGTGTTCCTTCCCCTACTACATACCCTAGGTATTCGACTTTTCGAAGGCAAAACTGGCTCTTTTTAATATTGATTGTGAGGCCTGCGTAGCGTAATCGAGTCGCCGCTTCTGATAAGTGTTTTAAATGCTCGTCGAAACTTGGTGACATAATAAGGAGGTCGTCTAAATATACGAACACGTGGGATTTCAGTTGGTACGGTATGACTTGGTCCATCAAGCGACACATTGTCTGAGGGGCGTTGCACAGTCCAAACGGCATACGTCTAAATTGGTATAATGGCCTATTCGGGACGGTAAATGCAGTTTTCGGTCGGGACTGAGGGTCTAAATTGATTTGCCAAAAGGCATCTTTCAAATCAATTTTTGAAATGCAGTAAACTGGGGGAAGGCGGCTTAACAATCCCTCTAGATTTGGAATCGGGTACGAGTCTTTTATTGTGACCTCGTTTACCTTTCTAGAATCCAGACAAAACCTGACTTTATCTGGCTTGACTATTAATACAATAGGCGATGACCAGGATGATGCCGGGGCTTCTTCAATTACTCCTAATTTAATCATCCTGTCGATCTCAGCGCAAAGAAGTTTTTCACGCGCCGGTGATAACGGATAATGCCTCTGTTTGATTGGCTTGGCAGTACCGGTATCAATCGAGTGTTCGATTAAGTTGGTCATGCCAAGACCATCTCTGTCAGATGACGGAAAGAAATCTATTACACCCTTGAGTCTGGATCAATCCACGGGTGATAACTTAAGTTTGGAAGAATCTTCCTCAAAGTTTAATTCGCTTACGTGGCTTTCCAAGGAAACCGAAATTCCAAATCTTTCCCAAAAGTCTATTCCACAAATAACATCGAGTGTGATCGATGGTACTATTAAGAACTCCATTTCTGCCTCAATGTGGTTATAGTTAATCTTAATTGTGATCGTGCCGAGGGTGGATTGTTTTGTTCCATCTGCGGTTCGTACGTGGCCGTGAGCCTTATCGTATTTATATTTTCCTGAAACAATACTTTTAGCTAACGATCCGCCGACTACGCTCTTATTCGCACCACTATCTAGCAACGCTAAATACGATTGATCGAACAAGACTAAATTTGCGAACGGTCGGATGTCATTATTTACTTTACTTATTGCTGATATTACGCAACTATTGTAACCATGTTTTGATTTCCAGAATTCTCGCAGTCGTGCTGCTGAGCGACTTGTATTTTTCCTACAACTATCGTTTGTAAATATTCTATTCCTGATTTCTTTATATTCTCTTAACCGAACGTGATATGGCTTGCTATGTCGGTCCTGGGAATTGTCTGGTGTCTGTTTTGGGTGGTCAGGGATTACTACGCTTTCATTTGATTTATTCTTCTCCTCGTCCGAGTCTACAGTCGGGCATCCGTTCTCGGATTGGCACGGTTGTCCGTCTGGAAGTTTCCCGGTCTTTGGGAGCATTTTGGGCAATTAGGCTTATAAGTATTTATTGCGCCACACCCGTAGCAAAATACTCGGTGAGGCTGGGGACAATCTTTGAATCGATGACCTAACGTATCACAATTCCAGCATTTTGTTCGACTCTCATTTCGAATCGCCAAAATCTGTGGTTGGTTTCCTGGCAAAGATCCTTCGGGCTCTTCGTCTAAAGAAATTTCATTTATGTTTCGCCTTACCGGTGGATAACGTGAATTATTTTTAGCTCTTAGATTGTTGAAGAACTCTTCATGACGGTGACAGTGTCTGCGTAAAGCAGCTATATTTGGGGTTTCGATATGTAGAAGGTCATGTCCTAGGTCAGATCTAAGGTTGTTTCTAATTGTCTGAACCAACTCTGAGTCTGAAATGGGCTCAGATAGCGCATCTGCGATGGCTAGGATGGAGTCAAGAAAATCGTCGAAACATTCATTATTTCCCTGTTTCCTTCTACGCATCGCGGCTCGAATGTCCTGATCTGATCGTTGGTCTTTATATCGTTCCCTCAACCGAGAACAAAGTAATCGCCAATTCATCTCTTCTGAACTCCTATGGCATCGCCAAAAGAAGGTTAAAGCTGGGCCTACAAAAAACAAATTCGCGTACTCATACAAAAGATCAAAGTTTCCATTTAACGAGCGACGTGTTAACGTATTCACTCGATATATAAAATCCTCTACGAAAATGTCTTTTGGTGAGCCGGAAAATTGTAGCTTCCAATGAACAATTAAGCTTGAAATTTGGTCAGGTCGGATAGTGTGATTCTCTCTTCGATTCTCCAGTGAACGATTATCGGAGGTGTTATGGTTACCTGACAAATGACTATCAAAAGGCTGGCTTTGTAATGGGTCGGCTGTCGGTAATTCCGTATCCCACTCAAGTGATTGTCTTTGAGAGGTAGGTATGTGAAGGTTTTGCATTGCCAGACTGATTTGTTCTGATAATGTTGAAGAGAGTTGGGTTTGGTATGCTTCTAATGCATTCGTTATGAGTTCCTGAATTCTCCCTTCTGAAATGCTAGTCGTTCTTTGCGAACCTCCAGGACGTGGTGATCGCTGAGATTGCGAGCTGGTACTCGGACGGTTATTGGATAGGGTTGCGGTTGACCTTGTTGTAGGTCTGGTATTCGGACGACTTTTAGGAACTGCACCTGTTCGTGAGTTTGAATTGGATCCGTTTTGAACTCTCGGAACTTCTAGGGTAGTGTCTTGCGCTCTTCGCGTGCTATTATTGAGCTGCGAAGATAAGCATGGTTGTCGACAATATGGACACGTTTCATTTTGCAGTAACCAGGAAGTTACGCACGTTCGATGAAAGCGGTGTTGACACGGGGTTTCGACATATTCTATCTCGACGTTGGTATCATTGCATATGGAGCATTGCACCGACTCAACGGCCAATCTTGAACTATTTTCTGGACTACGCCGAACTGACATTATGTCGTTTTCGGTATACAACAACAACAAACAGATGATGAAATTTGATGGATATTTAGACTATTTACTATTGAATTTCGGAAACCTGAATTTCTTATGGGATATCTTGGGTCTTATCCTTTGCTATATCGATTTCATTTAATATATTACAAGGGTTTCTGCCTGTATTTTCATATCTCTATTGAATCTAAAACAACCTGAGGTGTTCGTTGCGTTAAATGAAAGAGTATACTGCTGAAATATTCCAACCAATATAAGTCTCAATTTCTTTTCGGCAACTTACTGAAATTAATAAAGGGACAAAATTGAAGCCAAAATATTCGGAAATGAGGTTGTCGGGTCAGGCAGCAGCCACAGCTATCACTAATATACAACTAATACAACAATTATAGTTTCTCAGTTATATTTGTCCTATTTATCTGATCGCTATTGTTGGTCGCAAGCCGACTCTTCTCGGCCGCTTTATCTTTAGCATTAAGTTAATGAGCTTTCGCTCTGCCTATGTTCTAAGGCGGGCTCACTCATACTTTTTATATCAGTGCATACGCATCATTATAATCGGAGCTTTCTCACTCCCTGCCATACATATGCGAATAAACAAAATCTTATAACGTTGTGAAAATAAACAATTTCCCCCTTTTGTATTATTTTGAAAAAGGGGAAAAGTCATTAAAAAGGCTTAATGACCAAACAGTGGTGACCCCGACGTGATCTAATTAATAAAATTATAAAATTAATATATATATAATATATAATATATAATTAACAAAATTAACAATTCCACGATCATAAACAGAACCAGTGCGAACATACATGATTCAGTTTTGTGCGGTGTATTAACATATGTATGTGCATTTGAACATAAACGGCATACAGTGCATCAGTGAAACAATTATTTTGTATTTATACACAAATCATATAAAATACATAATCGCATAAAATACAATTGTTATCCGGTCCGCCAACATACATACATACATACATACATATATACGTTCCACTTGCAAGTGCATTCGCCTCACACAAGCGTTCATATATATATACATTCCACAACTCAGCGTACGGTTCTGAGCGCACAGTGGGATAAATCGTGTTCGCTGCGCTCAAATAAAATTAAATATAATAAAATAATCAAGAGCCATAATTTGGCGCCAAAATTAATTTGTGCGTGTTTTTACTTAAAGTGAGCGAATTTCAATCATAGTGGCGATGAACTCCAGCGGCGCCGTCACAGGAGAACCCACTCCATCTCGGAGTGCGATCTTAAAATGCAAGGCAAAGGGTATCCTCCAGGATTTGAAGAGGATCCAAGGCGTCCTGCAGCCAATGTCAAAGGTGGAAGACGCCATGCTCCATGTGCGTCACGGCCAGTTGGTCGCCATGTACGATGATTTTAAAGCCATCCACGGGGAGCTTGAAGAGTTAGATATTTCTGAGATAAGCAGCGACTTGCGATGGACAGTGTCTGAGCTTGTAGCTACGATGCATGCTGAAATCGAGCACGAGACGTCGTTGCGCTCTGCTCGAATTGCTGCCCATTCCACCCTGGCCAGCGGAGTTTCCAGTATTCAGGTGGACTCAGCGCTCAGTCGGAGTTTTCAAGCCTTGCCTCCTCTTCCTCTTCCTACTTTTAGCGGAGGATATTCGGAGTGGGCTGAGTTTCACTCGGCTTTCTCAACGATCGTGGGCTGCAATCCTCACATAAGTAAGGTGGAAAAGCTGCAGAGGTTGCGATCTTGTCTTCGGGACTCAGCCTTAGAAGCAGTTCGCTCCTTGGAAATCTCCGAGGAGAATTATGATGTTGCGTTGCGTGTTCTGGAAAGACGATTTAATAACCGCCGGTTAATATTTCAGGCTCATGTGAACGGGATTCTGGGCCTCAGCCTATTGGAAGGTGGCTCAGTGGCATCGCTTCGAGGGCTTTCCGATAAATTCAATGCCCACATGCGAGCCTTGCAAAATTTGGGGACGACCATGCAGATCGCTAGCAGTATCATTGTCCAAGTGCTCCTTCAACGGTTGGACCCAGCTACCCAGGTCAAGTGGGAGGAATGTCAAAATGCGTCGAACTTGGACCTCATCCCTACCTGGGAGTCGATGGCAGAATTTTTGGAGCAGCGGTGCAGGACTCTGGAGGCTATGGATGTGGCCATGACCGCCTACGTGCCAGGCACTCAGATGGGAAGACGTAGAGTCTCGAACAATAATAATAGATCGTCCTTTATCGTCACTAATTCACCTTCCCCCGCTTGTAGATTATGTGGTGGGTGGTCCCACGTAGTGTCTGAATGCCCCAGATTTTTGTTAATGGCCCCTGAGAGCCGCCTTGGTGAGGCTAGGCGACTCGGTCTGTGTCGGAAATGTCTCCAACCTGGTCATCACCTGCGTGAGTGCCTCGCTGCTAATTGTCGCAGTTGTGGGAGGAGGCATCACAGCCTGCTGCATTTTTTGGAAGTACAGTCATCCAGTAGCCAGCCTTCTGTTGTATCATCTACGTCAGCCACAACCGAGGGCGCCGAGCCAATAAGCGCTTCACCATCCGCGGCTAATGCACTAGTTGCCCAAGGTCGCAGCAGTGAGGTAGCCTTATTGGCTACAGCGAACATTCTCGTTCGGAGTCGCACTGGAGTTTTTGTTCCATGCCGAGCTCTTTTGGATTCAGGATCGCAAGTGCACGTGATAACTTCCCGACTGGCTAGTCAGCTGCAGCTTCCTAGACGCAAATCTTACATGGCAGTGTCTGGAATTGGCAACACTGGTTTCGCGACAGATGAATTATCCGTCGATGTGCTCCTTCGGTCCTGTTGCTCCGAATATTCGGCCTTTTCAACGCTGTCATCGCCCCCAGCATCACGGATCTCCAGCCTAGTCTCAGCTTGGACGTCTCCAGCTGGAATATTCCGGCCAACCTCACTTTAGCCGATCCAAAGTTTTTCCGGCCACAACGTATCGATTTGCTTATCGGAGCCAGTCTATTTTATGAACTATTGTGTGCTGCGCAAATCCAGCTTTCAGCTGGCCTACCGTTGTTGCAGAAAACAAGGCTTGGATGGGTTGTATGTGGAGGCGGTTCACACGTGGAGAGAATGTCAATCGCGCCCACAGCTCATATTATGAAGTGGCCGTTGGGGAGAAGTATGGATCTAGCCCCCGGCCTGGATGGAGTGTCTCAAATGGCCGATAATAGAACCGAATCTGGAACTACCAAGCGGAACTGACTAAGTTTTCGCTAACTGCCCCTTTAGGATGAAGTTGAAGGACAGGCCTCAACTGGGGGGGAATGTCGGGTCAGGCAGCAGCCACAGCTATCACTAATATACAACTAATACAACTTATAGTTTCTCAGTTATATTTTCCTATTTATCTGATCGCTATTGTTGGTCGCAAGCCGATCTTCTCGGCCGCTTTATCTTTAGCATAAGTTAATGAGCTTCGCTCTGCCTATGTTCTAAGGCGGCTCACTCATACTTTTTATATCAGTCATACGCATCATTATAATCGGACTTTCTCACTCCCTGCCATACATATGCGAATAAACAAAATCTTATAACGTTGTGAAAATAAACAATTTCCCCCTTTTGTATTATTTTGAAAAAGGGGAAAAGTCATTAAAAAGGCTTAATGACCAAACAGAGGTATTGATGAATTTTCCACCAACTACAATTCTCGAATTTATGAATATTTTGTGGTTTGGTTAATCAAGGGTATTATTTAAGAAGGAGTTGCTGCTGAATAACACAACCAACAAAGTCTCGACTTCTTATTCACTGAATATATAGAAAGTTTATTTCCAGTGGAATTTATAAATATTCCTAAATCCTTTAATTTATTCCCTGGTCTGGTTCTGAGGATTTCCCAAAACGCAGCAAATCCTAGAAGAATAACGAAAGGTTTTCTGAAACTAAAGCAACTAATTTGGAAGGCTGACTGTTCGGATAGGTTGAAGGACAGCTCGTGAGAGCATGGGCTGCAATGGTTAGTTTTTCTTATAATTGGTGTTTTATTTGCTTTGCTAGACGTTTTGCTGGCCCCACGTTGGGCGCCATTTTATTCTGTGACGAACACGGGTGAAGTGGATACCGATTGGTTGCATACTCTGCCTACGGGAACAGCTAGCTCAGGGAAGAGGCTAGGGGGTCGGTTACTTCCTAATCAGCATCACCGCCACACAATAAAAAAAAATTTGTAGACAGAGTTTGGGAGGAGATACAGCCAGTTGGAAGGATATGAATTCGAGACAGGAAACCGTGCTATTGAAGAACTAAGGTGGTGAGGTTCTTCTGCTTGGCCCGCCCTACCTGTAAAGACTTAACACCACTTATTAGTATACCCCTTCGATCTCTTCTTACGAAGTATTGCTGCCCTTACCCATCTATAATGAAATCGTTCAGCTCAGGTGCCCATAAATTATAACTTTTACTTCATTTCAATATTCTTCATTCCAATTACTCAACTCTGTTACAAAACATGATTGCTTTTTCTTCCTGGGTTGTGCTTAACCTAAGCCCTTACTCTCCTAATTGGTCGTAATTCTAATAAACGGTTTTAATACCGATTGATTAACAAATAATTAATAGATTTGAATGTAATACAAAAGTTAAAGTTACAAAAGATAAAGAAATATATATGTAGATATGTAAATTAAGAATTAAAGTAGACTGTTGAGCCAAGCAGAAAAGGGCGAAGCTGCGTAAAATAAGCTATATATATTATAAGTCTGAGTAGCGGCGGCGGGTTATCGGCAGTTCTGATTTTTGTTTACTTCTCCCCCATTCGCATGCGCTTTGGTGGTAGTTGTAGCGCATGCGCTTTGGGGAGCTTTTTTGTAGAGCTGCTGCACACTAGCAAATATTGCATTTGTGTGCGTTCATATTGCTAAGCTTGGCTTCTTGTATGTTGCTATTGATTGGAGCGATTGCAAGTTGGTTAGAGTTGAACTCTTGAAAATAAATAAAATAAAAAATATAAACCTCTGGAATTATAATTCGTTTGGCGGCTATTAAAAATGATTAATAGCCTAACATTTGGTGACCCCGACGTGATTTCATCCCGTTCAATTATCGTGATCAGCATTAAAAGTGCCACTGAAACACCGTTGTTGGTTTTGTTGTCAAAAAGTTGCATTTCAATTTAATTGCACAATGGAATCTGGAGCTGAAGCTACTGCATCTGCTGCGTCAAGCCGTGAAAGGATGCTGCGGAGACGCGCCGAGGTAACATGTCAGGAAATGGAGTTACTGCATCGGAAGGTCAAGGCTGCGATGCAGACCGACGATTCAACCATTCTGACCCTCGAGTCTATGGAGAAGCGTCTGCGCGACCGTTTCACCACGCTGCAGGAGGAATTGGAGGAGCTAAACTACAGCGAGATCGGGAGCGATTTATATTGGCGATTCTCTCAGCTGGCTACGGACGTGCACGTTGACATCCAGTTGGAGGTGGCCAAGTGTTCTATGCGGGTTGCTGCTCACTCTACGCTTTTGGATGCTACCAGTGGTGCTGGGATGTCAAACGCTCCATATAAGCCTGCTCCCTCATTGGCCACTCCGTTGCCACTGCTCCCCCCCCGGCCCTTCCCCCCTCTTGGCCCCCTGCCCCCCCCCCCCCCCCCCCCCCTGGCCCCGCCGGCTGGTTTCCTCCTCCGGCCCCCCCGGCGGCTGTCGGGGGCCTGGAGTCCGCCGCGCCTATGATGTTGCCCTCGCCTTTTGCGCAACCGTTTCAGCACCCGTCGCTTAATCTTCCAGGCTCACATCACGAGATCCTGCAGTTAAGGGTGGTTGAGCCGGGATCCGTTGCTACTCTTCGAGAATTATCCGACCGATTCAATGGACATATGCGGGCCCTTATGAGTTCCGGGACGTCGGCCGAAATTCAAGGATGCCTCCTCATCCAGATCATCTTCCAAAAGTTGGACCCTGCCACAAAGGCCAAATGGGAAGACTCTCTGGCAGGAAGCACTGATGATAGCCTGCCAACTTGGGAATCTATGGCTCGGTTTCTGGAACAAAGGTGCCGTACCCTGGAGACGGTGGATTTGGCCTTAGCTCCGCATTTGTCAGCGAATCAAGCGGGCCGACGTAGGCCATTTAACAACCGATCCTGCATGCTCCTGAATGCTCCGCCTGCTTCGTGTGCCCTGTGCGGCATCCTGGCACACGCTGTGCCTTCTTGCCCAAGGTTTCTCGCCTTGTCAGTTGAGGAACGATACGATGAGGTCAGACGTCTTGCCCTCTGCTTTGTGTGCCTCAAGTCTGATCACTTAGCTCGTGGATGCTCATCCTCCCGCTGCCCAACTTGCAATCGCCGACATCATGCGCTATTGCATCCTTGCGAGCGTTTATCTAGCGCCACTTCCGTTCCTGCTTCTGGATCAAATCCGGCCAATGTAGCTGGGGTTGCGACCTCTCAGGCTCCTCCTGCTAATGCTCTTGTTGCACAGGATCGCAGCGCTGAAATAGTGTTCTTGCCCACCGCCCACATTCTCGTCCGTGGCAGATCAGGAGCCTTTCTTCCTTGTCGAGCGCTACTTGACTCCGGCTCCCAAGTTCACCTCATCACATCGCGGCTGGCCAGCCAACTGCAGCTTCATCGATCCAAATGTTCTGTAGCAGTGACTGGCCTTGGAGACGCTGAGTTTACTACGGATGGAGCCTCGGTTAACGTTTGCCTGAAGTCTCGCCTATCCACGTATTCCGTTTACATTGAGGCAATTGTGTCGTCTCACATCATAGAGCGTCAACCTGGCATGAACTCAGATGTGTCCAATTGGAAGGTTCCCGCCAATGTGGTTCTAGCTGACCCGGACTTCCACAGAGCTCAGCGTGTGGATCTGCTGATTGGAGCAAGTCTGTTTTTTGATCTGCTCTCAGTCGGGCAAATCCAGCTAGGAGATGGTCTGCCTCTGTTGCAGAAGACACGTTTTGGATGGGTAGTTTCTGGAGGAGGTTGCACCCCGGGAAACCCTCGCTTGGCCGCCTCATGTAGGATGATTCCTGCTGGCCCAGCAAACTCTTTTGACGATCGCCTCGATTATCTTCTCCGCCAATTCTGGGAAGTGGATGCCTGCACTGCGCCTATCGTTCAGACTACTAAGGAGGAGCTTGATTGCGAGGCCCACTTCGTCATGCACCACGTTCGGCTTGAATCAGGTGCCTATTCAGTTCGCCTTCCAATCAAGCACAGTGTGGAGCTGTTAGGGGAATCCTACGCACAGGCTTTGCGGCGGTTCCATTCACTTGAGCGCAAGCTGGATCGTCATCCGAATTTAAGGACCCAATATTCGTCTTTCATCAAGGAATACTTGGATCTGGGTCACATGTCTCTGGTGCCGCAGGAATTGCGAGGTAAGTGCCAGTATTTCCTTCCCCACCACTGCGTCCTGAAGGAAGAAAGTTCCACTACTAAGCTGAGAGTTGTGTTCGATGGTTCGGCTGCTACGGCCTCTGGCTATTCCCTCAATGATGTCCTGATGTCCGGCCCCGTGATTCAGCCTAAGCTTTTTCACACATTGCTTCGGTTTCGGTCTCACCTTGTAGCTTTGACTGGGGACATTTGCAAGATGTACCGCTGCGTAAGGGTCTTTCCGGATGATAGTTTTCTGCAGTGCATCCTCTGGAGAGATTCTATCCACGATGACGTGAAGGTTTTTAAGCTCGACACCGTGACGTATGGCACAAAGCCAGCGTCTTTTCTATCTGTTCGCTCAATGCACCAGCTGGCTAAGGATGAAGGTGCCGGTTTTCCCGTTGGCTCTCGTGTTGTCCTTCAGGATTTTTATGTGGACGACCTTATATCTGGTGCCCCAACGAAGACTGAAGCGCTTGAGATAATAGCTCAGACATCGAGCCTGTTGAACAAGGGTCAGTTTCAATTAAGGAAATGGTGCTCCAACATCCCAGAGGTTTTGGAAGGCGTACCCGAAAGTGATAGAGAGTCATACTTGAAATTTGACGATGGCAGTCCGTTCACAAAGACTCTTGGATTAGCATGGGAGCCTTCTGCTGACCTGCTGCTGTTTTCCTTTGAAGCTCTTCAGCCCACCGCCAAACCAACCAGGAGATCTATACTATCTTCCGTCGCTCGGTTTTATGACCCAATGGGCTTGGTAGGTCCTGTCGTCACTAGAGCAAAGATCCTATTGCAGAAGCTGTGCCGAGAAAATTTGTCATGGGATGAAAGCCTTCCTCAATCCCTTCTCTCCGAGTGGTTACAGTTCTGCTCCAGTTTTGACCAAATTCAGCGAATTAAGTTTCCTCGGTTAGTCATTCCCTGCCAAGAAAGGCTGGAGGTCCACGGATTCTGCGACGCTAGCTTAGATGCGTATGGAGCTTGCGTGTATGTAGTGTCAGGTTCTGATTGTCGGCTGTTATGCTCAAAGAGTCGAGTGGCACCCATTAAAACTCAGACAATACCGAAGCTAGAGCTATGTGGAGCTGAGTTACTAGCAAGACTGATGGCTGAAGTTGCTGATCTTGGAACATATAAAGGAGATTATTATTGTTGGTGTGACTCCTTGGTTGCCCTATCCTGGATTCAAGATGAACCTGCTCGGTTTAACGTGTTTGTTTCTAATCGCGTTTCTTCCATTCAGGAGCTCACCAAGGCAATGAAATGGCTTTATGTTCCTACTGCCGTCAACCCAGCCGATCTACTGTCAAGAGGTTCTCTTCCCACTGAGCTATTAAATTCCCAGCTTTGGTTCCAAGGCCCTCCATTTCTTCGTGGTTCCAAGGATGATTGGCCCATCGCTATTGTGACCGAAAAGGCAACCATCGAACTTCGCGCCAGGACTTTATTGGCTACGGCTCCACCCAGGGATATCGCCGCATTGTCAAGGTTTGCCAACTCGTTTCCCTCCCTACAGAGAGTGTTCGCCTACATTTACAAATTTTGCCGCCGCATCCGTCACGAAGGGATTTCTGTTCAGGATCTCAAAGGAGGAACCCATCTGCTGTTGCGCGTCGTCCAGCTTACCGAGTTTAAGGAAGAGATAAGCTTACTAAGGTCACGCAGATTGGTTCCGCCCTCAAACCCTCTGGCCTCGCTTGCTCCCTTTGTGGATGATGATGGTTTGCTTCGTGTTGACGGGCGATTGCGGAACTCTGCATTGGATTTTGACGGACGTCACCCGATCATTCTTCCCAGAGGCCATCCCGTCACTTCGGCTATAGTAACTCACTTTCACGAGAAGAACCTGCATTCTGGCCCTCGGGCACTAGTTGCGAAAATCCGTTCTCAATACTGGCCCATTGGGGGGAGGAAGACCGTTTCAAGGGTTGTGAATAAATGCGTACGCTGTTTTCGCGCAAAGCCTCGTCTACTGGAGCATGTCATGGCCGATCTTCCTACCGAGAGAGTTAAAGGATTCCAATGTTTTGATGTCACAGGTGTGGATTTTTGCGGACCGTTTTTCTACAAGGCAGAGACTCGGAATAAGGGCCCTATTAAGTGTTATGTAAGCGTATTCATCTGCTTCAGCACGAAGGCAATCCACTTGGAGTTAGTTAAGGACCTTTCCACCGCTTCGTTTCTGAGCGCCCTCCAACGGTTTATTTGTACGCGACGTAAACCCAGACAGATATGGTCGGATAATGCCACCAATTTCGTGGGTGCCAAGAATGAGCTTATGGAGTTGAAGCGAAGATTCCTCAGCCAGGATCATCAGGCTTCTCTGCACGATTTTTGCCTGTCTGAGTCTATCGAGTGGCGATTTATTCCTCCACGCTCTCCCCATTTTGGTGGTCTGTGGGAGGCAGCAGTGAAGACGGCTAAGCACCATCTTTATCGTGCAGTTGGTCCCGCAGTTCTTGGCTTCGAGGAATTAAGGACTTTGTTGTGCCGCATCGCCTCAATTATTAATTCTCGGCCCCTTGTGTCGATTTCAGAGAATCCTGCGGATCTAGATGTTCTGACGCCCTCTCATTTTTTAAATGGCGGACCGCCTTCAACATTCATCGAGCCGGACCTTACTGCGCTAAACTTTAATCGGCTGGATGGGTGGCAGAGAGTCTCCTTCCTGCAGCAGGTTTTCTGGGCTCGTTGGAAGGAGGAGTACCTCACGCTGTTGCAGCAGCGTTCCAGATGGCGCACCCCTGGCCCTGTAATTGCTGTTGGAGACATAGTCCTGGTGAAGGATGAAAATCTACCCCCAATGAGGTGGCCTCTGGCCAGGATACTGGAGCTGGTTCCTGGGCGTGACGGAGTGAACCGTGTAGCCGTTCTCAAAACGGCGGTTGGAATGACTAAGCGTGCGGTGTCACGGTTGTGTCTGCTGCCTGTCAAGGATTCTGTTGAAGATCCAGCCTTCAACGGGGGGAGGATGTTGAGCCAAGCTGAAAAGGGCGAAGCTGCGTAAAATAAGCTATATATATTATAAGTCTGAGTAGCGGCGGCGGGTTATCGGCAGTTCTGATTTTTGTTTAATTCTCCCCCATTCGCATGCGCTTTGGTGGTAGTTGTAGCGCATGCGCTTTGGGGAGCTTTTTTTGTAGAGCTGCTGCACACTAGCAAATATTTCATTTGTGTGCGTTCATATTGCTAAGCTTGGCTTCTTGTATGTTGTTATTGATTGGAGCGATTGCAAGTTGGTTAGAGTTGAACTCTTGAAAATAAATAAAATAAAAATATAAACCTCTGGAATTATAATTCATTTGGCGGCTATTAAAAACGATTAATAGCCTAACATAGACTTTGGGCATTACGATATGTCTAAATACTCAGACGCTTTCTTAGAGCGGCATTATTACATGTTCGATTCTATATTTTACTCACGAAACCAATCCCTCGAAGTCCGCAGGCCTGTAGACTGGAGCGCTGGATGCTTTGGTGAACGGGGTTAAATTCAAATTAAATTATGGAGATTCGACGAACATGTTGCCAACAATTATAATTGCTCTACAGGAAAAGAGTATAAGTATTGGTTCGATCCAACATAATTTACAAAGAAAATGAATTAAATTCTACTTAAGAATACACGCTGCTACTGGCACAACTTATTGCGCTTATCTCCTGGATGTTGTTGCTGTTATTTCGTCGCCTCTCTGGACGAGATGATGGCCGAAGCGATCGTTGTGCTAGCCCATTACATGGCCGAGGTCAAATTGCCGAACATGAAATACTGCTCTAGGAAGTGAGGTTATATCCTCCTCCACGTTCCTCGCTGCCCAAGTTCCAGCACCGCTCCTGATCCACTGCTGCCCCAATCACGCACACGTCTCCGGTTACTACAGACCTCGCCTATCGTGGCTTGAGTCTGGTCCGGATTCGCGCACGTTTAGGAGCTGATCGAGGAAAGCGTTTCCTGGGCGTCTAACCAATAAGACACGCGGTGGCTCCGCCGTGGACTTCTGGGTCGAGACGGGATGCGTTGCTTGCCGTAGGCTTTGTTTGGCTCTACGCCCACTATTACGGGGTTGTGAAGACGACCTATAACACTTCTATTAATAACCTAATTGGCGACATATCGGCCTGCTCACCTGAATGTTGCAAACACACATACAGACACTCGTGCAGATGCCAACGACTGCGCACATGCACGGCCAATATTCTGCTGCAACCCGGTTCAGACTTGTGTACCACGTTAGGTACTAGCACTTTCCACGTGGGGGATATGGCTTGGGGTTTTGGTTTTATATTTTTTTCTTTTCAGACGCCAACCGTTCACTTTGATTTTTGATTGCAAAAGAACTTTTGTGATTAGCGGAAATTAGGTTGTCATTATGCAGAGTTGCCAGATAGTCCGCCTTAACAGCTTTACAGGCGCTGTTACCGCGATCAGTTATCGACTTATTTTATCGAATAATGCCAATCGACGACTATTATCGAGTAAGTTTGTTTACATTATTTAGAATGTAAACAAACATTATTTAGAATGCTATTTTGGTATTATTATTATTAATTCGTACCCTCACACCACAGGTTTTATCATCCTGCTAATAAAAGGGAGATGAAAGCTGAAAAAGGGTACTTCACCAAATGTCTTTGGCATGAAAAACTCCTAATTCCTTTCCATTGTAGTCTTCGAGCAAATATAACGACTGGCCTCGCTTCTCTTTTATTCTGGCTTTGATTCCTACAGGTGCAAGTTTTGCGTTAAAATGCATAGCCTGGTTGCTTAGAACGAAATTTCTCTTTATGACTTCCTGACCCACTTCGAAAGTTCGAGGTCGAGCGCGTAAGTCGTAGTTGTTTCGATTTTTCTCATATGCTTTTATCAATCTCTTCGCGATATCAGCTCGAATTTTCGGGAATTCGTCTGCTCTATGCACCTTTGCGGATCCTTCTGACAACATATGGATGTTTCTCAGTAACTTATAATCTTTTCCATGTGTTAGCATGTGCTGGCCAAAGATTACATAGTAAGGGGATTCTCCAATTGATTGGTGAATATTATTTCTCAAGGCAGAATTAATTTTTCCTATATACAAGTCTCACAACCTTTGGTCTGACCGAATATATGATCGTAAGGCTGCATTGATCGACCGGTTGACCCGCTCCGCCGCGTTGGACTGTGGGGAGTAAGCACAAGTGAAGATATGTTGGATGCCATGCTTGGATGTAAAGGTTGCGAAGTCCTGGCTTTTAAACTGAGTGCCATTATCACTAACCAAAACCTCAGGAGTTCCAAAACATACAAAAATCTCATCTTCTAAGTAATCCATCACTACCTTAGAAGTGAACTTTTTGACCGGCCTTAGCCAAGTAAATTTGGAGAAATGATCTAGGAGAATTAATATGCCTATATTTCCATTCCGGGTTCTTGGGAATGGACCAATAAAGTCAATATATATCCGCTGAAATGGTCTTTCACTTGTGGCTTGACAACCCATCGGCGGTCGAAGACGTTGCGTCGGATGTTTACAAGTTTTGCAGATATCGCAGTGTGCTATATAATTGCGCACATCTATCACCATATTTGGCCAATAGAAGTTTCTTCGAAGTCGCTCAAGACATTTGGCCACCCCACCATGCGACGATGTTGGTTGGTCATGTGCAGACTGAATTACGCTTGCTCTCAATTCGCGTGGAACTAGAAGTTTGTAATTTGCATCGTCAACTTCTTGATTTCCGCTAGCGAAACCTGCTCTATAGTAAATTTATAGATATCCATGACTCGAAATCCAGGTACACTGAATTTTTGGACACGGTCCCTTAGTTGACTGTACTCATCCGATTGGAATGCCTCTGACTGCAATTCAATCTCTGGAAATACGTCTACTTCTATAGCCAATATCCTCGTTGGCTCCTCGAACGATCGTGATAGGGCGTCCGGTACGACGTTTTGACTTCCCTTGCGATGTTCGATTTTAAACACAAAGCCTTGTAGCTTAATTGCCCACCGGGCAAGTCTCCCGCTGAGGTCGGTATTGGTCATCAGCCACCGCAGGGCTGAATGATCGGTGACAACTGTAAACGAATGCCCTTCTACATACATACGAAACTTTTTGATGGCAAACACAACGGCTAGACACTCTAATTCGGTAACTGTATAGTTACGTTGAGCTCCATTCAATTTTTGGGACATGTATGCGATTGGACGTTCGTTGCCTAATTCATCACATTGTGCTAGGACTCCACCAACTCCGCACATTGACGCATCACATTGGATTATAAATGGCTTGTCGTAATCAGGATGAATTAGGAAAGGCGCAGCACAAAGCTTAGATTTGACTTCGTCAAACGCTTTCTGAGCGTCCTCGTTCCATCTAAAGATCTTTCCGCGGAGTAAATCAGTAAGAGGGGCTGTTATTGTTGAATACTGGGATATGAATCGACGGTACCAGCCACACATACCAAGAAAACGTCTTAGTTGCTGTTGGGTTTTGGGGATAGGAAACTGAGATACGGCACTGACCTTTTCTGGGTTTACTTGGAGTGTTCCTTCCCCTACTACATACCCTAGGTATTCGGCTTTTCGAAGGCAAAACTGGCTCTTTTTAATATTGATTGTGAGGCCTGCGTAGCGTAATCGAGTCGCCACTTCTGATAAGTGTTTTAAATGCTCGTCGAAACTTGGTGACATAATAAGGAGGTCGTCTAAATATACGAACACGTGGGATTTCAGTTGGTACGGTATGACTTGGTCCATCAAGCGACACATTGTCTGAGGGGCGTTGCACAGTCCAAACGGCATACGTCTAAATTGGTATAATGGCCTATTCGGGACGGTAAATTGGTTCATTTTCCATAGGCAGTTTTCGGTCGGTTTTGACTGAGGGTCTAAATTGATTTGCCAAAAGGCATCTTTCAAATCAATTTTTGAAATGCAGTAAACTGGGGGAAGGCGGCTTAACAATCCCTCTAGATTTGGAATCGGGTACGAGTCTTTTATTGTGACCTCGTTTACCTTTCTAGAATCCAGACAAAACCTGACTTTATCTGGCTTGACTATTAATACAATAGGCGATGACCAGGATGATGCCGGGGCTTCTTCAATTACTCCTAATTTAATCATCCTGTCGATCTCAGCGCAAAGAAGTTTTTCACGCGCCGGTGATAACGGATAATGCCTCTGTTTGATTGGCTTGGCAGTACCGGTATCAATCGAGTGTTCGATTAAGTTGGTCATGCCAAGACCATCTCTGTCAGATGACGGAAAGAAATCTATTACAC